>OX411732.1:24387463-24987463 GCA_948252095.1 Dicycla oo
GGCAATTACAGTTACAGCTCACTAAAACCATAGTTCAACGCGAGTTTCTTACATGTTGAAAGAAAACAGGGACAACACAGTTAACTAAGAGGAGATTGTAAGTACTTCTATAAATGACACGTGGCAATTACAGTTACAGCTCACTAAAACCATAGTTCAAACGCGAGTTTCTTACATGTTGAAAGAAAACAGGGACAACACAGTTAACTAAGAGGAGATTGTAAGTACTTCTATAAATGACACGTGGCAATTACAGTTACAGCTCACTAAAACCATAGTTCAACGCGAGTTTCTTACATGTTGAAAGAAAACAGGGACAACACAGTTAACTAAGAGGAGATTGTAAGTACTTCTATAAATGACACGTGGCAATTACAGTTACAGCTCACTAAAACCATAGTTCAACGCGAGTTTCTTACATGTTGAAAGAAAACAGGGACAACACAGTTAACTAAGAGGAGATTGTAAGTACTTCTATAAATGACACGTGGCAATTACAGTTACAGCTCACTAAAACCATAGTTCAACGCGAGTTTCTTACATGTTGAGAAGAAAACAGGGACAACACAGTTAACTAAGAGGAGATTGTAAGTACTTCTATAAATGACACGTGGCAATTACAGTTACAGCTCACTAAAACCATAGTTCAACGCGAGTTTCTTACATGTTGAAAGAAAACAGGGACAACACAGTTAACTAAGAGGAGATTGTAAGTACTTCTATAAATGACACGTGGCAATTACAGTTACAGCTCACTAAAACCATAGTTCAACGCGAGTTTCTTACATGTTGAAAGAAAACAGGGACAACACAGTTAACTAAGAGGAGATTGTAAGTACTTCTATAAATGACACGTGGCAATTACAGTTACAGCTCACTAAAACCATAGTTCAACGCGAGTTTCTTACATGTTGAAAGAAAACAGGGACAACACAGTTAACTAAGAGGAGATTGTAAGTACTTCTATAAATGACACGTGGCAATTACAGTTACAGCTCACTAAAACCATAGTTCAACGCGAGTTTCTTACATGTTGAAAGAAAACAGGGACAACACAGTTAACTAAGAGGAGATTGTAAGTACTTCTATAAATGACACGTGGCAATTACAGTTACAGCTCACTAAAACCATAGTTCAACGCGAGTTTCTTACATGTTGAAAGAAAACAGGGACAACACAGTTAACTAAGAGGAGATTGTAAGTACTTCTATAAATGACACGTGGCAATTACAGTTACAGCTCACTAAAACCATAGTTCAACGCGAGTTTCTTACATGTTGAAAGAAAACAGGGACAACACAGTTAACTAAGAGGAGATTGTAAGTACTTCTATAAATGACACGTGGCAATTACAGTTACAGCTCACTAAAACCATAGTTCAACGCGAGTTTCTTACATGTTGAAAGAAAACAGGGACAACACAGTTAACTAAGAGGAGATTGTAAGTACTTCTATAAATGACACGTGGCAATTACAGTTACAGCTCACTAAAACCATAGTTCAACGCGAGTTTCTTACATGTTGAAAGAAAACAGGGACAACACAGTTAACTAAGAGGAGATTGTAAGTACTTCTATAAATGACACGTGGCAATTACAGTTACAGCTCACTAAAACCATAGTTCAACGCGAGTTTCTTACATGTTGAAAGAAAACAGGGACAACACAGTTAACTAAGAGGAGATTGTAAGTACTTCTATAAATGACACGTGGCAATTACAGTTACAGCTCACTAAAACCATAGTTCAACGCGAGTTTCTTACATGTTGAAAGAAAACAGGGACAACACAGTTAACTAAGAGGAGATTGTAAGTACTTCTATAAATGACACGTGGCAATTACAGTTACAGCTCACTAAAACCATAGTTCAACGCGAGTTTCTTACATGTTGAAAGAAAACAGGGACAACACAGTTAACTAAGAGGAGATTGTAAGTACTTCTATAAATGACACGTGGCAATTACAGTTACAGCTCACTAAAACCATAGTTCAACGCGAGTTTCTTACATGTTGAAAGAAAACAGGGACAACACAGTTAACTAAGAGGAGATTGTAAGTACTTCTATAAATGACACGTGGCAATTACAGTTACAGCTCACTAAAACCATAGTTCAACGCGAGTTTCTTACATGTTGAAAGAAAACAGGGACAACACAGTTAACTAAGAGGAGATTGTAAGTACTTCTATAAATGACACGTGGCAATTACAGTTACAGCTCACTAAAACCATAGTTCAACGCGAGTTTCTTACATGTTGAAAGAAAACAGGGACAACACAGTTAACTAAGAGGAGATTGTAAGTACTTCTATAAATGACACGTGGCAGTCACAGTTACAGCTCACTAAAACCATAGTTCAACGCGAGTTTCTTACATGTTGAAAGAAAACAGGGACAACACAGTTAACTAAGAGGAGATTGTAAGTACTTCTATAAATGACACGTGGCAATTACAGTTACAGCTCACTAAAACCATAGTTCAACGCGAGTTTCTTACATGTTGAAAGAAAACAGGGACAACACAGTTAACTAAGAGGAGATTGTAAGTACTTCTATAAATGACACGTGGCAATTACAGTTACAGCTCACTAAAACCATAGTTCAACGCGAGTTTCTTACATGTTGAAAGAAAACAGGGACAACACAGTTAACTAAGAGGAGATTGTAAGTACTTCTATAAATGACACGTGGCAGTCACAGTTACAGCTCACTAAAACCATAGTTCAACGCGAGTTTCTTACATGTTGAAAGAAAACAGGGACAACACAGTTAACTAAGAGGAGATTGTAAGTACTTCTATAAATGACACGTGGCAGTCACAGTTACAGCTGGCTAAAACCATAGTTCAACGCGAGTTTCTTACATGTTGAAAGAAAGCAGGAACAACACAGTTAACTAAGAGGAGATTGTAAGTACTTCTATAAATGACACGTGGCAGTCACAGTTACAGCTCACTAAAACCATAGTTCAACGCGAGTTTCTTACATGTTGAAAGAACACAGGCACAACACAGGTAACTAAGAGAAGATTGTAAGTACGCATATGTTTATTATTTACACTATTTATGGCATGATTTAAGACAGCTTCTTCACTAAATGTTCTTATGTTTTTCATAACATAATAACTGTTTTGTTTTAATGCAAAACAGTTTTATTATTATTTGTTAGAGACAATAACAGCTACATGCCAAGCTTAACTAGAGATTCTTAAATTAGTACAATACTTAGAAATTCATTTATACACTATTCCATATTTATGTTACTACACATGTAACCCACTACATTGTCCACGACATTGTTATGGCAAGTGATATAACTTTTCGCGTTAGGTCAGTATCCAACAACACGGTGTGTGAAGTTATCGATCAGCTGAGCAGTGATTGAGCATTGCATTTGAGTCATGGACTTAAAAATAATCAGGAGTAAAATCTCACCTGTGTTGTAGCAGTTTGTCAACCTGTGTTTATTGGAAGAAGAATATTCAATCCCAGTTAAAAAAGCTTCAATTAAGCCCAGCTTCGCCCGTGTGGAAGTCGGAAATTAACCCACGGAAACGTACTACCGGGATAAAAAGTATTCTATGTGTTAATACAATCATGTTATAAGCTACCTGTGTGCTAAACGTCTAAATCCTATTAGAAGCATAATATTATTGATTCCAATATTATCGTTAATTCCTGCAAGCCTACTACTTTTCGTTAGGTTTACTGCTCATAAATTGTGCACGTGGCTAAGTAATAAGAGCCGCACGGGTCGATCCATCAGATTAAGCTACGCTTGCCGGGGTTGGTCCGTGGATGGGTGACCATCTTTTCATACCGAGACTCCTCCGTGCCTCGGAAAGCACGTTAAGCCGTTGGTCCCGGCTGTCATTCGAGGATCTTTGACAGTCGTCAGAAGCCCGAAAGTCTGACAGCCAGTCTTACCAAGGGGTATCGTATTACTCAGTAACTGGGTTGTGGAGGTCAGATAGGCTGTCGCTCCATGTAAAATACTGGTATTCAGCTGCATCCAGTTAGACTGGAAGCCAAACCCAACATAGTTGGGAAAAGGCTAGACAGAATGAAATTGTGCACAACGTGTCGTGTCTTGAATTGATATATCAATTTTTCTGAATTCATGCAATCTTTGTACTTTTTGTAAGGTTACAGAGGTACTTCTTTCCAACGCATCTGAGCCACGCCTTACTCATAGAAGGATCTCTAATTTTTTGAAAATAAATGAAAGCCTATGTTATTTCCTGATAATTTAGCTTTCTATTGGTGAAAAAATGGTTAAAATCGGTACAGTAGTTTCGGAGCTTATTTGGTAGTACCTGTGCCTGCGACTTCGTTCGCGTGGCTGTCTAAAAACAGTAATGTGCCGCTTAGAGAAGATCCCTAAGGTTGCTGAGAGAGTATCCATTTAAAAAAGAGAATCTTTCGCCCAGGCTTGGTGATTTTTCCTAGTAAGAAGCTGACAAAAAACTTGTGTTATTTAGGAAAATGCTTCTCTATATGTTTGCGGTGGAACCACCAGGAGCTTACACAAAAAGTATGCTAGGGTCGCTCACACGCGACAGAGCTACATAAAGCTTTTTTGGCTGTGTCAGTATTTGTGTATTTATTACTGCCGCTTGGTCGTTGCCGGGCGTCAAAATAGCTCAGTGACACAGCCAAGCGGCGAATTCTCATACACAGAATAAATTAGTTCCAGCTGTGAAGCAACGGAAAAACATAGGTTCTCCACCAAACTTACTTTACCATCTTGTATGGGATATGTGCCGTCACCAATTTTCTAAAGTAAATTTGGGAACTCTTGCGTGTTTGGGTTCCCTCCCGGATGTGCTGACATATTTAAACTCAAATGAGTTGATATGACATTGCGCCATATAATCAAATTTTAGGCAAGCACTAATTTTATCGGGTCTCGTTCTTCGGGGTATGATCGGGAGTGTCTACCTAAAATCACCACAAAAATGTACCGTAATGCCTGTCATCGGCCGGTCATTTTGCCTTATGTCCCGCAAAGTTCAGTCTACTGCTTCCACAGCCTTGCGGTTTGCCATCGTGCACTCATCCCAAATTATTATGACATAATCGCGTAATACCCGAGCTGTATCTATATTTGCGTGAAACTTTGCAAACCGGGATTTCTGTTCGTTCCAAGTCGATGGGGATTTTGAACACTGTTTGTGCAGTTTTTCCTCCAGGCAACAATGTGGCTGCTATTCCTGCTCAAAAAATCTTCAGCAAACTTATTTTGATTTTTTTACCAAAAGGACAGTAAGATGGCAAACATATGACGCGAACGATATGGACTATCGCTGACGCATACTTTGACTAAAGCATCATTCCAATACTGGTCTCCATCTAATAAATGACGTGCGCGGCAAGCGGCCTGCTATGTGGGATGTTCAATATCATCCACTTTACAGAGCTCAGTAAAAGAAGTAGGTCCTCGTACTACGTGCAGAAGGAGACGTAAATATTAACACTCTAAATTATTCGGGTGCACAGTATAAACTGGTTCAATCACGTGTTCCTTGAAAACTCCAGGCTCGCCTGCCAGAGCAGTTCCACGCCTTCTACGGTTAAAATCACCTTGCTGCTTGTTGTACGTGTAATAAGATGGAACCTCGTTCTAAAGAAGGAATTTCACGTAATTATCTGCTTGGCAGAGGTGAAAGAATGCCGTCAAGGTGGTTTGTTTCGTATTGTTTAACTTTCCGGTGACATTTTTAGATTGAAAATGTAGGTACCTGTTGCCCGACCTCAAGGTGTACATCGAGATGGATGACTGGTAGATGTCTCTCATGAATTGGGAAACTTAAAATACGCCAAACTGCCTCCAAGGAGCTTATGTATCGGCCAGATTGATATCTCGTGACTTCATCATATTCATTGCGATTTCTCAGCGCGATCATAGCTTGTTCACTTGTTATTTACATATAAACAACGAATTGGAAACCTATAATTAACCTAACTTTGATTGGATCATTGGGAGTTATATTCACAATGTATGGCGTTAAGTTTGCGCGCAAAGTATGCGAAAATAACCACACTCAAATAACACACGATCTCAAAAAGTTTACGTTAGTACCATTTCGGGTCAACAGATGTCGTTACATGTATCTACGTCACTTATTGAAACGTTCTTGTTGAACTCCAAAGATTGGTTAATATCTTTTGATAGAGTGAAGCGATTGCGATGAATCAAAAACTAAACGTTACTCCGAGTACACAATATTTAAGTATAAAAGTTAATCCTATTGGATTCGTACTTTTTACATGATACTGTAACAAAAATCTGTCACAGACAAATAGACAAACAAACAAAAAATCTTCCTCTTCATAATATGCGCTTGACTCGGTGGAACGCAGAGCTAAGAGGCTCATTGGCGACGTAAAACTGGTGGATGCCAAGCTTCATTGCTTGGCTCATCGCCGCAAGGTTGCCTGCTTGTCGGTCTTCTACAGATTGTACTTCGGAGAGTGTGCCCGAGAACTCCACGACCTCATTCCACCGGCCCCCTTCTACCACCGGACATCTAGACGCACTGCCAGTTACCATCCCTACCTGGTTGCTATTCCACCAATTCGCACTAAGCGCTTCCAAATGTCTTTTATAATGCGCACAGCAAAAGAGTGGAACTCACTACATGCGTCTGTGTTTCCGAACGTATACAACCCTAATCTCTTCAAAGTGAGAGTGAACAGGCTTCTTCTGGGTAAGCTCACTCCATCGTCGACTTTGTCTCTGTCACCTCTGACCTAGACTAGAGTCAAGAGCAAACCCATCACAAATAAAAAAAAATAAAAAAAAATATTAGTATAGATTACTCATCAGTAATTAATAATATAGTGGAGAAAATAGTGGTCGGTCAGTTTAGTGAGTTCTTAGAGCAGAATCGTATATTAGCAGATGCACAATATGGTTTTAGGCGCGGTCATAGCAAAATATCAGCACTATCACATGGTTTTCGGAAGACATGAATTGTAGTCTGGACCAGGGTCATCAGGCCTTGGTTCTATTCATTGATTATAAAAAAGCGTTTGACACCTTGAAACTCGAGGTGTTATTGCAGATCATGGATGAGTATCGGATCACTTTCCCTATTTGAGTGGCAGACGATTACAGACTGCGGTAAACCTTGGCGTTCTGACTGATTCCGTGTATGAATTGGTTCGCTAAGACGTAAATGTCAATAGCGTTAGTTCTATAGTTGGGAAACAACGAGCTTATATGTATGCGAACTTCATGTGCCTTATGTACTCTTCTAAGAATATACAAGAGGTCAGGGCTATGTTGCAAGTCGACTTTGATCACTGCCCGGTGGGCGCACGATAACAATATAATACTCAAATAAGACGATAGTAATGCCGCACAAACTGATGACAAAAAATTTCAACTGTGTCTGTGGAAAGCTGGAGTACCGTGTCAGTAAATTTAAGTTTAACTTTAAGTTCTTTTTATCATGCTGAAGGAATCGTTGAGGGAGAAAACGCTGCGTGTGCTTTATTTTGCACTCGCCGAGTCTGCTAACCTATGAATTAAATACGTCTGAACATATATTTAAAATCTGAACAGTTTAAAATTGCTGCAAATTCGATTTATGAAATACCTTGCTAACCCTGAAGTAAAACTTGAATGTAAAGATGTTTATGAGAAACATGCAACAAGCATGTAAGTTGGTTTCCGTGCAGGAGAAGGTCAAGTACTTAGTGGTTCTAGAGTAGTTCTATAACGAACAATTCAAAACATGTGTCAAACACTTCTTCCTCTTTGCGTATCAATGGCAATCTTTATACAGTCAGCCCAGAATTTGGCTACTAGCTGGGTACCTTCAGTAGCGTCCATGAGCTCCTGTAGACAGCAGGACACGCTGGATGCATCATTACTGCCCCATTGCTTGTGGGACTGCACCACATTTACACTCCAGGACGAATTTTTTCTTTGATTTGGCAAAACACTTACAATACTAGAAGTGTTTGAGAACGTAAAGGAGAATGCTCAAAAAAAAACCAGCTCCGGGGTCAAAGAGATGTATCTCAAATTATCAATAATACGAGTAATAAGTAATAAAATAATAGCCGCTTATGATCGTGATCCTTACTGGTAAACATAAAATTTACCAGTTTAATTATTCAGGCGTCGATTTAAAAAAAATGTTTAATTCATTATTTTAATTAGTTTACTCAAAAATATGATGATAAAATGCTTGTTGAAAATATTCCCCAGAACTCACTTCTTCCTAAACACATAAAAAAAATCGTAAAATGATATTGTCCCTCACCTAACTACTACCCATTCACTTCGAGAATGCCGCTACCTCGCGTCCCACTTCCCTACCTCTACCGCCCGCTCAGTTCCGACGCACGATGCTTAAAATTGAGCCTTAGGCTCATTTTCACCACACATCACTAAACGCTAAACGAGTTTAAAACATCGCTCCGTTTCTTTCAGTCGTTTGAAGATGAAAGAGGCACAATGATTTTTTATACTCGGTTAGGGTTAAACGCGTTTAATGATGTGTGGTGCTGCTGCTCAGAAAAGGAGAGGTGTTGGTCGAGAGTTACGCCAAGATATTTGGCTCGCATCTCCAAAAGGATTGGCTTGCCAAACATGGTGATCGGTTAGGGAGTCGAGTGCGACGCGGTTTCAGAAAGAGAACCGCTTGACTCTTATCGGGATTGACCTCGATTCTCCACTTACTAAACCAGGCGCCGAGATTATCGACTGCGGTTTGGAGTCGGGATTGGGTGCTGCAGTGCTATTCTGTACAAATCTCACCGTGAAAAGTTAGGTGAGGTGAGCGTGGAGTGAGCTGTCAATAGTGTCAATCCTAGCATCAGGTGGAATGACAGCTCTCTTCAAGCTCACTTCACCTACGTTTTCACGGTGAGATTTTTACAGAATAGACCGGCTGATCTCTGCCCGTATAGGCCGTGTCGTCTGCGAACAGAGATAACTGCGCCTTTTTACTTTTGGGGATATCGCTGGTGATGATGTTAGGCGAATGATCCATCTTTTATACAAAGTTCGGGTATTTTAGGATCATTCTAGAAGTTAATTTTCCCTAAGTCGAGATCTGTGACTCATCTTTTACATTTGTTCATAATCTTAAAATGTTGGTATTTTACAAATCTGCTTATAACTTCCAAGTACCTGGACCGATTTACATGATTCAAATTGTATGGCGCTGATGGCGACACTATGAGACTCAACACTGTCGAATCAATAGTATTTTTTACGTGAAGATGGTCTTAAATCCTGACTATTTTTGAGGACAGACTCTCGAAGTTTTTGTTACAATAAATGTATTTCTATGTAAAATGTAGTATTTTCAAAGATTTTGAGCACTGTAAAAAATATGAGCCAAGTGGAGCCAAGCTCGCATTTAATAGTTTTGTAATATGTCGGCGTGAGCAAATTATTGCAATATAAAAAGAAACGGAACACTGTGACGTCATCGTACCACTCAGTAAATCAGGCGAGTTGTGGAAGGGATCGGCATTTATAAGACGGAGCGCAGAGTACGTGCGGTCATTCCGATTCTAGCGTGCGCCCCGTCCACAACTCTAATTGTGACACGGATCACGCCTGAATCATACCATTATTAGTATAGTTTTATTATTGTTTTTGTTTATTATTATTTTATAATCATTTGTAATTATTATTAAAATTATTTGCATTTAAATTCAGTTTTATTTTGAACAACGGCGAATGACGACCCTCAACACAATATGGACCCCGTAAGAAGTCGGTCTCCTTCACCAATCATCCAGTCAGGCTCCACTCGAGCCGAAAAATAATAATAAAAAAATATATTAAAAAATAATGAATTAAACTATTTGTGTAAATCGACGCCTGAATAATAAAACTAGCAATTTTTATATGTTTGCCAGTAAGGATCACGATCATAACCAGTTATTATTTTATTACTCATTATTATTGATGATTTAAGATACATCTCTTTTCCCCCGTAGCTGGGTTTTTTTTCTATGGAGCCTGAGCATTCTCCTTTGTGCGAACACCAGTAAAATCTGACTATGACAAAAGAGCCAATAAGTAACTGATCCCTACATTTTTTTATGATATCTACGGACTAAAAAAGATAATAGTGTAAATAGTAAGATAACATTAAAGAGTAAAATAAAAAGTGAGCTCCTTAATGAAATAGTCGCAAGGTGTGACAGTACATTACTTGATCTTGTTGTTGTACATCTGCCAGCCCTTTCCCAACTATGTTGAGGTCAGCTTCCGTCTCACCGGATGCAGCTGAATACCAGTATTTTACGTAGAGCGACAGCTGTCTATCCGAACTCCAAAACCCAGTTACTGGGTAACACGATATCCCTTGGTAAGACTGGTTGTCAGACTTTTGGGATTAATCTGAGGACTTATAACGAGTGTCAAACATTAATGAATGACAGCCGGGCCCAACGGCTTAACGTGCTTTCCGAGGCACGGAGAGTTCTCGGTACCTATCCACGGATCAACCGCCGTAAGTGTCGCTTAACCTGATCGAGCGACCCGTGCGGCTGGTACGAGTCTGAGGTGCAAACCAATAAATGTGTATGTTGTATTTCTGAAACAGCACGCGTAGCACGAGCTATCGCGGCCCACACTGCCTCTATAATAATATTTCTAGTATCCATTTAATTTTATACAATCCACTTATTGTTAGATGTCCAATAGGGAGTTCCTATTCGAGAAATCCCTAACTCCACTTTTTCACTTTTGAGGAATAAAGCACATTTATATTTTGGAAAAAAACACACATGGCGTATAAATCCATAAAGTTATTTTAACATCTGTAATTGAGAAAATAAAGTTTTGGACTTATCATAAGTAGGTAGGACTTAGGGATCATTCGAATTGGGGCACCCAATTAAACTACTCAAAACCAAATAGGGCCAACCCTAAGTCAATTTAGAATTTTGTCTTAGAATAAAAAATTGTGTGAAAATTTATAGTTAACAGACTTTCCAAATGGAAAGTGAAGCTCTTAACTATATTCTCGATATATTTATAGATCCTCATCAATGTTTGGAGCGTTTATTTTAGCGTTGAATTCAAGTGGGTAAACAGAAAAAGTCAAGTGCTTAAAAAACATTTTTGCGCAAATTCTGTCACTTGTGTTCTCAGTCTGATTCTAAGCGTTGACGTTACCCGTTACTTTCTATCTCAGATTTGTTTGATTTCGGTGTCAATAGTGATCGCTATGCCTGATTTTTGTCGTCATATGAACATGGAAAGCGCAGCAAGAGCTGTTGCTATGCTTCAGGAGGCTCTCGAGATCTGTAGCAATACGTCTCGGTGCGAATCCTGCCGACAAACTGTTTGGTACACCTTTTATAAACCTACCAAAGGTTCGTAAAATGTGTAGGTACAAGTGTTTGGTCATTTGTTTAATTAGAAATCTTATTACTTACGTAACTTTGTATCCGTAGAAGCTTGGCGAGCCAAAATTGGTGCAACCGGGTATAACCTGATGGATTCTTTAATTACTGCTTCTAAATAAACTAATTTAGATAGATTCTCCTTTGATACTCTTTCGTTTTCGCCCAAAACATGAGTTATTCTGAGAATAAAAAAATATAATATATAAACTCGTGCGATTTATACAAATAAAATAATAACTCACTACATTTTAATATAATAATTTTAATAGAGACTTGAATTCAAAACAATATACTCTTTTTACATGTTGTTCAAATAACTTACTCTTGATAAATTTTCTCCTGCACTTCAGGATAGCTGCCGATGCAGGCCAAGATGAACAGCATCTCATAGATAGTGGTGTCAAAGGCAGCCAACAACAGGTTGTCTAAGATGTTCCTCAGAATAAAATCCGTAAAGAGGGTGCTAGTCTCAGTCACAGTATTCTCCAGAAGGACATCTAAGACGCTTTGGCATTTACGACCTTTAACAAAAAAATGGGTATTCCAACTAAAAATAGGAACCTACTCTAACTTCAGTTGATCTAATAAGAAGTAATTTTAATCCTTTTTCGAAATTGCATCGATTAGCATCATAAAACAAATCATGAGAGTTGACTTTTTGTAACTGAGTGTACCATTCTGTGAATATATTAGCGGTAACTACTTATTGCAAAAAATAGAGGTGGTCTCCTGAGAATGTTTTCCTGTAGCCATCTCAAAATACCTAATATATATTGTCGGATTCCTGAAGCTGGCCCGTGCATAGACTTCAACTTATATAGGGTAGGTCCGACCCTTAAGTATTCGATCTAAGTCTTGAAGTGACTAACTGGTTGCAAACTTCAACGTGTCACGATAGTGTTCTGAAGAGGGTTTCTAAATATCCGACCAGGATTCCCAGCTTCTTCAATAATAGATGGTTTGAAGATAATCACTTTTATTGCGAACAACTATTTGTACACTCGACTTATTTTAGAGAGTACTTATTAAATCATCTCTAATCGAATACTGAGTACTATGCTATACTGTACTGTACTGGTACTAGTATTGTGCTATACTGAGCTGTACTAACTCGTTGGCTCGCAGGTATATTGTGACACAAACAATTTAGAAGATTCTAGAGACATCATTATTATGTCTTGTGCAATTCGCAAATCGAAATTACGTCTGATGCATAAATATTGTGTAATACAATAGTAAGAGGAAGTTACATTTTTGTACAATTAACAAAAGGATTTTGAATATAGAAAATTCCATCTGATGTAATTATAAATAAATATTGTGAAATAATAAGAGGGAATTGGATACAACAATATAACGGGTCCGCCATCTAACGTTTTTTTTTCCACCTAGTGCTTATTTCGTGAATGGTAACACTTAGCTCATGTCTGATTTGACAGATAATTAGTTTTATCCTTCCGCTGAACGAATATGGTTGTGTATACGCTTGAACAATGCTGGGAAATATTGCGACATTACTTTGAAAATCATGGTAATGTTGCAGAATGTGTGCGAAAATTGCGTACGGACTTTGGAAGAAGAGAAGCACCGTCAGGTCCGTATGTTCGTTATCTCGTGAAAAAAGTGAAAGAAACTGGCATCCTCATCGATAAACCAAAGCGTGAAAAGCCAAAAACAGTGCGTGTTGGCATCACCAACAAATATTAAATAAAATATATTTTGTTTTTAAGTTTGACAACATTAGAATAAATTCGTTCATTCGGTATGGAGTGAATGTAATAACTCTCTCGAAAATGGATTTGCTTGTAAGAAGGACGTGTTGCTTTTTGCTGTCTTTAATATACGTCTTAAAGTGAGAAAACGGCTTTAATTCCGCCATCCAGCCTCCGCCCACTATCTCCAGCACCGAACCATAAAAATACAGTCCACTTAAACATCCAGTCCAAAACAGTGCGTACACCCGAGAATATTGCTGCTGTGGCAGAAAGTGTGCGTGAAGCGCCATCAACATCAATTCACCGTCGTTCGCAACAATTGAACATTTCGGAGACATCATTGAGACGAATTTTGCATAAAGACCTTGGTATGACGCCATACAAAGTCCAATTGGTTCAGGAGTTGAAGCCAACTGACCATCCAATGCGTTTTCGCTTCGCTAAGTGGGCCTGCGATCGACTTACAGAAGATGCCGATTTTGCCAAAAAAATCATCTTTTCAGATGAAGCTCATTTTGATCTTGGCGGGTATGTAAACAAGCAAAATTGTCGCATTTCGGGCACAGAAAACCCGCACGCATACATTGAAAAGCCGACGCACCCAAAACGAGTCACTGTTTGGTGCGGATTTTGGTCCAGAGGCATAAAAGGCCATTTTTTTTTTTGAAAATGAGCAAGGAGTGGCCGTTACAGTCAATGGCCATCGTTATCGGGCCATGTTGAACGAATTTTTGTTCACCAAAATTGAAGAGGAGGATATTGGCAACATTTGGTTTCAACAGGTCGGCGCTACATGCCACACAGCCGAAGCTACACTCGATGTTTTGCGCCCTGTTTTTGAAGATCGCATTATCAGCCGCAGAGCTGATGTCGTTTGGCCACCTCGGAGCTGCGATTTGACACCGTTGGTCTATTATTTGTGGGGTACCGTCAAAGATAAGTGTTACGCCGACAAGCCAGAGACAATTATTGACGCTTTAAAGGACAATATTCGTGAAGCCATTGGTGAAATACAGCTGCACACAATCGATAATGTGCTTAAAAATTGGACCGATCGTGTAGGCTACTGCATGGCCAGCCGAGGCAGCCATTTGAATGAAATTATTTTTCATTATTAACCGGAAGGATTGTACTTTCAAATAAAAAAAGAAATTTGAGAAAATATTCAGTAGTTTTTCTTTATAGCATTTTCAAAAAAAAAGTTATCTGGCGGACCCTTTATATAATATATATACAATATTACGAGTAATAGGTATTGCTTTATTTAAAATCTCTGCTGGTCAGTTCTTACCTTCGTAGTCAAAGTCTCCTTTGTTTTTCAACCGTTGTAAATGTTCCGATTTTCGTAGCTGTACCATCTACAAAAGTTGTAAGGTATTTAAATATAAAATAGATTGAAGAGTATAAATTCATTAGATTCATTTTATCACATAAGTTCATCAATTTTGTTGACCTTTATTTAATCTCGTGTAATTTACATTGTCTATCCACTTATTATAATACTCACATGCTCCGAAAGACTGAAAATGATATCCAGAGCCTTGGACAGTTTACTTTTGTAACTCGAAAAGTTGAAGATGAAATCGAACATGAGCCAAGGTTTACTGAGCCTAGTGCTGACAATATCAAAACAATCGTTGACTGCCACCTTATAATTATCGTTAACAAGATTTTTATCATCGACTCCAGCGCCTAATATTGTTCCTGAAATAATATCAGTATATTAATTGGAATAGAATAGAATATAAATTACGCCAGTGCTCCAGTGTGTCCCCGCCACCTTTGTAAGGTCGTCTGTCCATCTAGCAGCTAGATTCTAGCTTGTGGGTTCTCCACAGAGGGGGATTCATGGACGGCTCAGATGTGAAGTGCGTATGCGTCGTCTCCCCACACCATCCATCCAGCGCCGCGTACCCTGTCACCTCTCACCTCTACACTTGATGACTTTATGACTTCGTCAGTAAACGGAGTTGAATGTTGAGTCAAACTTATGAACTTTTTGCCAACAATACATTAATAATAAAATGATTACCTTACATGCATTACAAAAAAAATTATAATGCGCACAGCAAAGGAGTGGAACTCACTACCTGCGTCTGTGTTTCCGAACGCATACAACCCTAATCTCTTCAAAGTGAGAGTGAACAGGCTTCTTCTGGGTAAGCTCACTCCATCGTTGACTTTGTCTCTGTCACCTGTGACCTAGACTAGAGTCAAGAGCAAACCCATCACAAATAAAAAAAAAAATTCTTTTGAACACTCACTGCAAGCGGTTTCCAAAATACTCCTAGTGATTTTCTCAGTGAGATCCACTTCATCTTTGCCGACATCCGCGGCGAGAAGCTCAACTAATCGACCAGCTTGATCATTGAAGACCTCAAGATAGTTATCCAAAAGGTATTGCTTGAAGCACAGGTCTGCAATTCGACGATTGCGCTTCCAAGTAGGCACTGAAACGTTTTGAGCACCATGGAAACTAATACAATCTTTAGCTATTTACCAACAGTAAACACTTTATATCGTAAAATTTGAATTAAACTTGTTTTATAGCCTAAAACTTGAATAAAGGTCAAGTTATAAAACAATGGACAGTGGAGTAATTGTCAATAGTTAAACGAAAAGGATCCAACCCACATTACACCTAATGTGGGTTGGATCCTTTTTGTTTAACTATGGTCAATTAGACATCTTAAGATAGAATTAGTGACATCTTGAGATAGGACTATAAGAAAAGCAAAGCACTACCTACTGAATGAAAACTAGGCAAAAGTGGTATATTGACCAATAGAGATAATATACACAATTGTAACAAAACCGCATTTCTACTGATCCATAGACCACTTACGCCCAGTCTCCGTTACAAATAATAATGTTCAATAAAAAAATAAGAAATAGTAAATAGGCTACCTTCAGCAGAAACCAACATATTGCCAAACATCGGTTCTGAGAATCTATACACAAACATCTTTTCCAGGCACTTGTTAAGTACTGTGACCACGTCTTCAGGATCTGTAACAACTGTAAGAAACGCAAGTAGGGAGGTAGCGTGGGACACCCTGTTGGAACAAAATTCCTTCAGTGTATATTATGTATTAATACAAAGCTATATAGTATAACTTCTCTCTGGGCGGAACGGTAGGGCGTGTCAGACTTCTACTGACTAAAACCTACCCGTGTTCCTTCATTAGCCTGTGCCAGGGCCACGGTAATTCTTTCAAACAACCCGCATACCTGACAAGGCAGCCGCCAGCTTAGATCTGCATTTTGACCCCACTATTGGCTTTACCACCCTCGAAAACTATAAGAATGACACCCGTGATGAAAAATTTGAAAATTTTCGAAGCCACCAATTCGGATTTTCATTTTAACTTCACTATCGGCTGTGGCACCCTCGAAAATCATGACAACGACACCCATGGTGAAAAATTTTAAAATGAAAATTTTAAAATTTTTCACCATCCAAGATGACGGCAATCCAAGATGACGGCAGGGAAACCTGCCGTCATCTTGGATTTACATTTTAACGTCACTATCGGCTTCAGCATCCTCGAAAATCATGAAAAGGACACTTATGACGAAAAATTAGAAAATTTTTGCAGCTGCATCTTGGATTTACATTTTGACATCACTAGCCGACTGACCAAGCCGTTCTAAAGTGATGCGCTTACTAATGAACATAATTTAGAATGAAGCCGCCAATTCGGATTTTCATTTTAACTTCACTATCAGCTGTAGCACCCTCGAAAATCATGACAACGACACCCATGGTGAAAAATTTTAAAATTTTCCCTGCCGTCATCTTGGACTTTTAGAAAATTTTTGCAGCTGCATCTTGGATTTACATTTTGACATCACTAGCCGACTGACCAAGCCGTTCTGAAGTGATGCGCTTACTAATGAACATAATTTCATTTTAAACCGCCTTCGAAAAAGGAGGAGGTTATGTTCGTCTGTATGTTCGCTTTCTTTTTTCAAATCAAATCACATCAGTTTATTGCAAAATGTTGTACAGGGGTTGGAATAAGGTTAAAAGTATCAAACATGCACCCTGTAAAACAAAATTATTTTTGTTTGCTGTTGCTGTTACTATCGAATTATATTATTATTTTAGGTATAAATAAGAATAAGTTTAATGGAAATAAAATTTATTAATTCAAATAAATTAAACGTGTGACAATAGTGAGCTATTTATTCTTTAAAAAACTGGAAAAATGTGTAGTAGCACTTCTGGTTCAAATAAGTGAACAATTTTAATTTAATTAAAAATCCATGATACACATTACATATGGGCCTGAATGGATAATGGATAGATTTGAAACCGGTAATGCTAGATCATTTTGGTGTCGCAAGTTTCGTGGCTGGGTGCGTGAATGGGAAATGTGATATATTTTCCCTAACAAACAGACACATTTCAAAGATATATAGCAATGTGAGTGTAAATATATTTTGTTCTCTAAAATGTGGTCTGCAGCTGTCCATACCTCATTTAGTGGATAAAATTTGTATGCACCTTCTCCAATTTAGGTTTGTGTCAATATTAAGGCCCAATAATTTTAAATTATCATCGCAGTCTAATTTAGCTTTGTTATAGGTAAAATTTATTTCGAGAGGGCCGTTTTTGATAAGGTCTCAATTAGGTACATTATTTAAGTTTCAGCGAAATTTGATTCAAGCTTATGTTCGTTTAGATATGTCAGATAGAATTCGAAGATGTCATTATTAAGGATCAGATTATTTGTGCATGAAAAGACAACTGAAATGTCATCTGCAAACAAAACGCTTACAGCATTTATTATTTTAGGGAGGTCATTGATGTAGATAAGAAACAACCGTAAACTATGGTAAATCTCTCAATATTGTGCGTACAAACATACATTTGCAGTTGGAATGTATGGGAGAACATGGTTTTCAACTAGCTTAACTAACTTAAAACATAAGTTTGTTCTTGGGATAAAGCTCATCCCAACTACGGAACCCTTCATTGTGCTTGCACATATCAAAATGAGGGAAACTACGAGTATGCTTAATTTTATCGACGGAAAGAAAATTAGAAAAAATCTAAAAAATAAATGAAACTTTTTATAGCATTTTTGTCCGCGTGTGTGTAAACAAAACGGTATAACTTTTAAACTAAACGATCTGTTATGATGAAACAAACTCAGATGTGATAAGAAATAACAGGGAGTCCTCATTAAATAAAAATTAAAGAAAAACTGCCCTCTAATGGAAATTAATTTTTAACAAAAATCAGGTAATTTTTCATCAAGTGTTACAATAATTGTAAAATTTCTCAATAAAACCCCCTATTACTTACATTTTTATTACTTTAAATTATAGAATAAGAATATTATTTATTTGCAAGAATACAAGTCAAATAAGTTGACAAAAAATACAGTGTTTTTTAGTGTGCAAATCTTAGTTAAACGTATCTACACTTAAACACAAAATTTACAAGTACAATAGTATAGAAAAACATCAATAATGAACTAAACAAATACGATTCTAAAATTTTAATTAAAATGTTAAAGTAAAATGTAAATAAGAGAGGTAAATAAAAAATTAAAAGTTGTATCAATACTTGATAATGTGGGGAGTTTCCTGACCTCATGAAATATAGTAAAATAATACCTTTGTTTAAATCAGGTAGTACATCAGACCCCACAAATTATAGACCTATTTCAGTACTACCTACGTTTAGTAAAATTATGAGAAATTAATTTTAGACCAATTGCAAAGATTTTTTAATAAACATAAATTATTACATAACAAGCAGTTCGGTTTTACAAAGGGTCGTTCAACTACTGATGCCGGTGTTGAACTTTTAGGACATATTTATAATGCATGGGAAGGCAAATGCGATGCTTTGGGCATCTTTTGTGATTTGTCCAAGGCATTCGATTGCGTTCTTCATGAAACGTTAATCAGGAAACTCCGCCATTACGGGATCCGGAACACCGCTCTGGATCTTCTTACTTCATACTTGAGTAATAGGATTCAGAGCGTTGACGTTAATGGAAAAAGATCGCCCGGATCTATAGTAACAATGGGGGTCCCACAGGGCTCGATTCTTGGTCCTTTCTTGTTTCTTATTTATATTAACGATTTGCCCTACCTCATTAAGGATAATCATGATATAGTTTTGTTTGCGGATGATACTTCACTTTTGTTTAAACTTAAACGTCAGTAGCTGGTTACTGACGATGTAAACAGAGCGATCTCAAAAGTAGTTCACTGGTTCAGTGTTAATAATTTACTGCTTAGTGAAAAAAAAACCAAATGCATTAAGTTTACGCTACCTCACGTTAGGCAGGTGAAAACTAACGTGTTGATAAAGGGCGAAGAGTTGAATCCCGAAGATAGCACAGTATTCTTGGGCTTAACTTTGGATGCTAAGCTTCAGTGGGGCCCACATATAGATAAATTGTCAAAAAAGCTAAGCTCCGCAGCATACGCTGTTAGGAAAATTCGTTATTTAACCAACATAGAGACAGCCCGTTTGGTGTACTTTAGCTATTTTCATAGTGTAATGTCGTACGGTATTCTGTTGTGGGGAAATGCAGCCGACATTCAGACTATCTTTGTTGTGCAGAAAAGAGCTGTTCGATGCATTTATAAATTAAGTCGGAGACAATCTCTCAGAGAGAAATTTAAGGAGATTAATAATTATAATGACTTTGCCTTCTCAGTACATTTTTGAAAATCTTTTATATGCCCATAAAAACATTAAATTGTTTAAAAAATACAGTGATATCCACAATATAAATACTAGGAACAAACACAAATTTGTTGTACCTCCAACAAGGCTCAAGAAAATAGGTGGGTCATTCAGGTGTCAATGTATACGCTTTTATAATAAACTTCCAAGCCACGTTCAAGATCTGAGCCTTAATAAATTCAAATCATTAATTAAACGCAAGTTGTGTCAGAAAGCTTTTTATACCGTTAAAGATTATATTGAGGACAAAAAGGCTTGGGATTGAACTGCTCCAAATTTTATATTATTTTTATTTTTGCATACTGAATGTTGACATGAATATTTACTTTGTAAGTATTATATTATTTTTATTTATTGTGAATGTGAAGACTATGTAGGTCATTGCTTTTTTGTTTTATTTTTTCTCTTATTTTTAATCATGGTCTGGCAGTTTGAGTAATCTATGTGGCCTACCCCAATGTCCTTTCTTTGGTATTGTTCGTCGAATCGTTGAGCTCCTTAAGTTCTGAGTTGAGCTGCGCGATTACTGACAAATGCGTGCACTGACTGGACAGGTCCTCTCAATCTGTGTGGTTCTTTCCTCCAAAGACCATTTCAGACACCAATCTACATGGTCTTCACATGAAGTGACCAAGATTATGTCTGGACTTTATAAGAGACTGTGACCTCTGAGTTTGTTTCGGCCTTTCTTCTCGGAGTAGTCAGTTAGGAAACGCCGAACTCATCTAGTTTAAAAAAAAAAAAAAAAACAAAAAATATTGACTTCGTAAAAGTGTTTGTACAAACCTACTTACAGAAATAAAAATCGTTTATCATTTATCATCATTTGTCCGTTAAAAACTCGGAAGTATTATAATAGCTTTTTTTGTTGTAGAAAGTCATTTAACTGTTTTTTAAATAAGTTTACATTTAATTGTTTAATGTGTGGCAGAATGTGATTGAATATAATTGGCGCCATGCAAAACACACTTTTCTCCATCAGTGCTGCATTGGGCTTTCTTACACATAATCTATTATAATCCCGTCGACTTTGCGTATTAGTATCAGATACTCGTAGGTTCTTAAAAAGCTTTGGGTTTGTTTTAACGAATACCGCAACCTCATAAATGTACAATGATGGGAGTGTTAATATTTTATTTTTGATGAAATATGGCTTACACGTATCACTACAGTATAGCTTTCTTAAAGTAAAAATACCACGTTTATAACTCAATCACAACATTTCCTAGCAACTGTTAAGGCCTTGCACACTGCTACCTACACCTCAACTTCAGCAGGCAGAGACAATTAATTTAGATTTTTTTTCGATTTCCTTTTTTTTTGTAAAGTCAAGCAGTTTAGTGATAGTTGGTGTTTATTGCACCAATCCTCCACTATTTTCATAGCTAGTGCCAACATGAGGTTGCATAGGGTATTTTCGTGGGTGTAATTTATTAGGACATCAGATCGTTCCAAAATGTATGGACCTTGGCCCAGGTACGTGTACACTATACTCGTACATACAAATAGGGAAATATATTTAAAATAGGTCTCAATGGTCCAATTACTTTAAAATGGCTTTTATTTTCTGGTAAACCACAATTAATTAGGTACACTTGAAATTGCAACAAACAACAAAAACCCATCATGGGGGTAAGCTGTCATTTTGATTGATTAATGACTTTTGACAAGTTTAATACTCAAAAAGAGGACTGAAGTGACACTGTTGTGACAGCTGACAGTCCCCTTTCTATGATCAATGGTGGATCTATGGTTTACTGTCATTGTTTTTATACACAGAGTAACTAAATCGGTAAGACACCATGTTGAAAGTCGATAACAATAATAGATAAATATCAATTCCCTACCACAATCTAAATTAATTATCTGTATTTTCCCGAATTCTACGGATTTTTCTCTTTTTTTTTTTAGGTAGTGTGCACAGACGTGGCTCATTTTGAAACATCTCCTTTGTATTGTTACCTACTCATCTCAAATATAAACTATTCCAACTGTACCACTTTATAAGAATGTTTCTATAAATTTCGGGACCCTGCGGTCCCAGACCTTTGGAAAAATTAAATAAAAAAATAATTAATTAAATTATTAGTATCGTGGGTTCGATTCCCATCCAGGACAAACATTTGTGTGCATGAACATGTCTGTTTGTTCTGAGTATGGGTGTAATTATCTATATAAGTATGTATTTACAAAAAAAATAATAGTATATGTAGTATATCAGTTATCTGGTTTCCATAGTACAAGCTCTGCTTAGTTTGGGATCAGATGACCGTGTGTGAATAAAGTCCCAGGTTATTATTATTATTATATTTATTTATGTTTTTAAATTTCTCGGGACCCTGGGGTCCCGGACCTTTGGAAGGCGTACGAGGAGCCGAAGCCAACTCGCAGAGGCCCTTTAAATAATTTTAAATGATAAGGAGGCACCAACCGACGATTATCCCTGTATGCACTATGCAAGTGCACCCCAGGACAACCCCCGGTTGGTGCAGGTCTATTGCTGTGCGTGGAAACGAAACATATTGGGCTATGGGTCTGGGTGGCTAATGTGGATTGGGTTACTTGAACTATGGAAGAACTATGTCCCCTGTCTGACCAATGTTATATATTATACACGGATAAAATGGCAGGGGGTGACTTGCACACTCAATAATGGGCCCCCGGAAACGGCCACTAGCACTTAGTGACGTAGCGACCAGGGGGCAACACTTCCTGAGATGCTTGAGGAGTGGAGAGGTATTCCACGGCTATCAGGACAATCCCGGAAGTACGGTCAAGATCCCTAACAGCACCTTACTGGAATATTTCCTTCCTCCGAGCACGTTTGCTCTTGCGAATCTCCACTCAAGCCGGCCAATAAAGGCAAGAAAGAGGTGGGAGCTCTGTTCCTCGTCAGTGTTCACTCCAGCCGGCCAATAAAGGCAAGCCAGAGATGAGGACAAGATTTCTCTCGGAAGATAGGATCCGTGGGGTCGCTACTGCCCAACAGCTCGCCATATGCTGCCCTGCGGGTTTCTGTATCTCTCTTGGTCTGGCTCCTCATCCTAGACCCGTTCCGGCAAAGTAAACTCTACCGGCACAGACCTAAAGTTTGGAGCGCGCAAGCCCCACCACGTTATTATTATTATTATTATGATTATGTCATCGCTACGCCGATGACATAATCATAATAATAATAATAATAATGGTGAAGTAACCTCTGTCATTTAATATTTTGATAAGGCTGTCTACTACCAGGTTCTATAGAAGCGGCGAGAGTACGCCCCATGGCGGGCAGCCTTTCGCCACGATGGCCCTTGTAGTGTTATCCAACCACTCAGGGTCGAGTCAATGTTGTGTCTGTCGAGGGCCATGCTGATAATTTTAAACATGGTTTTGTCAAAGGCGCCCTCAATGCCAATGCTAATGGAAACCACGCTATGCAGCGCGGATTCTGTCGATCTTCCCAAAGACTGTTATGTTTAGTTTTAAATTATGCAATAACTATTCCATCAACTTATATTTTTTTTTTTTGCCTACAATTGACAATGCTACTTCTTTTTAGGTACAGTAATTGACAACAAATTGAACTGGAAGGAGCATGTAGAAAGAGTAGCTAAAGTAAGCTTGACAAGTTTGTATATTATGCTCTTCGCAAGTTAAGATTAGTGTCCAGTAAAAAATCAGTCCTAAATGCTTATCATGGGTATTCAAAAAAAAAAATGTTTATTTCAATTACAATGGGCATTTAGATACATATTTTTGGAGATCTCCTTTTAAGCAAGGAATTGCTTGTATTAGGAGTCTCCGTACTTCCACTTATCAGTAATTACTATGCAATTGAAATGTAGACAAAGTAAACAAAGTAAACATGCAAGACTAGAAATAAAAATAAAAGCGGTAAATTAACATTATACAAACGGCACTACGAAAGATTAATACATTAGATGCGGCAGACGCACATGCGCGTTTTCGGACGTTCACCAGGTGCTGACGGCGCGTATGCGCGTCCATACAATTTACATAACTTTCTTCGAGTGCGGCGCGCCGCACCTGTGCGTTCGTTGTGCATCTCTATTGTTTCGAAAACATCGTAAAATAAGGGTTGGTAAGGGTGTAGCATGAAGAAGCGTTTGCATAAAGAATTAAGCAGATAATGTGTTAAGAGTTGTACAGGAAAAAGCCAAAATCCAAAACGCGCGAGTACGTGTGATGCGTGTGTTACGAGTGAGTATGTTAGTGTGGAGTGAGTGAGTGTGGGTGTGGGTGTAAGTGAGATTAGTGAGGTTGTATGGTGTGTGAATTTATAATAAGCGATGTTTAGTTCATTTATCGTGAATGAATATCCTGACTAGCACTAAATACAAAAGTGCGCCCATTTCGCGTTATGCGGGTGAGACCGGGATGCTAGTATAGGTAGTTACAAGCGTACGCTAAATTGTAGGTCGTTAATTGTTGGCTAGCCCTACGAACGATGTCTTAGGATCGAAAGAAGCAAAATAAGTCTTCTTTCACTAACCATGCGGAAAACGACCTGAGTGTAACCACGTTGGCTATTGTAAATTAGATACAATAGACTCAATATCGTCTTAGGATTTAGTTTTAAGCCACTCGGTTACAACTTTTTTACAGTCCCGGTAGTTCATGGAATGCATCCGTATTTCTTTATTTAGCAAATTGTATAGGTAAGATGATTGCCTGGGGTATTGTCTTTTAGCGAAAGCAGATCTAACCCTGACAGTTTGAGCGACTAAGTAGTTCCTTCTGTGTTTAGGCTTAGAGGGATCATACGGAAGGGTTTTGTGCTTTCATAGAAAAAGTTGAAGCAAATAAAGCTTTTTTACAGACAGAAGATCTGCTAATTGGTAGAGGCCTAAGGTGGGGTATCTGTAGGGTTTAAAGAACATGACTTTAAGTAAGGTACGCTGCGCCCTCTCAAGTTCCAAGAACTTTATTTTTGTTGTCCCTCCCCAGCAAGGCAGACAGTAAATGAGGATAGACTGGGCCAACGATATGTATGCTTGCTTCAGAAGCTGCTGCGAAGCCACATGTCGCAGAGTTTTGAAGGTCCATATCAACTTCCTAACTCTCTTCATTAGAAGTTCGGTGTGCGTGTGCCAGGATAGGCGCTGGTGAATCATAACACCCAGATATTTAATATGTTGAACCCCAATTTTTGAGCATGGGCAGTCGGGGGTGAGGGGGTTGGGACAGATGTGGATTTTTATTTGGAAACCCCAGGACGGTTGGGAGTTATTATACTTAGTGAAGCAGATGTAATTGGATTTGGAAGTATTTAGCGTGAGGAGACTATGGTTTAGCCAGGCTGCTATCTTGGAAAGGCCGCGTTCGGCCAACCTTGCAACATCAGCCCAAGTCTTAGCAATAAAGACAATGGCAGTATCGTCGGCATAAGAAACGACACGCACTTGGCCTGATTTTATTTTTACACTGTCAATTTGAAATGATTATTGTAAAAATATGAACATCAATAGTAGTGCTCTCTCCGATTACTTTGAGCGTCGCTGAACACTTTATCTTTTAACTAAAAAAGTATCGCGTTGACAAAAAATGTAAACACTATTATTTAATATTTTTTAATAAACTTTATGTTGTAATTTTTTCTTCTATACTATTTGCCTATATTGTTAATACAATACAGCTATTCACATTTTGTCTAAAATTATTTTTGTTCTTCTTACTTTTTCTTGTGTTTGGAGTAGGTATTTACATATGAAATATTAAAGAAAAATGAGATGTCTATACAAGTCACCAGATGCAGTAATCCTCTAAAGAAGAAAATACAAACACAGAAGAGAAATAAAATTACTTCTACGGAAAAGAAGACCAGTATACCACAGACTAGAAATTCCTGATTAGTGTACATCCACTGCTGAAGACCCTACTGAAAACTCACAAAACAAAACGTCACCAAACAGAAATATTAATAAAAATAACCCATCGTTGGCGGTTGTAAAGAATAATAATATATGTATATATATAGTAGTGAAACGTCTAATAGATTATACACAATCAGTCAAAGATCTAATTTAAGTAATTTTAATATATGTCACTATCACATGAAAAAATGTGGATTAAAGCAACTATTAGATAATCTTGATAAGAAAATACAAAACTTCACTTACTCCGACTACTGTGTTTTTTATGTAGGGGAAGAAGATTTCAGAAGGACGCATAATTATATAGAATTAGTTACTTTCATTCGCGAAAAATTACTAACCTTAACCCATACGAACATTATAGTATGTCTGCCGACTTTTAAATATATGGTTGATAAAAATTTGATGTTCAATAGTAGAATCGACACCTTTGATAATTTAATATACATGGATGTTGAGACATATAAATATGCGTATATTTTAGATTCCAACGTAAATCTTCCACACACCTACGAAACTTATAACCAAAGGTATTAAATAATAAAGGCGTGAATATTGTTTTAAACGAGACAAGACCTAATCCTAGACTTAAACACAATGAATGTAGATGATGCATGTCAACAACTAACATAATCAGATAATAAATTGAATTTAATGGTAAATGATAAATGTAATGATAACAATTTTTTTCGTATATAACAAAATACATGTACTTCATCAAAATATTAATGGTTTACTACACAAAGCTGATGAATTTACCGTAAATTTAAATAAGATTAACAATAGCAATAAGATAATTTATGTGATGTGCGTTACAGAGCATAATATGATGACAGACGATACTAAATATCTCCAAATTCCCAATTATACTATGGCTGCAAATTACTCAAGAGCAAATAGACATGGGGGTTCATGTATCCTAGTACGAAAAATTCATAAATTGAAAACTCTACACGAAGCAAAGATTGTAAGCGTATCCGACCTCATAGAATGTTCGGCTATTGAATTGTTAGAGCATGAGTTAATTACCATGTGTATATATAAGCCTCCAAAGACTAAATGGGATTGTATAGAAATATTTTTTGACCGTTTAACGGCTATGCTTTCAATGTACCAGATGTAAGAAACTTGTTATTTGTGGTGATTATAATATTGATCGACTAAGATATACTCCTGTTTCGAGAGAGTTTGAAGAATTATTACGGAGCTTTAACTTGAAACTTGCAATAAATGAACCAACTCGTTTGCAAAGCAATACGTGCATTGATAACATTGCTCATAATATAAGAGGCAGTAAGCAAAGTGTGTTAGAGCTAGCACTGTCTGATCATACAGCACAAATACTATCATGTCCTGTTAAGAAAACGTACTCAATAACCCACTGGTATAAGAGAAGACTGGTGGAAGAGACTATAGCAATGAAAATCTTGAAGAAAATATTAAATGTTAAAAGCCCTGAGTTTCAGTGATTGCTTTGGAAAAACTGACCCAAATGCTGCTTTTGAAGAATTCCATAAAATATTTAAACTTTTTTATGACCTCTGTTTTCCAAACATAAACATTAAGATTCCAATCATACGAAATACTAAATGGCTCAGTAAAGGATTAAAAATATGTTCTCTCCGTAAAAGAATGCTACTTAAAACATATCGAGTATCAGGTAATAATAGAGATAGGAGTAATTTTAAGAAATATGCAAAAAAGTTTAAAAGAATCAAAACTCACTCAAAGGTCGCAAAACAACTATCATATCCAAACAGCCACAAATAAATCTAAAGCAGTATGGCAAATAATCAATAAGCACAAAAACAATAACCCCCCTGAAAATATTAATAGAATAAAATATAATAACCAACTTATAACTGCTCCTGATGCTATAGCACAATAATAATAGTAATGATTTTTTTATTCAGGCAACCATTGGTCCATTGAACTAGATAAAAAAAAATCAAGTCACAGCCCTGTACATGGACATGACTAAAGCATTTGACTATGTTGACCATAGATTACTACTATATAAACTAGAAATATACGGAGTTCGAGATAAAGGACTAGAAATAATCAAATCCTATCTTAGTAATAGAATGCAGTTCACTGAAATAACACGATCATGTCCAATCACAAAAACAGAAATTAAATATACATCGAGCCCAAGATTTATAAAATATGGTGTACCTCAAGGGTCGATACTAGGACCACTAGGTACTATTTCTCATTTATATAAATGATCTACCTAACGCTATTCAGCACCCTATGGTACTATTTGCAGATGACAGTACGGCTCTTTACACAAATAACAAAAATAAAAATCATGAACTAGAAATAAATGATTCCCTATCTAAATTAATAAATTGGCTTACAATAAATAATCTAAAAATAAATCTTACCAAAACCCACTACATGAATTTCAAGAATAAAAACGCAAAATCAATTCCATTATCTATTGAATACAATAATGCAACTGTATCTGAGGTCACAAGTACAAAATTTCTAGGTATCTGTATAGATTCTAATATGTCTTGGAAAACACATGTAAATAGTATATGCAGCAAATTAATTCTCTTATGCCCTCTACATGCTCAAAAAAGTATCTAACCAAACCACACTGCTTAGTGCTTATCATGCCTATGTGGGATCCACTCTGTCTTATGGAATACTATATTGGGGATATTCAACTGATAAAGAAATTGCGTTCAAGGCACAAAAAAAGTGTATTAGATCAATATGTGGGATACACCAAACAGATTCATGTAAAGCTCATTTCATAAACCTCAAGATATTAACCCTCCCTGCTCTATATATCTACGCGGCCTCAATTTTAGTTAAATCAAACATCAGTAGCCATGACACATTAACAAGCAGTAGACTTAATAATACACTACGCAATAAAACATCCCACACTGCAGTATATAGCAACAGTATTTTTTGTATGGACATCAAAATATATAATAAATTACCCATAGACATTAGGAACCTACATTCAATTAGTATTTTTAAAAGGAAGCTAAAAGACTTCCTGATTAAAAAGGCATATTACTTTGTAAAAGAATTTCTTGAAGAAAAATAATTATCTAATATTAAAATGATGTAATACCTAATGTTGTAATATACTATGATATAAATTATAAGAATCGTATGATATAAAATAAAATGTATGATTAATGATAATTAATAAAATATAAAATATATAACTGTGTATTAAATTGCAATGCCTTAACAGGCAACTAAGTTTCAAGAACCTACCTACTCTGTACACTTAGTTCGCAATAAAGAATTGAATTTGAATTTGAATATGTTAATTGTTTGTCCTGAGTCTGGGTGTTGTTATCTGTATAAGTATGTATTTACAAAAAAAAAAGTACTGTATCATTTACTTTTTTAAATATTTATTTATTTTGTTTATTTTTTTTGCGTCTTTTATCTGGTTTCCATAGTACAAGCTCTGCTTAGATTCGGATCAGATGACCGTGTGTGAATAATGTCCTAGGATATATTATTATTATTATTATTATATTGTTAAATCTGGGTGACTTTTTTAGCGTCTTGGAAAATATAGGGTATAATAGGTCAACGGAGTAGAAGCCTAATGGCATACCTAGTTTTTTTTTTAAATATCATACGCACTACGCAGGGTGTGGAGTCTGTGGAGTACGTATGATTTGAATTTAGATATTTTTAACGATCTATAATTTTTTTCAAAATTTGTTTTTATTGTTTTAGTTTATTTCAAATGTGTAGTGTTTATTGATACAGCAATTTATGTCTAAGCTATTGAAAAAAACAAAAAAAAAACTAGGTATGCCATAGGCTTCTACTCCGTTTGCCTATTGTCTCCTACTTTTTTCAAGACGGTAAAAAATATCATCCAGTATACAGAGTTATTTGTAAAACAGCAGCAACCTGTTAAGGGGTCATTGTACTCATCATTATGAACAAGTTTTACTATGGGTTGGACCTGAAATCGCGAAAAAAAAATCAGCTGTTCAGTACATTTATGTTCGCACAATTCGTCAAAATGTACTGAACAGCTGATTTTTTTTTGTATATGTATACAAGGAATGTTCAGTACATTTTGACGAATTATAAAATAAATCTCCGTCTTATACATATAAGACGGAGATTTACCTATACATATATACTGGAATATATTTCTATTTTTATTATATGTATATAATTCCTCTATACGTATGTATGTCACTGAACTCCTCCTAAATAGCTGGACCGATTTTGATTAATTTTTGTGTCTGGGTCCCTGGATGGTTTAAATTCACGATTGGACCCGGTACCGGACCCGCTGTTCAGACAGGACTATGTCTGTCAGGTCCGCTAGTATTTTATAAAAATTGAGCGCAACATTTAAAATGTTAAAAAAGAAGTAAAAACCTACTCCAAAACAACAAAAAGGAAAGAATAGAAGGGGATAATTAATAATCAGCAATAATTACTGAACAGCAATGATTGCTGATTTTACTTTTATGTGCTACATAAAACTACTCGCTATGCGTAGTCAAGTTTTATACTATTAGAATTTTTCCAGTTTCATTGTAATTTTGATGTGCAAGTTAAAATAAATTGAGTGTAGCAGAAATGAAGTGTTTTTATTAAAAAACACCCACGGAGAGCCATACAAACAGAACGTACGTGTATATTCACATAAATATGTTCCATTTTGAAACCCGGCTTTGTCAGGCCGAGCCAAGCGAGTGTGATACCTGACCCCCCCCCCCCTCCCCCCATTAAAATTGTTACTTACCGTAAACTGGTAACGGACCCATAAAAAATTTGGTCACATCTCCAACTTTTAAAGAATATTCTCCAAATGAAATAAATGGTTGAAGCAAATCTGAAAAAAAAAAAATTGCACTTTTATTCTATCCCACCATTTATCTTACTTTTGACAGCTCAATTAGTGATGTCCTAACGCGCTACCGATTCGATTTCTTATAACAATCGACTTTAGTTTAATCGATTTAACACATTGATATTTTATTATAAAGAAAAATGTAAAGAAAAACAGTGTCCATGAAGCATTGCAGTTTTTGGTTGCCTGTCAATAAATAAGGAACTTCATAGGGTATCTTCATAAGGTGCTTATGGTTTCACCATTTCCGTCTGTCTGTCCGTCCGTCTGTCTGTCTGTCAGCGGTTTGGTTAAGAGACTTAGTACTAGAAAGCTGTAATTTGGCATAAGTATATTAATTACGCCGACAAAGTAGTAAAATAAAAAATTAAAAAAGAATTCTAGGACAGGTACCTCCCTTACACGTAAAGTGGGAATGATATACGAAAAGGCCGGTGAAAAATATTGCGGGTCTGTGAAAACCATTTTTCCGTTCAGGGTTCCGTTTGCGTAATATTAAGCTTTAAAGGGCTAACTTTTATTAGAGTCAAGTGTCGCAGCCCGCCTGCTAAATGGTTGTTTTTGATATGTGAAAATATTCACGACTGTAGTGTATAATACCGAAGTTAAAAGCAAAACTATCACAGATAAGTAGGCTCATCAAGTTATCGAGTAATAGTTAGTCGACCAACTTACATTTGCAGTTGGAATGTAACGAACACGTTTTACAACTACATCGTTAAGTTTATTCTTGGGATAAATTTATCCCAACTACGGAACTCTTCATTGTGCGTGGTCCGACATGCACTTGGCCAGAATATTTTTCCTATTTTGATTTTAGTCGTACTGAGTAGGTACACGATTAATTCCTAAGTTTTATAAAATAATAATGTTTTATAGTTACTTTTATAATAAATAAGGGATGTCGTATTGGAAGTGGAGTATCTCTGAATTAGTCGTAACGACCTTGCGGCCTTGTAATGAGCGCACGCGTTTACGTGTTAATCTGTTTCTAACCCGGAATAGTAAACAAATTAATAGACCGTAACTTGTGAAGTGCAGTTAAATACTCGAAAATAAATCAAATAATTGGCTATGTGCATTGTCTAGTGTCTCAATTGTCATAAATTGCTAATAGTCCATAATAAAAGTGTTTAAAACTGGAAGAAACCAACACAAAGAAACTTGTTGTGAGTGATTAGTGAATCATCGACCCGTGCACGCGAAGCCGACTCGTTACCTTTTATGTTCATTAAATCCTATTTAACTAATGAGTACTGGTATCAAGCAGCAGTCTATTTAGACTTAAAGTATAACAGTTAACGTGGCGTTGGCAGCGTAGAAGCTACCTTAACACGAGGTGCATGGAAGTCCGCGAGTTCGAGACCCACAGAGCGATTCAGTTTTTGCGTTTTAAAAAATCGAAATTGAAATATTCTTTCTCACTTTTTGGACATAACTTTTTATTTATTTACTTGATATCTATTGGAGATACTTTTAAGCCAAAATCTAAATATGTCTAAAATAACTCGCACTCCACCTTCCAATGCGAAAACTAATCTCAGTCACAGGCAATCAGTTTCTGATCCAGACGTTACGGTGACGACACCGACATACTCTGAAACTTCAAACGTCACCAATAGGAGCAAACGACCAGTACGACCACGCACCACGGATTAACCCAATAAACAATCTAATTCACCTAATAAACCATCTGAGGATCCAACTGCTGGGCGTTTTCGGGAACTAAGAGAAGATTTAATTACTATGCTTACCGAATGGAAAACGGAACAAAGCCAAACTTTATCAAAACTGGTGTCTGACATTAACGGGCTCAAACTAAAGTTCTTTGAGATTCATAAAACTAACACTGAGATAGAAAAGTCAATGGAGGACATTAATGAAAGATACGAAGATATGGAGAAAAAAGTCGCACGACTTGAAAAAGGACAATCTGAGAGCTGTGAAATCATTAACAATCTTCAGAAGCAGGTTCAAGATATGCAGCAAGCTTGGATCATGTGTTGTAGAAAATTTCTGTGCCAGCAACAACGATGGTTTTAAATACTCATTTCACTGATCATCTTCCAATAGTTTTATGCCTTGGTCATAGAACTAGCTCTAGAATCATGAAACCAAAAAGCTGGCAAAAACTTGATTACACCACCATAAAGAAGGAGCTCGATAGTTGCAGTTTTAAAAATGTCACGGATGAAACCGATGTTAACAAAGCTACCTATTGCCTTATCTTTATAATTCAAACTGTTTTAAACAACAATACAGAGACTTTAAAAAAAACTGGAAAAAGTACTATTTTAAAGCCATGGATCACCCTCGGTCTACTACGGTGCATCCGGAATCGTGACAATATGCATAGGAAATGAAACAAAAATCCAGACAATGATACACTTGCTGTGACATACAAGAGATACCGCAACTTTTGTAACACCTTGCTTCGAAAACTTAAACGGGCGTACGAAACCAACGATTTGCTAAAGCAAAAAATAACCCCAAGGCCACTTGGAACTTGATTAATTCAATAGCTGGTAGAAAGAATAACTCTCAAACCCCAGTTGAGCTTCTTAAAATGATTGCAAATGACAAAAAATCTGCAAATAGTGTCAATCAGTATTTTGTAAATATTGGCAAAAACCTTGTTTCAAAAATATTAAGCCACGACACTCCCCCTAATATGCATTACTAGACAAATAAATCGCTATGTAATTCAACGGGTATTATTCCAGTTAGCGAAGAACGAATCGAAACCGTAATCATGTCACTAAGGGATGATTGCGCCACTGGCTGGGATAATATACCATCAAGGGTTATTAAGCTTTCGAAAAAAGCCCTAGTTCCACCTATTACTCATGTGTGTAATTTAGCAATTGCCACGGGCGTATTCCCGAGAGCTTTTAAAAGAGCAAAAATTACACCGGTTTTCAAGAGTGGGAAAAGGGACCGTGTGGAAAACTACAGGCCTATCTCTGTGTTAAGCGCACTGTCGAAGGTTCTAGAACGTATCTTGAACAGTTACTTGACTAGTTATTTGGACAAATATAATATAATTTCAAGTAACCAATACGGTTTTAGAAGTGGTCTATCAACCGAAGATGCGGTTGCAGACTTTAGTAGTAAGACAATAAGATTACTAGATAAAAAACGGAAATGTTTTGGATCTTTCTAGATTTGTCGAAAGCCTTTGACACGGTATCAATTCCCATACTTATCTCCAAGATGGAGAGCATCGGTATACGTGGACTAACGTTAAGCATCTTTAAAGATTACTTGTCGGGGCGGACGCAGTCTGTCTGTATCGGTGCGGTGGTGAGCGATGAAGAACCCATAAATTGTGGGGTTCCCCAGAGGAGTATCTTGGGACCAACAATGTTTCTAATCTATATTAATGATTTATGCAATGTTAAAATTCCGAATTGTGACATATTAACTTATGCAGACGATACGGCTCTATTATCATACGGAGAAGACTGGATCTCTGCCAAAAATATGCTGAAAATGGACTGCGAGTCGTAATGCAATGGTTCTCTAACAATTTGCTAAACCTAAATATAGAGAAAACTAAATTTATCCGTTTTTATCTTTCGAACTCCCCTGAGCCACCCGAAGCCACCAATACACTCAAAGCTCACATCTGTGCGGTGCCAGTGGACTGTGTCTGCCTGTCATTGTCACGAGTGAGCAATATTAAATATCTTGGGGTCTTGCTAGACGAACGACTCGACTGGCGACCACAAATTGAAGCTCTCACTAGTCGCATCAGAAAACTTATCTACATTTTTAAGAATCTGAGACACAGTGCTGATGCTTCCACACTTTATATGGTCTACACTGCCCTATGTCAGTCAGTATATATAAATTATTATTGCATACCCGTATGGGGTGGAACCTACAAAATTCTCTTTCTTGTCCTGGAGAGGGTGCAAAGGGCAATTTTAAAGGTGATACACTTTAAACCACGGCTTTACTCAACTGCCAAACTATATGCCGAATGTCATGTCATGACGGTGAGACAATTATATATATTAAAAACAGTGCTTCGGAGGCATTCGCTACTACCACTGGATGACACAACCAATAAAAAGCGCTCCGCTGCAGTTGTTTGCCCTGGTGTACCTTGCAGGACAGCTTCCGCTAGTAGGCAATTTGACGCAGTAAGCTCGAGACTGTATAATGCTGTCAACAAAACCATCAACATCTACAGCTTAACTAAACGCGAAGTTAAACATAAACTAAGTGATTGGTTGCAAACTTTAGATTATGCACAAACTGAGATGCTTTTAAATATAAAAAAGTAAAACATTATTTTTTGTTGATGTGAAGGTATATATGATTTAATGCTCTTTATTGTATTATGTTTATTTTTAGTTTTAGATAATTTAGATACTTTGTTTTATTTCACAAGGTATGTTTTGAAATTTTAATTTGATTTGTTTGCTGTTAAGTGTTGGAAGTCCTAGGCTACAGGTTGTGTTTATAATATAAGTCATCTTAAGAACCACTAACTTCCAAAATACAAGCTTGTCTTAGTTTGGGAGTTGGTAGATTATATATTATGTGCAACTGTACAACCATCAAACACCTCAATAATTATTGTATTTCATATATTAAATTTCTGTTGTACTTTGAGAGCGAAATAAATTATTATTATATTATTATTTATATTAATTTATGAGTGCCTAGAATATAATTAATGTCTTTAATAAATAAAAGCTTACCATCAACTTTTGTCATCAAGTGTAGATGCCCAACAATGGGCAACTTCCCTGGGTGTGTGGGAACAAGCTTATTCACTCGGGGCAAGAAGTGACGACACACCGCCTCATATGTCAGATACACACATACTATCGAAATTATAATTGTTAAAAACATTTTTTAAACAATTACTAGGGACCTAGACTTGATATTAGACAAGAAGTACTGGTAAATTATTAGATTTGATTAAATATATTAATTTAATTAAAATAACTTTTGGTGCGTGTTGACACAATATAAGCGAAATTATTAATAAACGATCTGGTCGATTCTGTAAAAGTCTCACGTGTTATACCCCTGATGCTAGGGATTGACCAAGCATTAGATTTTAAATCATAATCGATATTTTAATAATATTTTTATGCTAATTCTATTGAATCATTATTATTAGCTAGTATTTAAGTGTCTACACATTACTATTTAGGTTTTTTTTAAATAAAATAGCAAAACAGAATTGCAGTCAGACAATTTTGTTTTTTTTTTCAATATTTTTTCTAGACTAGTCCTTATAACCATAAAAGGACTATTCTAGTGTACTTTTAAGAAACTATTAATACACTAGTTTACAGAACATCTGTTGCCAAAAGAAATTTTAGCTATTGCTGACTACATATGATATGCTATTTTCATAAATATAATTAGAAGGTTTTTATCAGCTCTAGTTTCTGAGTTTCAGCTATGTACGTATCAAACAGAAAAAAAAACATGTATTTACTAAGAAAAACTTTACTAAAAAAAATATAATTCATCATGAGTTCAAAAAACTTCGTTTTAAAGCTCTTCTCTGACTTTGGAAAATGACGTATCACAGACCAAGAATAGTCAGACATCATATTCGTATCCCAGACATCGCGATAGCGCTCTTCCATGACGCGTAAGTTCTGATGCATACGCTCTCCCTGCTGTTCGATCATATCTCCTAAATTTTCCGGAAACCTGACCAGGTGACTATGGAGGAAGTGGAGTTTTATGCTCCCCATATTTTGTAGCAGAAGGTCTTCTACAAGTTCAATATAATTTTCAGACTTTTTATTTCCGAGGAAATTCTGCATCACAGAGACGAAAGCTGTCCAAGCCTTTAGTTCTAAGTCAGTCATAGAATTTCTAAATTGAGTATCTTTTGGGGACCATCAAAAATACCGGCTTTAATCTTTTCCATAGTGAGCTGAGGAAATGTTTTGCAAATGTAAGAAAAGTAGTTCCCGTCTTTACGAGTATCTAGTGATTTAACAAACTGTTTCATGATGCCCAGTTTTATATGTAATGGTGGAAGGATAATTTTGTCACGAGCTACTAATGAATTCTATATTTTGCTTTCCAGGCTCCATATTTTCTCTCAAAGGCCAGTTTCTTCTTACCCCATGCTCTTGTTTAGCTCTACTGTCCCAAAGACATATAAAACAGGGAAACTTAGTGTAACCACTTTGTTAACCGAGAAGTATATTCACCATTTTTAAATCGACACAAATTTGCCACTTATGGTCATCGTATTTTATTTTGTTCAAGACTAGCGAAATATTACAATATTCTTCCTTTAACTTTGTACTGTGGGCAATAGGTACCCCAGCGTATTAATTTCCATTATGTAATAGAATACATTTTAGGCTACGTTTTGAGCTGTCAATGAATAAACGCCAGTCGTTTGGTTCGTATTGTTTCGAACCCATTTTTATCACCAAGTTTTTTATATCTGAACAAAAGGTAATACCGTTTTCTTCGGAAAAATAACGCCGTAATTCTTTATCTCTTTCACGATTAAAACTTATTTTAGTATGTGAGGAAAGCAAATTTTTTTCTTTCAGTCTTGATGCTAACAAATCTGTAGCTTGTTTAGAAAGATTTAAATCTCTTACAAGATCATCTAACTCATTATGGGAAAATCATTTTGGCTCATTTGACATACCTTCAAAATCAGCATCATTTTGTGATGAGCTTGGTCCTTCAATGTCTTGTTGTAAGGGTTCAGATATATTTTTAGGCACTGAAGAGTTAGGTAAACGCTGCACTGGACGTTGAATACAACTAGTACTTGGGTACTGCCATTTAGCTCGATTTTTAGTGTTTAAACCATTTATGTTCACGTTAAAAAATAACAGTCTTCGAGATGATTCCGTGGTTCTCGCCAAATAGTCGGTGTTCCAAATTTAAAGGCAGTTCTTTTACCACTTTTCCATAATCTTAAATATTCCACACACGATTTACAAACACAATTGGGAGCCCAAGACTTTTAATTTTTATCCAAGAGCATCCCAAATTACTCAAAATAGGTATTTTTCAACAACTCTGATATAACTTTTCTACAATCGTTAAACACATATTCCCCGCATATATAACAAAAATGATCTCGATGGTTTAAACAACGTCTCCTTGAACTACTCGTGACTCAAAAACTTACTAATCTTAACACAGTAAAATAAGCCTGTTATCTATTAATATATACGCTTAACTCGAATAACTCGAGCTGCTCAAAAAAATTTGAGGGTAGAATTGACAAAACCAAGTCATTATCGACCATAAAATTCGCGGCAACAGACGAAAAGTTAAATTTTGTAAACGAGTGTTATCGATCGATTCGAGTAAATACTGCGCAACGTTGTACAGCTCTGTTATTAATCAAACAAATCTACTCAAACATAACAAACTGACGCGCTCACCGCCTCACTTCACCTAGCTGACTCACTGGCGCGGGTGGTTGCTATGGCTACGAGAAAATCATGCCGAGCTTGTAGAATCGGGTGAAGTGATAAGATCATGACACTAGCGCATCGCACTCAACAACTCACTTCACTTAGCCGAATAACTTTGGTGCAGTTAGTGGCTATGGCTACGAGTCGGGTGTCGAGAGAAGTGATGAGATAACTCCGTGCTTTCAGAATCGGGTGAAGTGATAAAACATCACGCCACGCTTGCGCATTATGTTATTAATAGAATATTCAAATAAAATAAAAAAAATCTGGAAATATTCAAATGCGCGTCAAACAAATTTTTGAGCTTCAAACGATGAAAACCAATTTTAACGAATACGCCTTTTTTAATTTTTGGTCTTTTTAAAAACTATCTGAACATTTATAGTTGCACAGTGGAAAATTCCCATTGTGAGCTTTTTATTACGAGGTGCTGTTAATCCAATTAATCTTTCTGATTCACAATAATTGGTATTCTAATTAACTGGGTACGCTTCTTTTAACTGTTTTAAAATTGTTATTTAATATGTTAGGTTATTGTTTTAACAGTATAGAGCTATAAGGAACAGGGTGTAAAGTTCACTCATCCTCCATAGAAAAGTGAGGATCCTCCGAGCAGACGGGTGTTGTGTCTGGTGGGTTACTTTAGCCATGAAAATTGCCGGCAATATTGCCAAAGTTGCCAAAACTGCCGGGAATGTTTCCAAACTTCCCGGCAAAATTGGGTAAGAAACGTATAAATAGAAACCAACTTTTACTAATATAATTGCTTAGTAGGATAAAATTGCGGTCTGCAAGGTGGTAATTTTTAACCTTGTCTATAATATCCAACCGAAATTTTAGTTTTTCCATTTATTTTATTACTGATAAACTAAAGAAAAGAAACAAGCTATCCATGATAGTTCATTGGTGATGAAACCATAACTATTTTAGAGATATCGTAATTTTTTTTTCTACGTTCTTATAATTTAACTTCACTTGTATGTAAGAAAGTATATACATTTATATACATACATGTCTGTATGTATAAAAGTGTCAAACCTTGCAAGACAAATTGATCAGGAACAACAAGTTGCCGTTTTACCGACTTCAAAAAGGAGGTTATTTATTCTATCAGAATGTATGTATATATGTATGTTTGTATGTTCGCGATTATCTCAAAAACTACTGACCCAATTTTGAAAATTCTTTTGACTTCACGATTTGTGCTATCTAAATCATATAGGTACTACACAGTTGTATGATTTATATTTATTTCATTTCGTATCAATACCCTCTTTCTTTTTTTATACAATTTATAAGTAAAATTCTTAAAAAAAAACTATGGGGTCAGCTATCATGAAGTTACCAGTGTCACAGTTTAACTTTATCTTCACATATATGCATGGATAATTATAAATAAGTTATAATAAACAATTAATTAAAAAGGCTTACTAGTAGGTATTACGTATAACTACACCATTATATAAAACCCCATGAGCGCATAAACGTTGAAAATGGCATTTGAAAAACCCTATGTAATCTGGCAACTTTGGCAACTTTCCGGCAATATTGCCGAATATTGCCGGGAATATTGGAAACTTTCCTGGTAAGTTTCGGAACATTCGGCAATTTTCATCCCTAGTTACTGTACTGCCCGACGATTGATGTCGGGACGTTGTATATATGCAAGTCGCGCCGTATACTTTGATTGCGCGATGCAGGATTTTGTGTGACGTCAGTGTGATGCGTAGATCGCATGTGGCGATGTAGACGCAGCCACACCAGACAAACATACTACATGTCTGAAATTGTGTATATTTGATTGGAAGCCCTAATAGATTATCATATGTGAATATATTGCAGTTCCAATAATAGGTACATACATACGTGTCGACTCCTATTTTTTTGAAGTCTTTAAAAATTCATATTAAAATTAACTCGCAAATTTTACAATAAAAATAAATGTCATCGAAATACATTGATTGCTAACTTAGGTCAAATTAAGTTGAAAGACTTGCGACATGTCGATAGGTACGGTACATACAAGTTTTTCCATCACTACATAAACAATAATTTCATGTTAATGAATGCCTCATGTTGTACTAAGTTTGTGACCATTATTATTATATACTTAGAAAGGTGCTCACTAGCATGTAAAAGTGCTTTTTAATGTAAGTTTAACTGTAAGTCTATCTATGTATCTAGTCTACAGCTATATGTATTTACATGTTAATAAATAATTTGTCTAAATAACCAAACAACTTAAGTTTTCACGGTGAAATGGTAACAGAATAGCATTGCAGGGCGCGTGCGTGGGGTTTGCATGAGGAACTGTATGTTAGGATAAGTCTTAAGATAAACGGAGTTTTTAGAGGGAAGATCTTGGGAAAAGTTGTGAGGAAGAATTGTTTGTGCTGAGAGCGGTGTGGTAGGAAAAATGTCATAGATTTTTCTTGTTTTATTTGTCTATAAGTCTCGTAAGATAGGCATTTACTATTTAGCAGGCAGTATAGATTCATTTATTTGTTTCGTAATAAGTCTCTCATAAGCTCCTTACCTAAGCTTTAATATATTTAACACGTTCCCAGTCCCAGTACAAAGTTATAAAATTTATTCGTACGTCCACCTACAATCTCGCCCTAATTTGAAAATAATCATTATAAGGGATTACATTTATACTAATACGGCCTAATTTTTTTTTTTTTTTTTTTTTTTTTTATAGGAAAATACAGAAAAAATACATTACTCCCTAAGCAGTCATGAATGTGTAAACTAAAAATTGTGTGACTCCCTGAGGAGTCAGTAAGAGTCAGTAGTCAGAATAAGAGATCAAACAAACAAACATCTGTAGGACCTCCGCAGTCATTACCTGAAAACCTTCGAGAAAATGACCAAGGAACCAGGTCGTGAGACGAATAAATAAACTCTTTAGCAAAAAATAAAACCAACTTCCAAAACAAACACTACAAAGTGAAAAATAACTTTAATTTCGGTAGTCAGTGTCTTTGGTTTTGTATTTTCGTTTTTTTCCACCGTCTTACCTGCTATGTAAATAAGGAAGGAAGGAAGTTATTAAAACATCCGCAAAAATTAAAACATCATCCACATAAACTTGGGAAAAATACGCATTATTGAAGCTAACTCAAAAACTACCCAAACAGAGTTAATAAAATTTATATGGGACCACCTAGGAAGACACAAGACCCTTTGAAACAAAAAAGAATTTACCAAATCAGTCCATCCGTTTTTGAGTAATCGCGTAACAAACATACAAAAAAAAAAAACAAACAGACGAATTGAGAACCTCCTCCTTTTTGAAGTCGGTTAAAAACGACGCAAAGGCTGCTACAATCCGCTCATTTCTGAGGGACAATCTTCAAAACTTGTGGATACAAAGGCTTCTAAAGTGATAACGTGGTGCCCCAACTGTAAAATAGTGCTCTGTCGTATGGACGGTAACTGTTTTTTTTTTGTAGGCATTGTTGTTTACTTATTTAAATCAATGTAACATTGATTTAAATAAATAAACAACAATGCCTACAAAAAACCATTTATATTTACGAAATTGCCAGGTTTGTGAAGTCCAATCTTGAACTATTTGAACGGAAAGATCACACAAATAAAAGGAAAATTACACATTTAGATTTTGAAATGCCCGTTCCAAAGCTAGAACTCTTTCGGCGGAGCCCTAATGTACAATGCTTGCCTAGGTCAATTACTCAACTACCCTTCAATAAATTTTGTGTTGCGTTGCGGAAGTGGTTGTTACAAGAATGTCTTCAACTAGTCATGAACATATGAGTTTGGTACAAATGTTTGGAGTCATTGAACAGTGAGCGTGTTAAGTAAATATATGCATACTTGTTCATGTCTGCTTACGTACATTGACAAAAAAGTTGAAACAGATGTTTTGTCACATAGTTTATTTATTATACGTAACTAAATAATCGTTTGAACAGTTGGTTAGTTTTGTTTTCATGAAATTATTTGGAAGACTAAATCGCGTTGAACTACGTTTTCGTAGTTAGACAATTTTCGATGTTAAGGATCTTGGTCTGCATGTCGACACTTGTCTTGACTGGCGAAAGCAGGTCACGACTATTAGTAACAAAGTCACCGGAACGTTGCGGTCGCTCTATCGGTTGAAAAACCTTCTCCCAACACACATAAAGGCAATGCTTGTACAGTCCCTAATCTTTCCCATAATTGACTATGGTGATGTGTGTTACTATGACCTGAATGCAGATCTCCTCAATAAACTTGACCACCTTCTCAATAACTGCATTCGATTTGTTTTCAATCTTCGTAAGTATGACCATGTATCCGGGCACCGATTGCTTTTAAAATAGTTACCCATTGGGCAGCGCAGAGAGGTGAGAGAGTGAGAGCTCTGTCTATGTTGTTTTCTATTCTCGACCAACCCACTTCTCCTTCTTACCTGACTTCCTATGTCCAATACTTATGCTCTGCCTATAGTAAAAATCTTCGTTCTACCAACAATCGTCTTCTACGATGTCCTTCTCACCGCTCTGGTTTCATTCACTATTATTTCTTTGTCCAGGCGGTCTTTCTTTGGAATGCGCTCCCTCTGAACATCAGGACGGCAACCAATCGGTTGTCTTTTAAAGTGAAGATACGTGAGCATATACGTAAGAAGTTGGCAGAAACATCTTTGCGCTGATTTGTTGGATTCTTTTTCTCCTCTACTAATTGTTATTTCTTCTCTACCGATCGTTATTTCTCCTGACAAAGTTTATTCTGATTATATGTATGTATATCATTATATATAATAAAACTAAGTTAATAAAATGTGCGTGCCGATAAAACTTAAAAAGGAGTCCCGGCACGATAAAGGGACATAAATAGTGTAATAGCCCTTTATCCGCCCTCGAACAAGAGAGTTCCCGTTTTAACCTAAAGAGCGTTTTAACCTAAGGGCTTTTCCAACCCTTCAACTTGGAAATTAAGTGTAGTGGCGCCATCTGCTGTCGAGTATTTGAACTTCATTCAGAACAACGATTATTTGGGTTGCATTTCGAAAGGCGCTGCGAGCAATTGCAGCATGTGTAGTAATGGCGCGAATTTTAAAATTCCAATTTCAATAAAGTCTTAAATTACATTTGTTACTATAATAAAGTTATTAAATTTTGTGTATTTATACAGCAGTAGCTAACTTATATTTTGGAGTTACAGCGACATAATTTTAATTATTCAAATTAGTTCTCAAAACATTTTAAAATTTAAGTTTTTAAATTTCGCGCCTTTACTACGTATGCTACAGCTGCAGAACCTATTGTTACGGCGGACGATAATGTCGAGAACATTCTAGAAGGTGTGAGCGAATATACATTATAAAAGTAAGTGTATAATGTGCGTGCCGCAAAAACTCGAAAACAAATTAAGCTACGATCAAGGGATTTACGAGTACATAGGGTGATAGCCCTTTATCCCATCTCAATCAAGATTATTTTTGTTAAAGGGCGTACCTTAGGAAATATAAGGGCTAAAAGTTTAGCCTTCTAAAAATTTCTACAATATTCCAGCGGGATAAATGCGCAACACACTATCAATCGGAATGTGAAATCAACAACATTAATTACGTTATTTATGTTGTCGAGCAGGCAAATTTTTCGAACATATTATCAGGCAATGGATTCAGATTCCGATTGATAGTATGTTACGCAACTGTGGTGCAGAACCTTTGTGAATATTCGAGAGCACTCTAAAACATTCCTGAATGTTATAGAGAGCCAATCTTATTAGAGAGTCAATCTTCAGCCTTTATGTCTCAAAAAGTACGCCCCTTAGGTAAAAACGAATATAATATTTTAAATGCGAAAGTGAGTTTGTTTGTTTGTTATGCTTTCACGCTAAAACTGCTCAACGGATTTGGATGAAATTTGGCACTTGGGTAGACCATGGCTTGGATTAGGACATAGATTATTTTTTTCCCGGTAGTACGCTCCCGTGAAATAATTTCCGATGTCCACGCGGGCAATATATATATTGATGTCTATTATTTATTCTTTTATTTTATAGCTATTTTCGTGTTATCTATCCTTTATATTGCATCTGCCATGTTTTCTCTGCATCACCCTAAGGTTGACTGGTAGAAAATGCCTCAGGCATTAAGTCCGACTTTGTACGGTATTGTTTTTACTTGTGCATAAAGTTTTAATAAATAAATAAAAGTAAAACAAAAACAGTCAGTGTGGTGAATGTGTAGGTGACTAGAGGTGAATGTGTAGATGAATGGTGGTGTGAATGATGGTGAATAGAGGTGAATGTGCAGGTGAATGGTGATAAATAGGTAGGTGAGTGGGGGAGAATGTGTAGGCGAATGGAGGAGAATGTGTAGTTAAATAGAGGTGAATGTGTAGGTGAATGGTAGAGAATGGTGGAGAATGAGTATGTGAATGGTGGTGAATGTGTATGGTAATTAATGGTGGTATTACTGATACGTTAGCTCCTGTGTCCACTAGATACACAACACCTGTTGTATAATTTCGCACGCAGACCCGGTGGTTTCCCGCGGTACAATCTCCCACCGATGATGACTGCACCGCCTCTAGTTTCCCGCACCCTGCTGTTTCTTGGAACAATTGCATGGTAACTCGCACGCCCGTGCGTTTTCCCGGTAACGAAAATGGTGTCTGCATAGCCAATCCGTGGAACTCGGTGTGCGACGCGGCCTTGACTGGCTCCTGGGCCTGTAGCGCACCTGCTGATAACGCCGCCCTCTCCGTTCCTGTCCCGGGTTCCCGTCGCGCTTTCTGATGTCATTTATTACACATAATAAAACCTACTAAAATAAAATCAGATTTTAACTTAGAGAAGGGACTCGCCCTCTTAAAAGATAGTGAGATAGACCTGGCAGACCTTCTAAATCTAACTAACCCTAACGTTTTTGTTAATAATCTTATAGAAATTCTTCAAAACTGTATTACGCTTAGTACTATCACTAGGATGATCCCAGTTAAAAATAGAATCCTAAAACCGTGGATGACATTTGGTTTATTGCGCTGCATTCACAACCGAAATAACATGCAAAGGAGACTGAGACTCGACCCGTACAACGAGATACTAAAAATTACCTACAAAATATACCGAAACTACTGTAACTGCATCATCAAAAAACAAAAGCGTAAATATGATAGAGACCAACTTGCTAAATCGCGCAAAAATCCTAAAAAAACATGGGATATTATTAACAACATCACTCAGCGAAAGCCCAAAAAAGCGAATAACTTAGATCTCTTCCTATAGCCCACAGAACTCTATTAACAAGGTGAATAGATTTTTCTCTAACATAGGAAAGCTTCTTGCGGATAACATCACACCACTTCCGTCTGCCACACCCTATAATAGCGACCCAAATCCATCCCTAGCTGACTATGCACCGGCCTCTTCGTTTACACTAATCGACACAGACCCTGGCGAAGTTCATGCTACACTAATGGGCTTAAAACTAGACAGCGCCCCTGGTTGGGACAACATCCCAGTTAAATTTCTAAAAGCTGTACATGAACAACTAGTCCCAATCCTAAGCCACTTGACAAGTCTATGCTTTGAGCAGGGACTTTTCCCGGATGCCTTAAAAATAGCCGTAATAACGCCTGTGTATAAGTGTGGAGACAGGTCAGATCCATCAAACTATAGGCCAATTTCAGTACTGCCATCTATCTCTGAAATCCTAGAAAGACTCATAAACTCACGCTTAATTGAATACCTCTCTAAGCATAACATTATATCTCCGTCTCAGTTCGGTTTTCGACAGGGTAGATCTGCTGAGGATGCAGTACTGTCACTGACATCTACAATAGCTGACAACGTGGATAAAGGAAGCAAATGTCTGGCGGTTTTCCTTGACCTCAAAAAGGCTTTCGACACTGTATCTGTCCCCATACTCCTGTACAGGCTCGAAAACATCGGCATAAGGGGGCCCCCTCTCGAGCTACTCAAATCCTACCTGAATAACCGCAAACAAACAGTGAAATTAGGGGAGCTTACTAGCTCAGTGGAAACAATTTCGTACGGCGTCGGACAAGGGAGTGTACTCGGTCCAATATTGTTCCTTATTTATATTTATTACCTGTGCAATATGAGTATTGACGGGGGTCGCATTTTGTCATATGCGGATGATACCGCCATAGTATTTGCTGATAAGACATGGTCAAAAGTTAGAAGGTCAGCCGAAACAGGCCTTTCAAAGATTGCAAATTGGTTCAATCGTAACCTCCTCACGCTAAATGCCTCCAAGTCCAACTACATTTGCTTCACCAAGTATGCACACACTCAAACTCCATCCGGTTTCCAAATTAAGATCCACTGCTGTGCCAACCCCCCAATTCCCGACTGCTCTTGTACACAGATTGATAGGTTACATTATACAAAATACCTGGGCGTCATGATTGACCAGCGCCTATCCTGGCACATGCATACTGAACTGATCATGAAAAGGGTTAGGAAACTAATCTGGACTTTTAAAACATTGCGACATGTTGCCTCAAAGAATCTTCTGCAGAAAGTCTACGTATCACTAGCCCAATCGGTTCTCACGTACTGTTTGCCATGCTGGGGTGGGGCAACAAAAATGAAATTTCTGGAACTTGAGAGGGCACAGCGTTCTCTCCTCAAGGTTATGCCCTTTAAACCCTACAGATTCCCAACCCAAAGCCTGTACCTAACCTCTGACCTCCTATCTGTTAGATAACTTTACCTACTCCATCTTGTCCTAAGAAAGCACAAATCCCTTCCGTATGATCCCACAAAGACGAGTATCAGTAGCAGGAGAAACTACTTAGTTGCTCCAACTGTCCCTGTCAGATCTGTTTTTGCTGAGAGGCAGTATGAAAGGCAATCTTCCCGCTTATACAACCTTCTGAATAAAGAGTTACGCATTTATCCTTTGAAACTCCGTGACTGTAAACTAGCTATCACTGAATGGCTTAAGACGAAAAACCTCCGACGAGATTGAGGCTTTAGTATCTTCGCTTCCATAACCTGTCCAATAATTAAAAACACCGTGGCAGTGAAATTGTTAGTGGAGGAAGCTGTGCCTGGCTTCTTCCGATTCCAAGACATTGTCGCAGGGCTAACCCAAACCTAAACCCAAAACTAAAACTAAACTCAAACCTGAACCTAAACCTAAACGAACACCTAAAACTAATAAACACAACTAAAGTAAATGCAATTTAAAAAAATCAACCTACACTACAGCAGTCCTTTTACACAACTCACTCACGCCATTACTCACGCACACACACACAAGCGCACACGACATAACCTACTCTCATACATCACACAAGTGCGCTCCTTCCTTCATATTTTTATTTCCTTTTTGCTTTATTTTTCTGTTTTATTTAAATTAGATTATTTTTATTTTATTTTTCTTATTCTTGGATCAGTTCATCAATTGCATACCTGTTATTTATGATAGTGGAAGAGCGGAGTTCACCTAACACAAGCATCGTCTTGCTTAAAAGGTGATCTCCAACTCATTGTGTGTTATAATTGTATGTAATCGCAATAAACATTTTTATTTTATTTTTTATTTTTTTTTATTTATTTCCCTACGCAACTCCTTCATTTCCATCGATAATGCACTGAGGTGCTTGACCAAATCAGTCTTCGTGTCGCATGTCATATCTGATGTGCTCGGTGCAAATGACGTGATCTCACCGGTACCTATATTTTCCATCACCTTGTCTGCCGTTGCGGCGAGGTTCTCTAGTTTCGTGTCTCCGGTCACTGTCATGACCGCCCGCACGCCCGGGGTTAAACGATTCATTCAGTGGCTCGTCTGTTACGTTGCAATTCTTGGCCAGGGCCGCCATCGCCCTATACAGCTGCGATGGTTTCTGTGTTCCTAGGTCCATCTCTCCAATTAGCCTTTGGAATTGCTTATCCGCGCTTTCCTATATAAATCGCCAATAAACGCTTTTTTAATGCTGCGTACTTGCCTGACTCTGGCTGGGCGTCGATTATATCGGAAACTTGCCGCACTGTGTCCTGGGTCAACCTGGCGATCGCTACATCGCACGTCACTCTGCTTTTGTGGTGCCATAATGGCCTCGAACTGACAGAACCATGATTTGGGCAAATCTGTCCAAAAATCTGGTATCCTCGTCTGCAACGATACCGCTGCTACTCTGGTGGCAGCTGCCTGGGCAGCCGCGACTACTCCCGCTGCTGTTGGGGTAGTCATCGTAGTTGTTTCACTAGTTTCGAGACTATTCACTGTTACTCGTACTTGCACCCACGCGTTGTTTTAGCGCGCCCTTGCCACGTTGCCGCTGAGTCGCTTACGGCGCAAAAATATAAAACACAAAACTATTTAAACTATTGTCTGTAAACGTTCGGGGTCACCACTTGTTGTGCGGGTCCAGATAAATGATAAGCAAATTTAGTTTATACTGAATATGATAACTGTTTAATAAAGGTTCACAATAACTTGTTTATAATTTAATACAGTAACTTAGGACGTGGCAAGGCGAAGGTAAGTAAGTGACTAGCGTGCCCGGTGCTGGCGTTCCTTAACAATATCAAAAATGCAATTCAGCGAACCGCATCGCCAAGGTCGCTACAGACCTCATCCCAGCTATCACCACTTAAGAAGAGGGCAGTGTCATTGGCAAATGTACAAATTTGGCCATTACTAAGGTGAAGCTGAGACAGGTCATTGATGTAGATCAAGAAGAGAGTCGGTCCGAGTATACTGCAAAATATTTTTAAGTAGTTTCTTTCTTCGCTTTTTGTTTTAATTTCAAGTGACTACAGTTGACTACACTAACTGCGGTTGATGACCCCACAAAAAATTATCAAATTATTTTGAACCGATGGATGCTACCGAAGGCGCGGAACCTCGCGCGCCGCGGTCAAGGTCGGTTATGTTTGGTTTGTGCGCCGTTGCGCTGAGTGCGACAACGACGCACTGTAAACAATGTCGCAAGTGTCGATGAACTATTAGCTTATGTATGTGCAAAATAAATAATCGGTTATTGACGAAGAAACTTTAAAAATAATTTGTGTGTCCGCGTTCACGAGCAGTGAAATTTGTAAATCTAAGTCGTTATTATTTGAATCCCTGCCAACGGATCAACGGAAGATTATAAGAAAAAGAAAGGGGAAAGAAGGAAGAGACCTAAATGACATCATAAGTGTGTTTGAAAGCACAGATCCTGATGTAATTCCAGTGTTTGTAGCGAGAATGCTCGAAAAACTACCCCCAATTTTATTCGATCATCTCGATTGTACAAAACTGTTATAAGACTTGACAAGATTAAACTCAGAGATAGAAAATATCAAGAACTCATATGTCACACTAAACCAATTGGAGGACTTACGAGCAGAAATACACAATTTAAAGCACGCATCACAACCTCCATTTACAACTCCTACCGGATATGTAAACATGAGAAGAGGTGCTTGAAACGTGGAAAGTGGTCCTGTAGGAATGACATTGAGCAAAAATGATTCCTCTAATGAACAGGACTTACAACAGTCGCCTAATAAAGCACAGCGACATAACAGCCCCGGAACTAAGACAGATACTGATAATTGCCCAGCTGAAGTTGTGTGTAAACCGTTATCACAAGCCATGCACATAAATGAGTCACCGCCGACCATGAGTGTTCCTGTAGTAGCGGGGGCTGAAGCGATGGAAGTGGTCAGCGGTGAGAATGTCAAGAAAGTGCAAGTCATACAGACATCTGTCGCTGGCTCAAGTATTACTAAACCACTAACGCAGGAGGACAGTAATAATAAGGGTGCTCAAAATCATATTTGTCAACAACTTGAGTCTAACGTACAAATAAATAACGAAAAGGAAGTTAATCCTTGGTAGACAGTAAATAGAAATAAAAGGAAGCAAAAGTATAGGTATTTGGGCGAAAAAGGTAAAGCAGAGCGACAACATCATCTTTCAAAGCTGCTGTTAAGAAAATACCTATTTTTATAACGAATGTGCATAATGATACATTAGAGTCTGACATTGTTGATTACATTTATGTATTTATTTATTTATCAGTTATGGATGACTTACAGCTAAAGCAAACAGAATAAAAAATATGATGTGAGACTGACAGCCAGTTAAAAGTCATCACTTCTAAAAACAAAATGTAAATAAAGAGTGTGAACATCACAATACAGCTACCAAAAAAAAGAGGAAAAAAATAGTTTAACATTACATTACAACAAAATCTTAATTAAAAAAGCCAAGGCTCAGGCATTTTCTGGCCGAGGACACACCGGTATTGAATCAATATCATGCTGTCTCCAAATTTTATTTTAACGTTCCCGGAAGGTCGAAGCGATGGCACGCACCGTTGCGTGTTCCATTTACCTCTACGAATTACAGGCAGAATTCATTTATAGTGCGTGCAAGTAGAAACTTTAACGATACATGTCATTATATATTACATTATATTATTAGCAGAGTTAAGATCAAGCTTACTTCCACGACAATAAGCCTCTAGACAACATAAATGATCCTGAAGCGCAATCACGTCCACATCTGATGATATTGTGGCATAGATTTGATAGACAGATAGACATAAAAATGAAAACACAGGAGACGGTGTTCTTAGAAAAGGTTAATACGAAAAGAGTATTAGATCACAAAGCCTACAAGTTCTTTGTATCCGAGTCTAAAGTATGTATGTAGACGAAAAAATATTGCCTGAAGGGATTATCTTTAGACGCTTCGTGCATTTTAGATATCGAAAAGTGGACGGAGAATCCGCTGACACCGGTCCTGTGCCTTCTAACTATGGATAGTACAACCTATAAGTTTGCTAGTTATAATAAAATTGTAAAAACGTGAATAGCGCCGTAAGCGATATTCGACGTCTGTGTGCTGAATGTGTTTTGATAGCGCTGCAGGAAACCTGGCTGCTTCCGGAAGAATTAGCGTATCTAAATAGCATAAATAGCGGATTTAGTTGCAAGGGGACATCAGCTGTGGACACGCACGACAGTGGGTTTACTGCGTGGCAGGCCGTACGGTGGTACCGCGCTTCTATGGAATACCCGTGTGTTTCCTAGTGTTACTGTGATACATTGCGATAATCCGCGAGTGTGTGCTATTCGCATTAATACGGCCGGTAGTCCGTTTATAGTGGTGTGTGTTTATATGCCGACAAACAAATCGGAGAACTTAACAATGTTTACTGACTGTATGGGAACTATAAGTGCTATTAGTAATGATTATGAAAACGAACCTATTTTTGTTCTAGGGGATTTTAATACACATCCCGGTGAATTATTTTTTTGTGAATTGAATATTTTATGTGATGAGTTCAAATGGGTACTTATTTATGTAAGTGAGGTAGGATTAACTTCTGATACATTTACTTATATAGATCAATCTTGTGGGTCTAAGCGTTGGTTAGATCATTGTATTGGTTCGCAGTCTGCCGCTGTCTCAGTGAGCAATGTGTATGTTAATTATGACGTATTGTGATCAGATCATTTTCCCGTTATTTGTGAATGTAAGTTAGAGTGTTTGACTCCAGTTAGAATTATTCCGAGTGTATCAAACAATAAAATTGCATGGAGGGAGAAAACCAATGATCTCATTACACAATATAGAATTGAATGTCATAAACGTCTTAAACTTATTGATTTTCCTACTGAGTTTCAAAAGTGCAGTGACCGGTATTGTAATGCTTCCTACTCACAGCTTAGTTATTGTGGTTACAACAAGTTACCACCCACAGTCGAATTCCATTGGACTGTGGGTCGTAACATGTTGTCCTGATTTTTTTTATACCCAATAATATAGTCAACGAAGTAAATAGGTCTGACTCGAATTGCCGTCCTTGGTCTGAAGTTATGGCGGATGGGCATCCAAACCGAACGATCCAGTTCGTTACTAAAGTGTTTCCGACTACTTTTGCGGTAATCTTAGGAACTGGAACTGCTTCCGGCCACCTTGTCGCTCTATCTATCATAGTAACGATGTATCTGTTGTTATTTGATTCGGGTAGCGGTCCGACAACATCTATATGTATACGCCTATACGCGATGTTGGCGGAAACGTGCCGATAATTGACGTATTGTGTCGCGATATTTTGCTTTTCTGACACGCTAAACAGGTCCGTGCCCACTTTCCGACGTCGGTTTTCATTTTGGGCCAAAAGTAATGTTTAGACACCAGTTTATTGGTTAAGGCCGTGCAAAGTGTCGAATACGGTTTTCCTTAAATTTTCTGGCACATAAGGGCGTAATTAAAAAAAAAAGGTAAATATAGGTAAAGTTTTCTAGTACTATTGAAAACTAGTACTAGAAAACTTTACCTATATTTACCTTTTTGTTCTTGCTTACTTTTACCTATTTACTATTTTGTGTCTTACAGAAGTAGTTTTTATCCGTTTCTACATTTAACTGCTAAATATTTCGTGTCTCACAGTATAATTTTTTGTTCTTGTTTATTTTCAATGGATAGCAAATATTTTGTGTATTATAGAAATACATTTTGTTACTGCTTACCTTTAATTGTTCACTATTATGTGTCTTACACAAGTACTTTTTGTTCTTCTCTACATAACAATATAACTGTTAAACATTTCGTGTCTAACAGAATAACCCTCTGTTCTTATTTATTTTCAATTGCTAATAACTGTTCTGCGTATTATAGAAATATCTATTATTTTTGTGTACTTTCAATTGTTAACCATTTCGTGTGTTATACTTGTAGAAATATTTTTTGTTTACTTTTAATTTTATTTTTTTATTACTTTGTGTGATATAGAAGTTTAATTTTTAAAATGTTTTATGTTCAAATTATGTCACCTACCTTCATACACACACTACTAAACTCACTCACCACCCCATACCTACACATATCCAGACATTTATTACGTTTCCTGCAGTGTCAGGGTCTGGCTTTCTCAAAAGGTCTTTTCGTTAACTTTGGCAAATGGAACATACTAACTTGTTGGTCACTGACAGCCCCTTTAAATAAACTTTCTCTCTCTAAATTAAAATTAAAATACTACACTAATGGCATTACTTAACATAGTGCAAGACTTAGACGAAAATCTACAAGTAAACTGTCACACCGTTGAAACTATTGAACATTGCCAAACATTAATAAAACATACGGAGTCTAACTTTAAAATTTTATCGCTCAATATCAGAAGCTTCCAACACAATTTTCAGGACTTTGCGGTAATGCTACAGCGAACTACTATCTGCTTTGATGTTATCATTTTACCGGAATGCTGGCTGTCTGACGGCAGTATTATAGATTCTCTACCAGGATATAATGCATATCGCACATCGTTTCAGCAAAATAAAAACGGAGGTTTAATTTGCTTTGTTAAAACTGATTACAACACCGTAGCTATTGAACCTTCAATACTAGACGCAGATCGACTTCTCATAACCATCGATGATAAAGTCGCAATTCTAGGTATTTACAGATCTCCTTCGTTTACAAATATTGATCCATTCCTGAACTCACTGGACACATTACTGAGCTCACTGGCAAACAGACAAACACTAATTGTCACTGGCGATATTAACATTGATATTTGCAACACAAACAATAGTCAGTCATCAGAGTACCTATGTTTAATGTCTTGCCATGGGCTATTACCTGCCATAACCAGCCCAACTAGGAATAAAGCGTGTATAGACCACATATTTGTAAAGACGCAGAACAAATGCTTTGGGGTCGTTTGCAAGTTTTCAATCACTGAGCATGACTTAGTTGTCGCTAATATTTCCTTGCGAAAACCTTTAACGAGTACTGCAAAGAGATGGATAAGTAAAACAGATACCGAAGCAGTTATTGCTGACCTAAATAGCTTTGACTGGTCTATCATCACAAATGACACAAATGTCAATACTGCAACCACAGAATTCACGAACATTGTTTCTTCTACTGTAAACAAACACACGCGCCAAGTAAAAATTGGTAGGAAATTGGCTTGCATCAAGCCTTGGATCACCCCGGGATTAGTAAGATGTATGATTCATCGTGACAAACTTCATAATGACTGTAAATCTGACCCTGATGACCCTGTTCGAAATAAAATATACACTCGATATAGAAACTTTTTTTCCAAACTTCTGTCAAAAATCAGGTCTGACTACAATAACCAACAGATTGTTGAAAACAAAGACAATCCAAAAAATCTATGGAAAGCAATAAAATCAATAGGTCACATATCTCCTAGGAACAACGAAAGTTCTCAATTACTGAGCCCGAATAGAGAAAAAGAGACACTCAACTCCTGTAACTCATACTTTACCTCAGTAGGAACCCGTCTGGCAGACAAGATACTAGAAAAACTTAATCTATCTCATGAATCTTTAATAAGTACATACACATCCGACGTCTCAAACCCACATTCTCTCCTCCTTGAACCAACAGATGCGTACGAAATTATTAAAATCATAATCTGACCTTAAAGCCGAAAGTGCTCCTGGCCCTGACAAAATTTCAGTCATACTAATCAAAAGAGCTTTACAGTCCTTACTAGTACCAATGATGCACATTTTTAACCTGAGCCTTGAGACCGGTACCTTCCCAGAATGTTGGAAAATAGCTGTGGTTTCTCCTATCCACAAAAGCGGTCCCAAACATGCACCAAATAACTACAGACCTATAGCACTATTAAGCTCTGTCTCTAAAATATTAGAGAGGATAGTTAATTCTCGTCTTATTTCTTTCATTGAGAAAAATCATCTCATCTCTGAGAATCAGTTTGGTTTTCGAAGGAATAGGTCGACTGAGGACGCTGCCACTCTCCTAGTTAATTGTGTCTCTTCTCATATTGAGAAAAATGAAAAATGCCTTGCCATCTTCCTTGATCTTGCGAAGGCATTTGACACAGTTTCAACAGGCCTACTCCTCAAGAAACTAGAATGGATAGGAATAAGAGGAATTTGTAACGAATGGTTTAAAAGCTCTCTGACAAACCGTAAACAGTACACAAAAGTAAGCTCTTTCACTAGTGATCAACTCCCAATTAACTTCGGAGTTCCACAGGGCAGTGTACTTGGTCCCACGCTTTTCATTGTCTATATTAACGACATACTAAACCTCTCTGTGAATAATGCTGACATTATAACTTATGCAGATGACACTGCCATCATATTTCACGGGAAAACGTGGGAACATGTACACTGTGTAGCAGACGAGGGATTGTCACTAATCACGAATAACCCGGACAGAAATCTCCTAACATTGAATGGTAGTAAAACAAAATATATTGCTTTCTCCAAGACCGCCGCTTCAAAACCTCCGGCACACCTAAAACTCAAATTGCATCACTGCTCCTCTAGCATTCCCACTTTCCCTTGTGACTGTCCTCCTCTTGATCGTACCACTTCCATAAAATACCTCGGCATTCTTATCGATGACCACCTAACATTTAAGCAACATATATCCAACCTTTCTGGCCGAATAAGAAAACTCATTCACACCATGCGTAGACTACGAGACTGTCTACCCACAGACACTCTAAAACAAGTTTACCTAGCGCTATGCAATCCATAATTCAGTACTGCATCAGCGTGTGGGGTAGTGCTGGAAAGACCTACTTGATTGAAGTAGAACGAGCACAGAAAGCGCTTCTTAAAGTAACATTTAAGAAGGCGGTTCTCTACTGATTTACTCTATCATGAAACGAGAGTTCTCAGAGTCCGCCAGCTTTTTATTCTTTCTGCCTGCACCAAAACTCACAAAACTATTAAAAGCAGACCCGACTACACATCAATCATAAGCAAAAGAAACTATAGAATCCCAACACCTTACAACAGCTCATTGCTAGGTAGACGCTCCCCAGCTTACTCTCTTATTAATACTTACAATAAAGTCTGCAAACTCTGCGAAATTAAAAATACCACCTTATTCAGCTGTAAAAAAATTATTAAGCAAATGTTGCAAAACTCCGGCTATGATGACTCGGAACAACTAATATAAATACCCTGACCTGACACTGAATCAAAAGACGTTTAATGGGAACAAATACGTACACACACACACACACACACACACACACACACACACTACACACACACACACACACACCATACACAAACATACCATACAATACTTGAAATCACCTCTCTAGTCTCCACTCTGGAATCCGTACCCCGAGCCCCAAGATACAGACTAACTGTCTAGTTTGAGGCTCACTGGCAAATATTATTTTGTAAACTAGATATAGGTAATATTTTAAGCTACTCATGTCGTCTCAACTTGTTGTTAACATATACAAACCTGCTTACTCTATTACCTGGACAATAAACCATTTTCTATTTTCTATTTCTAATTCATCCGTGGAATTCTCACAGTGCAGAACTTTTCCGCTTCCCAATCTCATATTTTTTATGGTGAGATTGTCCTTGAGTAACAGCTGTCTGAGTTCAATGTCTGTTTGTTGCATATCAGCTATTTCGTTCCAGTCTGTAGGTGAAAGGCAGTCTACTTGCGCTAGTCTTGATAACGCATCAGCAACCGGGTTCTCATTACCGGAAAGGTGTCGAATGTCCGTAGTCAATCTCCAGGTGACGTAAGGTCGTAACTTTATTACTCGTGACGTTTGTTTTTGTTGTGAACGCACATGACATAGAGGTTTATGATCAGTATACACGGTCAACTATCTTCCTTCGACATAAGATTGAAAGTGTGTTATCACCATGTACACTGCTAGTAGCTCGCGATCATATGTGCTATATTTAGTTTGCGTTTCACTAAGGTTTTGTGAATAGAATGATAGTGGCTTCCACGTATTGTTTTCAAATTGTTGCAAGACCGCTCCAACACAGGTTTGCGATGCGTCAGTCATCAAAGATAGTTGAGCTTCGGACGAAGGTGACGTCAACGTAACGGCGTTGCTTAAACTTTCCTTACATTGCTCAAATGCTTCGTTTGCGTCCACAGTCCATTCAATGTTGATATTGTCTTTCTTTTTCAATCCGACGAGGTATTTGTTGAGGCAAGCTTGATATTTCGCTGCTTGAGGTATGGGTTTGGCGGTAGAAATTTAGCATACCTAGGAAACGTCGCATCGCGTCCGCTTTTGGGAAGCTATCGGCCTCCCAGAAGCGGGAATCCGCATAGAATTTCGTGCATAAAAATCGTGCAGTGCAGTCAAGCAATTTGTCGAAGTCGTGCACGAAGGTTTCGTGTTCGACGGTCAAGGTAACCAATTGTATTGGTAGGAGTAATTGTATTTCGTGTAGGTTGTGTGCAGAGAAAAGATTAATGAAACACACCGATACCGAACAAGACTGATTAATTTATTTTACATATTGCTTATAAATAATTTGCTATGTACGCTTTATGTAGCTAACCTACTTATTATCTAAATGCGTCAGCACTTACACCTACTGATAAGCCTATTGAGGTGTTTACTGGTAAGGCATTACATGCTTTTGAGGGTTTTGGCATTGTTTCTATGGTCGAAAACGCGTAAATGAACACATCGATTTTGCATTCTACGACCAGTCGTCCTATGTGCCGGAAAATTAAGTTGACTAGTTAGTGTTAAATGTGGCTTTATTGTCTTTTTGGTCTATTCGTATTACTTCCTTAATCTGCCAAGGGACATAAACATGATCATATCCAATATAACGCCCGCGGTCGATGACGCAGTGCAGTGCCGGCCAGTGCGCGCCCGCATGTCGAGCGCCCCCTCCGCCACCGCAGCTCCCGCCCGCGGTCGCCCGGTGCGGCGGATATTCTGGGCATGCTCCCGGAGTTGAAGACTTGTCTTCAATGTTTATGCTGGAAGAGGACAGATGGTGTTATAAGCACGTCGCCCTTCTTTGTCTTTACATCTGCGACTCTGCTTATGCCGTCCCTTCCAGGTATAAGTCGTACGATACGACCCAGCGGCCACATAAGTGGTGGTGTCTGTTGCTCCTTGAGTACCACCATAGCTCCTTCTTCAAGCACCCCATCGGAGTCCGTCCGGGTTCTCTGTTGGAGGTAAAAGATATACTCGTTAGAGAATCTGTTCCAGAACTGTTGCTTCAGGTGCTCGATACGCTGGAACCGTTTCAGGCTGGAGATGTTCTGGTTGATGACTTTCGGATGCTGAAGGGCTGTGAGGGATCTCCCAATAAGGAAATGGGCAGGAGTTAAAGGGTACAGGTCTGATGGATCAGTGGAGAGGGGAGTGAGAGGACGAGAGTTTAGTATTGCCTCAACCTGAATCAGACACGTAGACATCGTAAGTGAGATGTGCGAGGCCTAATATGCGCCTTAGGTGATGTTTTATGGATTTTACGGCAGACTCCCATAAACCACCGAAGTGTGGGGTGTAGGCTGGAATAAAGTTAAAATTGATACCTGTGTCTGCCATTTCTGAAGAATAGTCCTGTTTTAATATGTCACCTATTTCATTACAAATGGTCTTTGGTTTACCACGACGAACAATGAACCTATTCAGTGCTGCAATAAAGGCATGTTTTGTGAGATCTGAGACAAGCTCCAGATGAACCGCCCCTGTGACTAGATATACAAAAACACATATGTAAGTTTTAACTAATCTGCATCCTCTACCTTTGCGGTCGGCTATGAGGATGGGTCCGGCATAGCCTGTGTCAGTCTCTAAGAAAGGAAACTCTTACTGAACTCGTTCCTTAGGCAAGTTACCCTTGATTGGTTGATTTGTTCTACCGCTGAATCGCTGACACTTTACGCACTTATGGACAGTCGATTTGGCAAGGTTTCTAGCACCCAAAGGCCAATACTGATGTCTAATTGTGGCTAAGAGTAGCTGTGGACCAGCGTGAAATAGGCGTAAGTGATAAGTATTAAAAATAAGTTTAGCAAAGTTATGTTTGCTACAGATAATGATAGGGTGCCTGACATTATAATCGTAGCAAGAATTACCCAATCTGTCGCCGACTCGTATAATACCAGACTCGATAGTGGGTGATAATTTCTTCAGGCGATTTTTATTGGGTAACGGTTTACCTGATGAAAGTAGCTCGCACTCTTCAAGAAACATTTCCCTCTGAACTGCTTTAATTATGAAATCAGCGCTGTAGGACAACTCTGAATTTGTAAGATCAATACTATGGTTATGTACCCCTTTAGAGCGATTAATGAATCTAAATATGTATGCTAGTAAACGTTGGAAATGTAAATAATTTGATGAATTATTAATTAAAGATTGAAATAAATTATTATATATAAGTATATTAGGATTAGTAATAGCTAATGATCGATGATTAATAGAATGTGATTTCAATATTTCAGGTAGTATTGTGTTTGCATCTGTGTTAGGCATTAAAGGCCAAAGGCCTGCGTCTGTAAGTAAGAATGAAGGCCCTGACCACCACATGGAAGATTGACCTACGAGATCAGCGCTCAGACCACGGGAGACAAGATATGCAGGGTTGTCCTTGGAAGGCACATAGCGCCAGGTATAAGCACCAAACCCTTCCTGTATCTCCAAAACTCGATTCCTGACAAACGGCTTAAGCGAGCCAGGTGAAGCAGACAGCCAACTTCCACACCAAAATATGCATTTGTCAGGTTTAAGTGTCAATGATTCTAGCACTTTTGCACCCAACCTGGTCCCTAATAAGGCACCACAAAGCTCTAGCCTTGGGATTGTGGTCGACTTGATCGGTGCAACCTTACTTTGGAGGTGAGCAGATGAGTATGAACGGTGCCGGAACCAGCTACAGAACGAATGTATATACAAGCTCCGTATGCCTTTTCTGACGCATCCATAAAAATATGTACTTCCACGGATAAAGGGCTGTCACATACCGCCTAGCGTGGTATGCTGAGATGATTAAGCTGTGGTAGAGTCTGTATGAACTTCATCCATAACTTTTTAATGTCCACATTAACCTCGTCGTCTCATGCACACTTGTCTATCCATAATTTCTGCAATATTATCTTGACCTCGACAATACACGGACCGACAAGACCCAGAGGATCGAATACCTGCGCTATTGTGGAAAGTATGTGTCGTTTTGTGATTGTAGTATCTGTATCTTTAGGTATATGCATGGAGAATGTAAGACAGTCAGTATGACAACGCCAATTAATACCGAGCGCTTTACTAAATTCGTCAATACTTAAGCTGACTGTATCAGGTGTGTCTGTATGTGTTCTTGTGGATGGGGTATGAGTGGATGGATCGAGTGTGTCTGTAGTGAGTGCCTGTAGTATTTGAGCATTGTTAGACTGCCACCTGCAAAGGTTGAGTTGTGCAGTCTTAAGCATGCTGGTGACATCTCTACACAGCGCTATACTCGTAGTGCTCTGTATAGAGTCACTTCCCGAGAGGTAATCGTCGACGTAAAAATAGTGTTGTATTGATTGTTGTGTACGTGTGTGCGTCGCCTCCTTTGCCAACTGAGATAAACACCGTGTACTAATGAACGGAGCGGATACTGTTCCGTAAGTAACGGTGTTTAGTGTGTATGTTTTAAGAGGTAATGATGGATCAGTGCGCCACAATACCTGCTGTAGAGATCGCTGCGATTCGTCAACTAAGATTTGTCGAAAGAACTTTTCGATATCTGACGATATGACGTATTTTTGCTGCCGAAACCTCAACAATATGGATATTAAGTCATCCTGAACTACAGGCCCTATGCCTTGAATGTCGTTAAACGACTTACAAGAAGTTGTGACAGCTGATGTGTCGAAGACAACTCGAAGCTTGGTCGTTGTACTGGTCTCTCTGAAATAACCATGATGTGGAAGAAAATATGTCTGAGATGAAGTAGGATGAGATACTTCGCTCATCAACTCTACGTAGCGATGCTTAAGTATTGGGTCTCTATCAAGCCTACGCTCTAACGACAGAAAGCGACGTTTAGCCATCTCAAAGGAGTTACCCAATGCTTCAGGGGACTCCTTTAAGGGAATGATGACTATGAAACGGCCTTCAGCATTTCTCGAAGTTGTGTTTATGTAGTTCTGTTCAAATACTCGCTCTTCGTATGAGAAATTAAACTTAGGTGAGATAGAGTCAAGTTCCCAGAATTTGGAGAGATCCATGGGTGGTTGTACGTGTATGGTGTGCTTGTCATGCGCGAACATACACACCGATGAGTTGGCTATGTTAGGTTGATAATATATATGGCACCTGATATGAGCCATCCGAGCTTAGTCTCGAAGAGCGTCGGCATATGCCTACCTAGTTGTATACGACTGCGATCAAACGCTTCAAAAATGTCGGCTCCAACAAGTATGTCGATGGAGGAAGGGACATTGAAAGATGAATCAGCCAGACTTATGCCTAGTGGTAGCTGCATGCCAGTTAAGTCTATGTATGTATGAGGTACATGAGCGGTTATATTGGGCAAGACAAAACAATCAATGTCGATATTATAAGACCCATCGCACGATTGTATATGTAAAGCACAAGATTGCGTAATGGTAGACACTTGACTGTTTATGCTTGCGACGTCTGAGCTTACACTACTAATAGGTAAATGTAGCTTACCACAAAGGTCCTTAGTCACAAAATTTGCCATGTTTCCATTGTCAAATAAGACTCTGGCGCTGTGCGGCATCCCGGAATGGTCCGTGACTGTTACCAATGCTGTACAATATATGACAATGATAATGATAGCAATACATGACGAGATGAATGATCATGATTAGTGCCAGCTAAAGTTATATGATCCTTACTAGAGCTAGGATCATCATCATGAGAAAACAACATTGTATTATGCCTTTTTTTGCAATACTTGCAGTGACCAAGTGGACAACTAGCCTCTAAATGACCAGGGCGTAAACAATTCAAAGTTTAAATTCTTTCGCTTTAGATAAGCGTACTGCGATTGTAAGCGCCTTAAATTGATCACAACTAAATATGTAGTGAGCTTGTTGACATAGGGGACATGAAATGTTAAATTTTCTCTTACTTGTTGATGCAGAGAAGCTTTTCGGTTTACTGTGTGATGACTCTGGCTTAGATTGTATATTCTTAGCCTCCTCAAGCGTTTCTAAAAGATTGCAGGCATTGCAGCGGTTAGAAATAAATTTTGTGAACATGTCTAAGGATGGATACTCTGTCAGAGTGTTCCTATATTCCTCCCACTGTCTGCTAGTAACTGGGTCCAACTTTGATGCCATTAAATGTATAACCATTTCACCCCAATGCTGTACTAACAGCCCTAGCGTTGCCAGTGACCTCAGGTTCTTGCTGGTTACATCCATAATCTGGCGTAAACCCTGACTACACTCCTTTAGAAGTGGTTTCACATTAAATAAGGCTTGAATATGGTTATTTATTAATAATTGCTTGTTGTCGTACCTTTCACACAACAATTGCCAAGCATTGAGTGACGAGCATAGGTAGTGAAATTTGTTGATGTTGTCTATACTTTTCTCCTCATGAATTAACGAAATATAAATATCGTTAAATTCCAACCAATACTTATAGCCGCCGCTAAAGTGCGGCAAATTTATTTTAGGAAGTCTAACATTATCATGTCTAGTAACCACTGAAAGTTGCTCATTGGAGCCTACCTTAGACGCCAGTTGAGCGCGATGCTGTGACAGAAGCGCGCGAGCAGATGCTAGCTGCCTGTAGTAGTTGCTCTCGAATTTCTCACGTTCGGAAAATTGCTCGTTGGGCTTGGTAACCAAGTACTCCAATTGACTCTGAAATTGATCATAGGTGGCATATAAGGTAACCAGTTTTTCAATTCTTATCTCTCACTCGACAAGTTGTTCCTCACTAAGCTGTTCGCAAGATTTAGTGGTAGTTATGAAAGTTGTGAATTGAGTAAGCTGTGATTTTACTGAGGCACGCTTTTTTGTAAGCTCTTTAATCTTCATTTCTTCAGCCATGGTTAATTAGGAAAGTACAGTAAGCGCCAAAGGAAAAGCAAGTAGACAAGAATAAAGATAAAAACTTTTTAGCAAAAAATAAAACCAGACTTCCAAAACAAAACACTACAAAGTGAAAAATAATTGAGCACAATAATTGTAGATATAGCCATGTAAATAACAGTGATAGAAAGTTATTAAAACATCATTACAACATCCACATAAAATAAGTGGGAAATATTAATGAAGCTAACTCATAAACTACCCAAGCAAAGTTAATAAAATGTATATGGGACTACCTTGGAAGTATACCCTTTCAAACAAAAAAAGAATTTTCCAAATCGGTTCATCCGTCTTTGAGTACTCACGTAACAAACATACAAAAAAAAACATACAGACGAATTGAGAACTTCTTCCTTTTTGAAGTCGGTTAAAAAAAATAAAGAATTGATGCTAAAACACTGAGGTATATTATTTGTAATGTGCCTATAGAACAACAAAGAGCAAACAGCTGACTGATGAAGCGTTGCTATTTAAAATCAGTAGGCGGTTGGAAAAATAATAATAATATAATAATATCCTGGGACATTTCACACACGGTCATCTAATCCCAAACTAAGCAGAGCTTGTACTATAGAAACCAGATAACTGAAAATACATACTTATATATATATATATATATAATAGGTTGGGGAAAAAGTTTCTTCGCATTTTTTAAGAAAATTCAAAACATTTTTTAATATAGTTTATTTACATTTAACTAAAGTATGTAGGTACCATTTTGTTCGATAACTTTTTGCCATCTTGTAGGTAGGGACATGATCCCATTGCTATAGAAATTTTGGGACTTCTGGTCAAAATACCGCGACAAGTGGTTTTGGCAGTCCTCTCATGATGTTAACCTGACACTGCCTAAAGAATTCTGAAGAGACCAAAACAGGTGGAAATCTGAAGGTGCAAGGTCAGGACTATACGGCGGATGCATTAACACCTCCCAGCCAAACTCTCTTAATTTTTGCTGAGTGGCTAAGGATGTGTGAGGTCTAGCGTTATCATGATGAAAAACCACACACACCCCTTCTGTTGATTAATTCCGGCCGCTTTCTCTCAACTTCTTGCTTTAATCTCATCAGTTGTTCGCAGTAGAGTTCAGAATCGATGGTCCTGCCTGGTGGTAACAGCTCATAATGAATAATGCCCTTCCAATCCCACCACACACACAGCATTACCTTGTTACGAGTTAACCCGGGTTTCGCCACAGTCTGTGAAGCCTGACCGGCCTTTGACCACGACCTTTTTCGCACGTTCTTGTCATACGTGATCCACTTTTCATCACCAGTTATCAGCTTCTTCAAAAATGGTTCGGTTTCATTACGTCGTAATAAAGAATCACAAATGAGTACACGGTTCATTAGGTTTCTTTCGGTGAGCTCGTGAGGTACCCAAATGTCGAGCTTTTTTCTGTACCCAGTTTTTTTCAAATGCGCCAAAACTATTTTGTGGTCAATTTCCAGTTCTTCAGCTACGTCGTAACTACTGATATGCCGATCTTGCTCCACTTTTTCAAAAATGGCATTCATTTTATCCGTGATAGGGCGACCAGAGCGACGTGCACCTTTGACATCAAAATTTCCGGATTGAAAACGCTTAAACCAAATTTGTGCTACTCTCACAGACACTACACTAGGTCCATAAACATCGCAAATTTTTTTCGCGGCTTGCGTTGCATTTTCACCTTTTTTGTAGTAAAATTTTAAAATGTATCGAATTTCTTCATTAGATTCACTCATCTTGACGGTACGAAAAACAAATGAAAATCACACATTTTCCTAATTTGAATTTGGAATTATGTTTTTTAAAATTTAAACTTTCAATGATACCAAAATCAGCCAGATACAAATAGTATAGCCAAAGAGATTTTATTACAAGTTCATACACACTATAATGCGAAAAGAATTTTTCCCCAACCTAATATATATATATATATATATATTTATATATATATATATATATATATATATATATATATATTATTTACAAAAAAAAAATAGTATATGTAGTATATCAGTTATCTGGTCATAAATATTTGAATTCAAAATTTGTTAAATTATGTAAGCTTTCTATTGGCAACATTTACTTATAATTTGTTTATCTGTAACATGGACAAATTATTGTCGACTACCTTCGATATCCGGTTCCTCTTCCTTTGTCTCGTCCCGTGCTGTACAGCTGTTTTGACTAATTTAGAAAATCCTGAATAATCTTATTAATAACTACACTGACGTTGTATTATTCCATTATATTCTGTGTAATATATTGTGAGCAATCAGGTGCCTGTTTTATTTACGCGATCGGCCATCATCATACAACTGCTGCGCACTGCATAATCTGCTACAAAATTTTTGTTGCCAACTGTCAAGAGAAAAAAAAAGTGTACTTAAAGCACTATAATACCATTAATGTTATAGCTAGATTAATAAGCACTTATTAATAATTATTAGTGGACGGAATTCTACTTAAATGGGACAAAATCTACTTGAATCGGTTGAAATTGATACTAAACAAAGAATTATAATGACAACACAGAATGAAAGTATGATGTTTTCTACTGGACAAACGACAAAAGACAAAAGCAAATAGTTAATGTTATGCTATATTTAATCATTTCTAAGACAAATAGGTATCTACTAATGTATGATTCACTGGTCTAATGCAATATCTACTACTCTTGTGGAATGAAAGTTAGTAACTGAATTATGTACAAATTTTAGTATGATTATGGAAAGATCTCACGAATTCTGCGACTGCGAGTCCAAACTGAACGCCTTCCTGCTTCAAGTGGCTTGCAATGTTCTTGGGCACTGCTTGGGCTGCTACGATGTGACCACTGAAGAACTGCTTGCACGAACATATGCTCCTCTTCACAATTGAGCTGAAGAGGATGACCGAAGACTGGAACCAGGTTCGCACGAAGGGCGAAAAGTCGCCTTGATCTCGAAGTCTTCTAATAGCCGTTTCCACATTTCGAAAAACTGCTTGTCACTCCCAGTAACTGATTACTTTCTTATCGAAGGTCCATAAAGAAGAATGGGAATATCCTCCAGGTGATACGACGACTATAGTACATTCGCGTTAAGAATGCAGTGAGTCATCATTGTCCGTCGGCCTAGCCCCGCCCCCTAACCAATCAAATCTTTTCAAATTACAAAGTCAAGTTCACAATGACAGTTGCAGGCATTGCTTGGAACGCAACGGTTGGTCGGATCTTGCAGTTGCACTGATGACTCACTGGATTCTTAACGCGAATGAACTATAAAATACTGGTAACTTTACAATAGTGGACTGTATTCTAGGAATTTGTAGAACAAATGATAAACTAGATTTTAATCGTCGAGAAACGAATAAATTAGATATGCGGTCGATCAGTAGTGTGGACGATGACGCAGTGCAGTGCCAGCCAGTGCGCGCCCGCATGTCGAGCGCCCCCTCTGCCACTGCAGCTCCCGCCCGCGGCCGCTCGGTGCGGCGGATATTCTCGACAAATGTATTATTTTCATAGACTGTGATCTAGTATTACTTCACGATGTTCTATTTTAAAAACAATAGATTAGATCGACTTTCCGGGTTTTCGTAACTCGTGATTCCGAGTTATTGTTGCAGTCAAGGTTTGTGGATATTTTCCGTGTACGATATTTTGAGTTATGTTTAATCCACTGCATTATTTTTTCAATGTCTTGTGTGAGACTGGAATGCAGTATGAGATTGTGTTTCCGTGGCTAGTCTTTTTTAACAGTTCGGCTATTTAACTGTTACGTTCACGTGATTCTTCTGTACTCTGGTACAGCGTAACAGTTATATTTACAATATTTAATATAATTATTTTATGATCTATCGACTGTTTAAATTTTAAAATAGAATGATCGTTTCTTGGCCTGTGAAATAAGGTGTACGATATAACTACTAAGTAAGGGGGAGTTTTCGTATTTTACATTATAAACGTTCAATTATACACGGATACAATTAAATTATTATTTTTATTTATTGGAGCTAAATGTTGGAGTACAGCAAACCAAACAACCCCACTTCAACACGATTAGTCTTTCTGTTTCTAACTCATAAATATAATTTACGACTATCCGAGCCCTCTTCAGCACTTGACTGAAATCCATACTTTCTCATAGCGTCACTACTCTTCTATTAGCCTTGCGTGACACCACACGTCTCACGTAATATTACTAAATCACACCTTCCAATGTATAAAGTAAAGGATAATAAACATACTATTGAAATCCTTAGAACGGTCTTTCCCTTGGCTTTCCCCTTTAACTTTAACACTAAATGTATTATGATGCTAGTCGTGTGTTATGTTATATAGATATTTATTAATATTACTGTCGAACGTAATATTACGTCAAATTTGCTTATGAAGCTTATTTTGTGCAATATTGTATTACTGATTCGATTCAGTCTTAAAATATTTGAGATTATTGTTATTACCAGTACCTACTTTTAAGTGTCAGCAATATTTTAGGGTTTGCAATGTATAATGATTTCAGTACAAGACAGATGGGCTCACATTGTAATGGTTAGTATAATAATAGTATCCATTGATGAATTACCTTGTACTCTGGTGGAGCTCGTCTTAGATAGTCAAATGGACGCTGCAATAAGTAATTGTGTGCAAGCGTTGCCTGATTTTAAATTCGATTTTAAATCTTTATGGATTACAGTTCTAGTATTAAAAAAATAATAATAACGAAACGTCATACTTTGTATTTTACCAATGAAGTAGTCCGAATATTATAACGAATACTTATGACATTAATATAGAACAAAACTAGAATGTTTGTTTGATATCCTATATTGACATCTTTTTATAATGAATAAAAAATATTATGAACACCTTTAAACAATATATTGATGTCAAATATTGTGCAATTTTTACTGTTGTTAAAATAGCTTAGAAATCTGCTTTGACATTAGCAAAATGAAAATAAGTAGCTTTGTTCTGTGTTATACAAAGGTCACTATAATTTTTGCTATATCGATGTCTTGTTCTTTAATTTTATGTCTAAGCTGCAAATTTTCGTCTGTTATATTCACTGAATTTAGTTATGCCTGCTTCAAATTGATTGGTAATCTTTCAGGGAGTAAAGGTGTCATGTTCAGTCAAGAATATAAATAACCTTTAATACAACACCAACTCGAAAAAAACGAAAAAAAAAAAAAAATTCTGTATTTCTGATTTTTTCTCCTATCTGTTTTTTTACCCGTGACGGCACCGAGTCGGTACACGCGTTTGGGGTAAGAGGTGTATGTGTGTGTCTGTTACCGTTTTTCTCGTAAACGTCTAGACTGATTATGAAACGGTTTTTTGCTTTGTTGAAGTGTCATTCTTAAGCATGTTCTTAGCTAAGCTTTATAATGTTACAGACCGCCAGGGGGCACTATTTTGGTACTATTTAAGGTTAAAAATATAAATAATAAAAGCCACAAATAAACTATAAATTAAAAATTTTAAAAACCCGCGATGGAAAATCAACATGAAAAAACTTCAAATAAGAAATTTCAAAAACCCGCGACATTAAAACGTCATTATGTTTAATAAAAAAAAAACTAAGCACGTAATAATTTCAAATGTCCGACGAAACAGCCTTATCAAAAACATAGTATAAAAATATATGATATTTCTCTAAAAACAGTTACTTAATTCAAATCCAATCAAATCAAAAGTCATTTATTCAAACTAGGCTGAGAATCAGCACTTTTTGAACGTCAAAATTACATAAGACAGTCCCCCAATACGCCCGCCTTTCACCACTTCCTAGTGCTTTAGCTGGGGAGAAGAAGTGGCGCAACAAACTCCCAGCAGCACAGCTGTCTGTTCAGTTAAAAAAAAAATGAATGTATACAACAGTGTTGTATACATTCATTTTTTTTTTAACGCATAATAATTAAGGTACATTACGCAACACAAAACATTAGCATGACGAACTTGCTGCCGGTTTCTCAGGCAAGAATAATATGATCAAATGTCGAGGTCACTAGCTAACCACATATTGCAATACCACTCATAAAAAAACATTGTAATGAGTAGATTATGTCAATGATAAATAAAGATAAAATTAAAATAAATTGACTTTTACAGTCAAAGAAAATAAATAATTATATGAACACATATAACCTGTCAGAAGATAAGCTAATTCTGGAGAAAGAACATAAACATTGTCTTGAGTTAATCGCAGCGACCAACTATTCTTATCGTTTAAGTAGTCGTTGATAGAATAATATGCCTTCGAACAAAGGTTAGATTTTACTTTAGCTTTAAACGCATTGAAGGGCAAATCTAGCAAAGTAGCGGGTAACTTGTTATAAAAGGATAATTATAATTCTTATTAATGGAGTCAATAAAAATATAAATAATTACACTACCACAATAACTATTGTATAGAATATTATTAATAGCCTTCGTGCGTAACTATATTGTAGAATGTACATATGAGTTGTATGTGCAAGTAGCTTTATTGTTAATTAATGTGCATTCTACAACACAGGTTACGCTCGACGGCTATTAATAATATTTTTTGTTATTGTGGTAGTGTAATCATTTATATCTTTATTGACTTCATTAATAAGAATTATATTTAACAGTTTTTGGAAAAATATATTTTAATACTACGTTTTCCTTATAGCTATTTCGTCGGATACCTATTTGAAATGATTATAAATTTTATTTGTACTCAGTTTTTTATTTAAAGTTTTTTAATATCACAATTTTCCGTCGTGGGTTTTTTTTTATTTCATAAAAAAATCATTGTTATGTACGAGACTGGTGCATTTCTTTTGCAAAAGTCGTTCAAAGTACCTACTCATAAATATAATCCCTGGGCCCCAAGTCTGCTATTTTTTATAAATTCGTCATTCCAACACGATCCCATTGTCATTTTGCTAAAAGTTCGTAATCTGCTAAATTCATAATGGTCGATCATTGGTAGGTCAGTGGTCTTGTAATAGAATCGTGGTACTGATCAAAGGAACTGTCAAAATTTTAGCAGATTACCGCATACGTCATAACGCTAATTATAAGATCTGTATTTTCACCTGTAGCAAACAATAAATAAATAAATTATGAATTATTATGAGTCAGTCTTTCATTTGTCATTATGTAAGAGATTACCATTTTAAGCCATGTCTTTCAATGGAGTGTCAGTGGTTGACCATTGGAAAGTCATAATGACGCCATTATATTAGTAGATTACAAAACTTGTCAAAATCAACAATTATGAAATCAATGACAGACCATTCTGACACTATTGTAATAGCAGACTTGAGGCCCTGATAGCTTGCCAAAGAAATTCAGAATCATTCTGTGTAATGTTTGATTATGTGGAACTTTTAAAATATTCTACCGAGTAGTAGTTCAATTGTAAGGTTCGGGCCCGCCTGCATCACAACTCTTTAAATATGTACGTTTACTGCAAACGTATATATAAATCTTTATGTTTCTCTTAACTCTTTGAAGGTGATAAAAACAGAATTACGTTTTAAAAATGTTTAGCGCTAAATGCATTTAGTGATTTGTGGTGTCAGTGAGCCTTAGACTTTCTTCGCACATTTTTATTTTGCTAATGTGAGCCACATAGTCCAGATGTTGTGAAATAGACTATACTTATATAATGTAATAATAGTATTACGACTGTTCTTTACTAACTTGATACGAAATTTATTTTCATAATAATAATCTTCTGAACTCCGTTTAGTTTTTGATGTAATGACATAAATTGTTTATTTGATTTTCCAATGAGTTAGCAACACCTGATGACCTTGCAAGGTTTTGTACAAAAGTGTCAGAAAATTATGTGTCTATGTTGAAATTATTTTATATAAATTGAATTTAGTTAATTTTTCATTTGGGAAATATAATTGATTATATATGTATGGTTGATTTTTAAGAGATATTTTTGCTCAGTATTATTTCTAAGACTTAGTGAAAACTATTTCTGTACCTATTTGTCCTACCTAACTTAACACATACGGTGCGGCAGACACACATGCGCGTTTTCATAACTTTCTTCGAGTGCGGCGCGGCGCACATGTGTGTTCGTTGTGCATCTCTATTGTTTCAAAAACATCGTAAAAAAAGGGTCGGTAAGGGTGTAGCATAAAGAAGCGTTTGCATAAAGAATTCAGCAGAGAATGTGTTAACCAAATGTCTGAAAATTCTTATAGATTCTGTATTCGTTTTTTAATCATATTTTTACATGTAACTCTTACTATTTCCATAGTATTTCCTCATAAATATTTTCTGTCGTAAACATTCGGATGGCGTTTACGCAGAAAATATTATTTTGTTTTTATTTTCCCGATAGCTATTTGTGATGTAAAATAATTTTTATACATATATTTTCTACTAAAGGAAAATTGCGCTTCTCAGAACAATAAATATTTCTTCGTTATGATTCGATCAATTTGTAAAAATACCTACTGAATGTGTTTCGACGAATAAAAATATTGTGAACAATATATTTGTGTTTTTTTTTTTTACAATATTTTAGTATTGTTTGCTTTGTCACATTTTTTTTTCACTACATGCACGAACAAGGTCTGTTTGAGAAAAAAAAAAACCAAAAACAGTAGAAACATCTCATGACGTTATTTTCAAATTCAAATTCTTTAATTCAGACATGAGTCCATAGTGTTAGTATAACAAAATTACTTAAAGACTAGTGTTAGTAATTCAAATAATAAAGGTATCATCCTCAACTGGTGTGAATCCTTACCCTGTGACTCAGCAGAAGGGAGTCCCACCAATCTCGGAATACACTCAGGAGACTATTAGTGGCGGTGCGCAGCCGGCTGGCCATGGATGCGGTCCTTTTTCTTAATATGGCGTAAAAACAATTTGTGTGCGCGTCCGCAAACATACCGGACGCTTTACAACGCCACGACAGCCCCAACAGTATCCTGAATGCGTTATTGTATTGGACACGCAGATCGCTGTACGTTCTCTGCGTAAAACTGATCCACAGACTGCACAAGTAAAAATACTGGCAGAAAGCTTTAAAAAGAGTTAACTTTACTTGATTTATACAACGTGCAATTCTTCAAACTAGCATGTTACATCGAACGGCCAGCGACCTGCGCTCTCTCTCTATATCTATGTTGTCCCTAAGATCCTCAGTGACCCATTGACCCAAGTACTTAAACTTAGGCCCCTTCTAACTTATTCCCTCTTCTCAATGTTTACAAAATGTCCAGAAATAGGTTTCATCAATACTTTGCATTCTAGTTTCAGGTTTGAACGGTCCGCCGTGAGTTTGAACTTGCGTAATAATGGAACTATTGCTGTTTTTAAATACATCAGTGCATATGTTTTTCCTGAAATAATATAAAGATTGAAATGAACAAGGTAGTAAACATACAATAACTATATTGCTAAAAGTAAAGAACATGGGCCACAAGATACGACCCTGAGGGGCCCTTGCCCTTTGACTAAGCGATTTAGTTTCTTGTAATGTCTTACTGACGACAAACATTCAGATTACACATTATTAAGACAAATCTACTTGATTTGTTTCTACTTGGTATAGTCTTTTAAAATCCATTAAGCATCTTAATCCACCAAACGCTTTTTCAAATCGCTTCCAATCATAGGTAGGTTCCAATGACAACTGCTAATAATAGTATGTTGGTGAAAACTGTGAAAAGATACTTACCAATACATCCTCTCCGGCCCGGCGAGAAACTAGCAAAAGCAGCTTGATGATTCGGAAAAGTGTCAGGACTAAGCCATCTTTCTGGTTTAAACTCGTCAGCATCTAAACCCCAATATTTAGGATTTCTGTTTACGCTCCATATGTGGATTATTAAGCTACTGCCAGCAGGAATTGTCACATTACCTAAACAAATGAAAACTGAATAAGTATAAGAGTAGAAAAATCTAGAAAAACTTTTAGCAAATGTGTTTTCAGTTCCTTTTCTTTTTAACCGACTTCAAAAAAAAGGAGGAGGTTATTTTTTAGTCATTGCTGTTTTTCTGATGGGCAAAAGCTTCCCTCGAATCCTTCCAGGTTTTCTCTTTAAAAAGGTTGTTTAATTTTTTTTTTCTGTATTTATAAGACAATTTATGTCGGTCGAGCAGGCAGGTTGCAAGAAAACTCGATAATTGGTTGGTATGTTTAACAAGACCTCTGGCTCAATTTACCAATATAATCTGTAAAATGACTAACTACTGCAGTCTCGTGCGCGCGTTTAGCGTATGGCTTGGTTTCGTACAGCATAATCAGCCTATATGTTTTCACTGCTGGGACACAGGCCCCCTCTCTTATTAGAGGGAGTGGAGTGGGCTGTAATGGGCCTGCGTGGTAGATCCACGCAGGCCCATAAAGGGTTGATAGATGTCACGTCATTACGACCTCTATTTAAATAAAAATTAAATTTTTGTTTGTTGGTAAGCGAACACTTGAGAACGGCTGCACCGATTTGGCACACCGATTTATATCGGTAAAATTTTCTTTCCACGATTATTCGTGAAAAGAAAATTTTCAAAAGACGGAAAAACTGAACGTCCTTTTTTAACCGACTTAAAAAAGGAGGAGGTTCTCAATTCGTCTGTATGTTTTTTTTTTTTTTGTATGTTTGTTCCGCGATTACTCAAAGACGGATGGACCGATTTAGAAAATTCTTTTTTTGTTTGAAAGGGTATACTTCCGTTGCTTAAGGAGTTTTTGAGTTAGCTTCAATAATGCGTATATTTCCCACTTATTTTATGTGGATGATGTGATGATGTTTTAATAACTTTCTATCACTGTGATTTACATGGCTATATCTACAATTATTGTGCTCAATTATGTATTCGAATTTGTGTGGGTTCCAAAACTAAAAAGTGAAAAATAAAAACTTTTTAGCAAAAAATAAAACCGACTTCCAAAACAAAACACTACAAAGTGAAAAATAACTTTAATTTTGGAAGCCAGCGACTACCGAAATTAAAGTTATTTTTCACTTTGTAGTTTTTTGTTTTTGGTTTCGGTTTTTTCTGTGGGATGTTTGTATCAAACTCACAAACAAAATAGGAAAAAAAAATTGATCATTTCGATGCAATTATCACATTGGAACGTCAATTTACTAGGTTTAAGGTAAGATGCAACCATGTGTTTGCGTGGGCTCAGAGTATATCTAGAAACAACAAAACATACATACAGTGCACTTAAATATTCGGTCGATAAGCTTTAATGAAGTGTGGAATTTTCTCAAAAAGTTTACGTTAGTACCATTTCGGGTCAACAGATGTCGTTACATGTATCTACGTCACGTATTGAAAAGTTCTTGTTGAACACCAAAGATTGGTTAATATCTTTTGATAGAGTGAAGCGATTGCGATGAATCAAAAACTAAACGTTACTCCGAGTACACAATATTTAAGTATAAAAGTTAATCCTATTGGATTCGTACTTTTTACATGATACTGTAACAAAAATCTGTCACAGACAAATAGACAAACAAACAAAAAATCTTCCTCTTTATAATATTAGTATAGATTACTAACTACTGATATGCCCACGCTATCTTATCAGTAATTAATAATATAGTGGAGAAAATAGTGGTCGGTCAGTTTAGCGAGTTCTTAGAGCAGAATCGTATATTAGCAGATGCACAATATGGTTTTAGGCGCGGTCATAGCAAAATATCAGAACTATCACATGCTTTTCGGAAGACATGAATTGTAGTCTGGACCAGGGTCATCAGGCCTTGGTTCTATTCATTGATTATAAAAAAGCGTTTGACACTTTGGAACACGAGGTGTTATTGCAGATCATGGATGAGTATCGGATCACCTTCCGTATTTGACTGGCAGACGATTACAGACTGCGGTAAACCTTGGCGTTCTGACTGATTCCGTGATGAATTGGTTCGCTAAGACGTAAATATCAATAGCGTTAGTTCTATAGTTGGGAAACAACGAGCTTATATGTATGCGAACTTCATGTGCCTTATGTACTCTTCTAAGAATATACAAGAGGTCAGGGCTATGTTGCAAGTCGACTTTGATAACACTGCCCGGTGGGCGCACGATAACAATATAATACTCAAATAAAACGATAGTAATGCCGCACAAACTGATGACAAAAAATTTCAACTGTGTCTGTGGAAAGCTGGAGTTTCATGTCAGTAAATTTAAGTTTAAGTTTAAGTTATATTTATTATGCTGAAGGAATCGTTGAGGTAGAAAACGCTGCGTGTGCTTTATTTTGCACTCGCCGAGTCTGCTAACCTATGAATTAAATACGTCTGAACATATATTTAAAATCTGAACAGTTTAAAATTGTTGCAAATTCGATTTATGAAATACTTTGCTAACCCTGAAGTAAAACTTGAATGTAAAGATGTTTATGAGAAACATGCAACAAGCATGTAAGTTGGTTTCCGTGCAGGAGAAGGTCAAGTACTTGGTGGTTCTAGAGTAGTTCTATAACGAACAATTCAAAACATGTGTCAAGCACTTCTTCCTCTTAGCGTATCAATGGCAATCTTTATACAGTCAGCCCAGAATTTGGCTACTAGCTTGGCACCTTCAGTAGCGTCCATGAACTCCCGTGGACAGCAGGACACGCTGGATGCATCATTACTGCCCCATTGCTTGTGGGACTGCACCACATTTACACTCCAGGGCGAATTTTTTCTTTGATTTGGCAAAACACTTACAATACTAGAAGTGTTTGAGAACGTAAAGGAGAATGCTCAAAAAAAAAAACCCAGCTCCGGGGTCAAAGAGATCAATAATAATAAGTAATAAAATAATAGCCGCTTATGATCGTGATCCTTACTGGCAAACATATAAAATTTACCAGTTTTATAATTCAGGCGTCGATTTAAAAAAAATGTTTAATTCATTATTTTAATTAGTTTACTCAAAAATATGATGATAAAATGCTTGTTGAAAATATACCCCAGAACTCACTTCTTCCTAAACACATAAAAAAAAATCGTAAAATGATATTGTCCCTCACCTAACTACTACCCATTCACTTCGAGAATGCCGCTACCTCGCGTCCCACTTCCCTACCTCTACCGCCCGCTCAGTTCCGACGCACGATGCTTAAAATTGAGCCTTAGGCTCATTTTCACCACACATCACTAAACGCTAAACGAGTTTAAAACATCGCTCCGTTTCTTTCAATCGTTTGAAGATGAAAGAGGCACAATGATTTTTTATACTCGGTTAGGGTTAAACGCGTTTAATGATGTGTGGTGCTGCTGCTCAGAAAAGGAGAGGTGTTGGTCGAGAGTTACGCCAAGATATTTGGCTCGCATCTCCAAAAGGATTGGCTTGCCAAACATGGTGATCGGTTAGGGAGTCGAGTGCGACGCGGTTTCAGAAAGAGAACCGCTTGACTCTTATCGGGATTGACCTCGATTCTCCACTTACTAAACCAGGCGCCGAGATTATCGACTGCGGTTTGGAGTCGGGATCGGGTGCTGCAGTGCTATTCTGTACAAATCACACCGTGAAAAGTTAGGTGAGGTGAGCGTGGAGTGAGCTGTCAATAGTGGCAATCCTAGCATCAGGTGGAATGACAGCTCTCTTCAAGCTCACTTCACCTACGTTTTCACGGTGAGATTTTTACAGAATAGACCGGCTGATCTCTGCCCGTATAGGCCGTGTCGTCTGCGAACAGAGATAACTGCGCCTTTTTACTTTTGGGGATATCGCTGGTGATGATGTTAGGCGAATGATCCATCTTTTATACAAAGTTCGGGTATTTTAGGATCATTCTAGAAGTTAATTTTCCCTAAGTCGAGATCTGTGACTCATCTTTTACATTTGTTCATAATCTTAAAATGTTGGTATTTTACAAATCTGCTTATAACTTCCAAGTACCTGGACCGATTTACATGATTCAAATTGTATGGCGCTGATGGCGATACTATGAGACTCAACACTGTCGAATCAATAGTATTTTTTACGTGACGATGCTCTTAAATCCTGAATATTTTTGAGGACAGACTCTCGAAGTTTTTGTTACAATAAATGTATTTCTATGTAAAATGTAGTATTTTCAAAGATTTTGAGCACTGTAAAAAATATGAGCTAAGTGGAGCCAAGCTCGCATTTTAACATCATAGTTTTGTAATAATAATAAAAAAAATATTAAAAAATAATGAATTAAACTATTTGTGTAAATCGACGCCTGAATAATAAAACTAGCAATTTTTATATGTTTGCCAGTAAGGATCACGATCATAACCAGTTATTATTTTATTACTTTTTTTTTTTTTTTTTTTTTATTTGTGATGGGTTTGCTCTTGACTCTAGTCTAGGTCATAGGTGACAGAGACAAAGTCGACGATGGAGTGAGCTTACCCAGAAGAAGCCTGTTCACTCTCACTTTGAAGAGATTAGGGTTGTATACGTTCGGAAACACAGACGCAGGTAGTGAGTTCCACTCTTTTGCTGTGCGCATTATAAAAGACATTTGGAAGCGCTTAGTGCGAATTGGTGGAATAGCAACCAGGTAGGGATGGTAACTGGCAGTGCGTCTAGATGTCCGGTGGTAGAAGGGGGCCGGTGGAATGAGGTCGTGGAGTTCTCGGGCACACTCTCCGAAGTACAATCTGTAGAAGACCGACAAGCAGGCAACCTTGCGGCGATGAGCCAAGCTATGAAGCTTGGCATCCACCAGTTTTACGTCGCCAATGAGCCTCTTAGCTCTGCGTTCCACCGAGTCAAGCGCGGCTAGTTGGTACTTAGCTGATCCATCCATAAAAGCTGTCCAGGCGTAAAGTAACGCTTCACCCTATTTAGGATGCCCAGTTTCTTGGCCGCAGTTTGGGCCTTGTACTCGATGGTGGCGCCGAAGTTGAGACCAGATGTCAACTCCATGCCTAGGAGCTCAAGTCGATCAATTACAGGAACAGATGCACCCCGAAAAGTAGGAGTTTGCGCGAAACGACTCTTTTTAGCGGTAAAAAGACACGCCTGCGTTTTGGTGGCGTTAAAAGAGACCAGATTATCATCACCCCACTGGGAGACAAAGCTCAAGGTCAAATCTGTCCGCTCTACCATGGCCTCTCTCAAGGAACGAACTTCAGCCCCGCTGGTTTTTGCGCTGGACAAGTATCTCTCTGAAATTGTACTGTCATCTGCGTACCCAACAATACCAGGCCGAAGCAGGTCATTGATGTGCAGCAGGAAAAGAGTTGCAGAGAGAACAGACCCCTGAGGAACTCCGGCATCAATAGCCATAAGGTCAGAAGAGCAGCCATCAACAACTACTCTAATCGACCGTTCACTAAGGAAATCCGATATCCAGCTACAAAAATCAGCTGGGATGCCATAAGCAGGAAGCTTGCTGAGCAGAGCAGCGTGCCAGACCCTGTCAAAGGCCTTCGAGATGTCAAGCGATACAGCCAGTGCTTCGCCGTGTTTCTCGATGGCTTCGCCAAAGCAGTGCGTGACATACACAAGAAGATCGCCAGTTGACCGTCCCCGGCGAAAGCCATATTGACGGTCACTGAGGAGATCATTGTCTTCAAGGTAGTTCAGCAACTTATTGTTCAGTACCCTTTCCAAAACTTTGCACAGAATGGAGGTAATGGCGATCGGACGGTAATGGGCAGGGTCTGCACGGTCGCCTTTTTTGGGCACTGGTTGTACATTTGCAAGCTTCCAGGATTTCGGCACCGTTCTTTTTTCAAGAGAGAGGCGGAACAAACGTGTCAATACAGGAGACAGTTCAGGCGCACACTGCCTCAACACTCTCGCTGGAATGCCGTCAGGCCCGCTGGCCTTGTTCACGTCTAGACTGCACAATACTCTTCGGACCTCTTTAATGTGTACTGCGATCTCCGGCATCGAGGAGTCACAATGAGGTACAGTAGGTGGTTGCTTTGAGCCAGCGTCCAGACGTGAATTGCTTGCGAAGAGAGATGCAAATAAATTTGCCTTCTCAGTTGCAGAGTGAGCCAGCGACCCATCAGGTTTCATCATAGGAGGTAAAGTGGGACGACAGAAATTCGTTTCAACCGCTTTAGACAGGGACCAGAACTGTTTACTACCCGGAGGGTGCGAAGCCAGCCTGGCCCCGATATGTCCGACATGGTCAAAACGTGCCCTACGCAAAACCCGCTTGCAGAACTTGGCGGCAGAATTAAAGGCTCTCTTCTTCGCGCGAACCCTGCGCGCTCTAACTTTGCGGTCGCGGGCCTTGACCCAGGCTTGGTAGGCAGTCTCTTTTTGGGCCTCAGCGTGGGCACATTCTGCATTATACCAAGGCCGGGATTTGTGACCGAGCGGGATGTCGGAGAATGGAATAAAATGCCGAATCACGTCCGCAACCGCGTCAGCACAGCGCGAGGGGTCACCCGAGGAAAAGCACACTTGCCGCCATGAATAAGACGCAAAAAAGTGCCGCATCTCATCCCAATCTGCTGACCCGTATCGCCATACTCGCCTCGTGCCTCTAGGGCTCTCATCTGGAGGAGAGCAGGTTGATATGGATTTCACCAGACAGTGGTCAGACGTTCCCAGCGGGGCTGAGACCGATACTGAATGACTGTCCGGATCAGATGCCAGCAGAAGGTTCAAGCAATTGGGTGTATGGCCGTCAACATCCGGCCATTACTCATTATTATTGATGATTTAAGATACATCTCTTTTCCCCCGTAGCTGGGTTTTTTTTCTATGGAGCCTGAGCATTCTCCTTTGTGCGAACACCAGTAAAAACTGACTATGACAAAAGAGCCAATAAGTATTTGATCCCTACATTTTTTATGATATCTACGGACTAAAAAAGATAAAAGTGTAAATAGTAAGATAACATTAAAGAGTAAAATAAAAAGTGAACACCTTAATGAAATAGTCGCAAGGTGTGACAATACATTACTTGATCTTGTTGTTGTACATCTGCCAGCCTTCTCCCAACTATGTTGAGGTCAGCTTCCGTCTCACCGGATGCAGCTGAATACCAGTATTTTACATAGAGCGACAGCTGTTTATCCAAACTCCAAAACCCAGTTACTGGGTAATACGATACCCCTTGGTAAGACTGGTTTTCAGACTTTTGGGATTAATCTGAGGACTCATAACGAGTGTCAAAAATTCATGAATGACAGCCGGGACCAACGGCTTAACATGCTTTCCGCGGCACGGAGAGTTCTCGGTATGTAAATATGGTCACCTATCCATGGATCAACTGCCGTAAGTGTAGCTTAACTTGATCGATCGATCCATGCAGCTGTTACGAGTCTGAGGTGCAAACCAATTAATGTGTATGTTGTATTTCTGAAACAGCACGCGTAGCACGAGCTATCGCGGCCCACACTGCCTCTATAATAATATTTATAGTATCCATTTAATTTTATACAATCCACTTATTGTTAGATGTCCAATCGGGAGTTCCTATTCGAGAAATCCCTAACTCCACTTTTTCACTTTTGAGGAATAAAGCACATTTATATTTTGGAAAAAACACACATGGCGTATAAATCCATAAAGTTATTTTAACATCTGTAATTGAGAAAATAAAGTTTTGGGCTTATCATAAGTAGGTAGGACTTAGGGATCATTCGAATTGGGGCACCCAATTAAACTACTCAAAACCAAATAGGGCCAACCCTAAGTCAATTTAGAATTTTGTCTTAGAATAAAAAATTGGGTGAAAATATAGTTAACAGACCTTCCAAATGGAAAGTAAAGCTCTTAACTACTCGTATATGCTCAATATATTTATAGATCCTCATCAATGTTTGGAGCGTTTATTTTAGCGTTGAATTCAAGTGGGTAAACAGAAAAAGTGAAGTGCTTAAAAAACATTTTTGCGCAAATTCTGTCACTTGTGTTCTCAGTCTGATTCTAAGCGTTGACGTTACCCGTTACTTTCTATCTCAGATTTGTTTGATTTCGGTGTCAATAGTGATCGCTATGCCTGATTTGTTCATATGACTCGTCATATGAACATGGAAAGCGCAGCAAGAGCTGTTGCTATGCTTCAGGAGGCTCTCGAGATCTGTAGCAATACGGCTCGGTGCTAATCCTGCCGACAAACTGTTTGGTACACCTTTTATAAACCTACCAAAGGTTCGTAAAATGTCTAGGTACAAGTGTTTGGTCATTTGTTTAATTAAAAATCTTATTACTTACGTAACTTTGTATCCGTAGAAGCTTGGCGACCCAAAATTGGTGCAACCGGGTATAACCTGATGGATTCTTTAATTACTGCTTCTAAATAAACTAATTTAGATAGATTCTCCTTTGATACTCTTTCGTTTTCGCCCAAAACATGAGTTATTCTGAGAATAAAAAAATATAATATACAAACTCGTGCGATTTATACAAATAAAATAATAACTCACTACATTCTAATATAATAATTTTAATAGAGACTTGAATTCAAAACAATATGCTCTTTTTACATGTTGTTCAAATAACTTACTCTTGATAAATTTTCTCCTGCACTTCAGGGCAGCTGCCGATGCAGGCCAAGATGAACAGCATCTCATAGATAGTGGTGTCAAAGGCAGCCAACAACAGGTTGTCTAAGATGTTCCTCAGAATAAAATCCGTAAAGAGGGTGCTAGTCTCAGTCACAGTATTCTCCAGAAGGACATCTAAGACGCTTTGGCATTTACGACCTTTAACAAAAAAATGGGTATTCCAACTAAAAATAGGAACCTACTCTAACTTCAGTTGATCTAATAAGAAGTAATTTTAATCCTTTTACGAAATTGCATCGATTAGCATCATAAAACAAATCATGAGAGTTGACTTTTTGTAACTGAGTGTACCATTCTGTGAATATATTAGCGGTAACTACTTATTGCAAAAAATAGAGGTGGTCTCCTGAGAATGTTTTCCTGTAGCCATCTCAAAATACCTAATATATATTGTCGGATTCCTGAAGCTGGCCCGTGCATAGACTTCAACTTATATAGGGTAGGTCCGACCCTTAAGTATTCGATCTAAGTCTTGAAGTGACTAACTGGTTGCAAACTTCAACGTGTCACGATAGTGATAGTGAGTGATTGTGTGGCAATACCCCGTGTCACCACTATTAAATACCTTGGAATCAATATTGATCAATTTTTAAAATGGCGATGTCATATTGATGCCCTAGCCTCACGTGTAAGAAAGCTAATCTACGTGTTCAAATTGCTCCGTAGTGCCGCTGATTTGGAAACCCTTATGATGACCTACCTTGCGCTATGCCAATCGATTCTATCTTACTGCATTACGACATGGGGTGGGGCAGCAAAGACTATAATCTTACCTTTGGAAAGAGCACAAAGAGCTGTTCTCAAGGTTATGACTAAAAAGACCTTTCGATACCCAACAGCTAAACTTTATAGTGACACAGCTGCTCTAACCGTGAGACAGCTCTTTATTCACCAAACAATAATTAGGAAACACTCAACGCTAACTTTTGACCCTTCAATCTATAAATGCAAGCGTCGCTCGGATAGAGTCTGCCCCCCAATCAGACACAGAACGACAATGGCTAAACGGCATTACAAAGTTATTAGCAGTTTCCTGTACAATAAAATTAACAAAATCCTGAACCTGTACCCCTTAAGAAAAATGGAGTCAAAAAGAAAATTAAAATCTTGGCTTCTAAAACTAAATTACACAGCTACTGAAAACCTCCTTTATCATCACGAATAAAATTTTATTAACTCAATCGCTTTGGAATCTTAATAAAATATTGATAGTATAATTAAATAATAAAATAAAAACGCGCCCGTTGCCGTTTACCGTAAACAATAGCCTAATTTAACGAATCGTCATCAGTCATAACATAACACAAACACACTCATAACAGCACACCCTCACCAGCACTCACTCTCTCACACATAGTACATACAAACACACACTCTTGCAAGTCGTGATAGTGGCACACCCATACTTTTGTATTTTAGTACATTTATATGGATTCCCTATATACAGGCATGCCTAATTTGGGAATCCAGTAAGTCAATAATTTTTTTACTGCGGACGTTTGAGGTAATATTTCTAGTGAGACGATGGAGCGGCCCTAGCGTCTGTAACACAGGTTAATTCCTAGCTCGGAACTAGGTTTTTGCTCCGCTATCCACTGTAATATTTCTATCTGTCACTCGTGATGTAGTATTTAAGTTAACATGTACTCAAAGTTTTGTTAATAAAGATTATTATTATTATTAAAAAAAAAAAAAAAAGTGTTCTGAAGAGGGTTTCTAAATATCCGACCAGGATTCCCAGCTTCTTCAATAATAGATGGTTTGATGATAATCACTTTTATTGCGAACAACTATTTGTACACTCGACTTATTTTAGAGAGTACTTATTAAATCATCTCTAATCGAATACTGAGTACTATGCTATACTGTACTGTAGGTACTGGTACTAGTATTGTGCTATACTGAGCTGTACTAACTCGTTGGCTCGCAGGTATATTGTGACACAAACAATTTAGAAGATTCTAGAGACATCATTATTATGTCTTGTGCAATTCGCAAATCGAAATTACGTCTGATGCATAAATATTGTGTAATACAATAGTAAGAGGAAGTTACATTTTTGTACAATTAACAAAAGGATTTTGAATATAGAAAATTCCATCTGATGTAATTATAAAAAATATTGTGAAATAATAAGAGGGAGTTGGATACAACAATATAACGGGTCCGCCATCTAACGTTTTTTTTTCCACCTAGTGCTTATTTCGTGAATGGTAACACTTAGCTCATGTCTGATTTGACAGATAATTAGTTTTATCCTTCCGCTGAACGAATATGGTTGTGTATACGCTTGAACAATGCTGGGAAATATTGCGACATTACTTTGAAAATCATGGTAATGTTGCAGAATGTGTGCGAAAATTGCGTACGGACTTTGGAAGAAGAGAAGCACCGTCAGCTCCGTATGTTCGTTATCTCGTGAAAAAAGTGAAAGAAACTGGCATCCTCATCGATAAACCAAAGCGTGAAAAGCCAAAAACAGTGCGTACACCCGAGAATATTGCTGCTGTGGCAGAAAGTGTGCGTGAAGCGCCATCAACATCAATTCACCGTCGTTCGCAACAATTGAACATTTCGGAGACATCATTGAGACGAATTTTGCATAAGGACCTTGGTATGACGCCATACAAAGTCCAATTGGTTCAGGAGTTGAAGCCAACTGACCATCCAATGCGTTTTCGCTTCGCTAAGTGGGCCTGCGATCGACTTACAGAAGATGCCGATTTTGCCAAAAAAATCATCTTTTCAGATGAAGCTCATTTTGATCTTGGCGGGTATGTAAACAAGCAAAATTGTCGCATTTCGGGCACAGAAAACCCACACGCATACATTGAAAAGCCGACGCACCCAAAACGAGTCACTGTTTGGTGCGGATTTTGGTCCAGAGGCATAAAAGGCCATTTTTTTTTTTTTTTGAAAATGAGCAAGGAGTGGCCGTTACAGTCAATGGCGATCGTTATCGGGCCATGTTGAACGAATTTTTGTTCACCAAAATTGAAGAGGAGGATATTGGCAACATTTGGTTTCAACAGGTCGGCGCTACATGCCACACAGCCGAAGCTACACTCGATGTTTTGCGCCCTGTTTTTGAAGATCGCATTATCAGCCGCAGAGCTGATGTCGTTTGGCCACCTCGGAGCTGCGATTTGACACCGTTGAACTATTATTTGTGGGGTACCGTCAAAGATAAGTGTTACGCCGACAAGCCAGAGACAATTGACGCTTTAAAGGACAATATTCGTGAAGCCATTGGTGAAATACAGCTGCACACAATCGATAATGTGCTTAAAAATTGGACCGATCGTGTAGGCTACTGCATGGCCAGCCGAGGCAGCCATTTGAATGATATTATTTTTCATTATTAACCGGAAGGATTGTACTTTCAAATAAAAAAAGAAATTTGAGAAAATATTCAGTAGTTTTTCTTTATAGCATTTTCAAAAAAAAAAGTTATCTGGCGGACCCTTTATATAATATATATATACTTACAATATTACGAGTAATAGGTATTGCTTTATTTAAAATCTCTGCTGGTCAGTTCTTACCTTCGTAGTCAAAGTCTCCTTTGTTTTTCAACCGTTGTAAATGTTCCGATTTTCGTAGCTGTACCATCTACAAAAGTTGTAAGGTATTTAAATATAAAATAGATTGAAGAGTATAAATTCATTAGATTCATTTTATCACAAAAGTTCATCAATTTTGTTGACCTTTATTTAATCTCGTGTAATTTACATTGTCTATCCACTTATTATAATACTCACATGCTCCAAAAGACTGAAAATGATATCCAGAGCCTTGGACAGTTTACTTTTGTAACTCGAAAAGTTGAAGATGAAATCGAACATGAGCCAAGGTTTACTGAGCCTAGTGCTGACAATATCAAAACAGTCGTTGACTGCCACCTTATAATTATCGTTAACAAGATGTTTATCATCGACTCCAGCGCCTAGTATTGTTCCTGAAATAATATCAGTATATTAATTGGAATAGAATAGAATATAAATTACGCCAGCGCTCCAGTGTGTCCCCGCCACCTTTGTAAGGTCGTCTGTCCATCTAGCAGCTAGATTCTAGCTTGTGGGCTCTCCACAGAGGGGGATTCATGGACGGCTCAGATGTGAAGTGCGTATGCGTCGTCTCCCCACACCATCCATCCAGCGCCGCGTACCCTGTCACCTCTCACCTCTACACTTGATGACTTTATGACTTCGTCAGTAAACGGAGTTGAATGTTGAGACAAACTTATGAACTTTTTGCCAACAATACATTAATAATAAAATGATTACCTTACATGCATTACAAAAATTTTTATATTGCGCACAGCAAAGGAGTGGAACTCACTACCTGCGTCTGTGTTTCCGAACGCATACAACACTAATCTCTTCAAAGTGAGAGTGAACAGGCTTCTTCTGGGTAAGCTCACTCCATCGTTGACTTTGTCTCTGTCACCTGTGACCTAGACTAGAGTCAAGAGCAAACCCATCACAAATAAAAAAATAATTCTTTTGAACACTCACTACAAGCGGTTTCCAAAATACTCCTAGTGATTTTCGCAGTGAGATCCACTTCATCTTTGCCGACATCCGCGGCGAGAAGCTCAACTAATCGACCAGCTTGATCATTGAAGACCTCAAGATAGTTATCCAAAAGGTATTGCTTGAAGCACAGGTCTGCAATTCGACGATTGCGCTTCCAAGTAGGCACTGAAACGTTTTGAGCACCATGGAAACTAATACAATCTTTAGCTATTTACCAACACTAAACACTTTATATCGTAAAACTTGAATTAAACTTGTTTTATAACCTAAAACATGAATTAAGGTCAAGTTATAAAACAATGGACAGTGGAGTAATTAGACATCTTAAGATAGAATTAGTGACATCTTGAGATAGGATTATAAGAAAAGCAAAGCACTACCTACTGAATGAAAACTAGGCAAAAGTGGTATATTGACCAATAGAGATAATATACACAATTGTAACAAAACCGCATTTCTACTGGTCCATAGACCACTTCCGCCCAGTCTCCGTTACAAATAATAATGTTCAGTAAAAAAATAAGAAATAGTAAATAGGCTACCTTCAGCAGAAACCAACATATTGCCAAACATCGGTTCTGAGAATCTACACACAAACATCTTTTCCAGGCACTTGTTAAGTACTGTGACCACGTCTTCAGGATCTGTAACAACTGTAAGAAACGAAAGTAGGGAGGTAGCGTGGGACACCCTGTTGGAACAAAATTCCTTCAGTGTATATTATGTATTAATACAAAGCTATATAGTATAACTTCTCTCTGGGCGGAACGGTAGGGCGTGTCAGACTTCTACTGACTAAAACCTACCCGTGTTCCTTCATTAGCCTGTGCCAGGGCCACGGTAATTCTTTCAAACAACCCGCATACCTGACAAGGTAGCCGTCAGCTTAGATCTGCATTTTGACCCCACTATTGGCTTTAGCACCCTCGAAAACTATAAGAATGACACCCGTGATGAAAAATTTGAAAATTTTCGAAGCCGCCGATTCGGATTTTCATTTTAATTTCACTATCGGCTGTAGCACCCTCGAAAATCATGACAACGACACCCATGGTGAAAAATTTTAAAATTTTCCCTGCCGTCATCTTGGATTTACATTTTAACGTCACTATCGGCTTCAGCACCCTCCAAAATCATGAAAAGGACACTTATGACGAAAAATTAGAAAATTTTTGCAGCTGCATCTTGGATTTACATTTTGACATCACTAGCCGACTGACCAAGCCGTTCTGAAGTGATGCGCTTACTAATGAACATAATTTCATTTTAAACCGCCTTCGAAAAAGGAAGAGGTTATGTTCGTCTGTATGTTCGCTTTCTTTTTTCAAATCATATCACATCAGTTTATTGCAAAATGTTGTACAGGGGTTGGAATAAGGTTAAAAGTATCAAACATGCACCCTGTAAAACAAAATTATTTTTGTTTGCTGTTGCTGTTACTATCGAATTATATTATTATTTTAGGTAAAAATAAGAATAAGTTTAATGGAAATAAAATTTATTAATTCAAATAAATTAAACATGTTACAATAGTGAGCTATTCTTTAAAAAACTTGAAAAATGTGTAGTAGCACTTCTGGTTCAAATAAGTGAACAATTTTAATTTAATTAAAAATCCATGATACACATTACATATGGGCCTGAATGGATAATGGATAGTTTTAAAACCGGTAATGCTAGATCATTTTGGTGTCGCAAGTTTCGTGGCTGGGTGCGTGAATGGGAAATGTGATATATTTTCCCTAACAAACAGACATATTTCAAAGATATATAGCGATGTGAGTGTAAAGATATTTTGTTCTGTAAAATGTGGTCTGCAGCTGTCCATACCTCACTTAGTGGATAAAATTTGTATAGGTGTATAAAATTTCTCCAATTTAGGTTTGTGTCAATATTAAGGCCCAATAATTTTAAATTATCATCGCAGTCTAATTTAGCTTTGTTATAGGTAAAATTTATTTCGAGAGGGCCGTTTTTGATAAGGTCTGAATTACATTATTTAAGTTTCAGCGAAATTTGATTCAAGCTTATGTTCGTTTAGATATGTCAGATAGAATTCGAAGAAGTCATTGTTAAGGATCAGATTATTTGTGCATGAAAAGACAACTGAAATGTCATCTGCAAACTAAACGCTTACAGCATTTATGATTTTAGGGAGGTCATTGATGTAGATAAGAAACAACCATAAACTATGGTAAATCTCTCAATATTGTGCGTACAAACTTACATTTGCAGTTGGAATGTATGGGAGAACATGGTTTTCAACTAGCTTAACTAACTTAACATAAGTTTGTTCTTGGGATAAAGTTCATCCCAACTACGGAACCCTTCATTGTGCTTGCACATATCAAAATGAGGGAAACTATGCTTAATTTTATCGACGGAAAGAAAATTAGAAAAAATCTAAAAAATAAATGAAACTTCATTTTTGTCCGCGTGTGTGTAAACAAAACGGTATAACTTTTAAACTAAACGATCTGTTATGATGAAACAAACTCAGATGTGATAAGAAATAACAGGGAGTCCTCATTAAATAAAAACTGCCCACTAACGGGAATTAATTTTTAACAAAAATCAGGTACTTTTCCATCAATTGTTACAATAATTGTAAAATTTCTCAATAAAACCCCCTATTACTTACATTTTTATTACTTTAAATTATAGAATAAGAATATTATTTATTTGCAAGAATACAAGTCAAATAAGTTGACAAAAAATACAGTGTTTTTTAGTGTGCAAATCTTAGTTAAACGTATCTACACTTAAACACAAAATTTACAAGTACAATAGTATAGAAAAACATCAATAATGAACTAAAAAAATACGATTCTAAAATTTTAATTAAAATGATCAAGTAAAATGTAAATAAGCGGTAAATTAAAAATTAAAAGTTATATCAATACTTTGTCCGTTAAAAACTCGGAAATATTATAATAGCTTTTTTTGTTGTAGAAAGTTATTTAACTGTTTTTTAAATAAGTTTACATTTAATTGTTTAATGTGTGGCAGAATGTGATTGAATATAATTGGCGCCATGCAAAACACACTTTTCTCCATCAGTGCTGCATTGGGCTTTCTTACACATAATCTATTATAATCCCGTCGACTTCGCGTATTAGTATCTGATAGGTTCTTAAAAAGTTTTGGGTTTGTTTTAACGAATACCGCAACCTCATAAATGTACAATGATGTGAGTGTTTAGATTTTATATTTGATGAAATATGGCTTACACGTATCACTACAGTATAGCTTTCTTAAAGTAAAAATACCACGTTTATAACTCAATCACAACATTTCCTAGCAACTGTTAAGACCTTGCACACTGCTACCTACACAGCAACTTCAGCAGGCAGAGACAATTAATTTAGATTTTTTTAATTAAATATTTTTTCCGTCGGCTCTTCTGTAAAAGACTCACACTGTATAAAATCTATAAAAAAAGCAATTCAGTACCTTCCTAACTCAATAAAAACTAACAACAAACGGAAACGAGTAAAATAATTACTTTGACCATGACAAATCACAATTATTATAATTACAAACATGATTCCACAAACAAACCGGTAGGTAATCTAGGCTTTGACGTCTTGTGTTAATTATAAGATATTATAATTAACATAAGACGTCAAAGCCAAGATTACATGCGTATTAGGTAGTTTCAGAAAAAAATATTTCCGAGAAAATTCTATATTTTAAAGTATTTAAAATAAAGTAATACTTATTTTAAAGTTATTTTTTCGGCTCAGAAATTATGTAAGCTTCGTCTTAATTTTTTTCTTCATATAAATTGCAGGATTCCAGAAAATCCGGAATGCACTACTAATCGGATATATGGTATGGAAACGACTTCTTATAATATGTGGTATAATATCGGGACACCAGGATAAATAAATTTAACAACACTACAACTACCAGGATCTTTGGAACTATCCTCAATCAACTGAGACCAAATACCTGGGCATCTTTTGGAAAACAGTTTAGGGTAATTCCAATGAATCGTGGTAATTTTAGTGTTGTCGATTTCCTTTTTTTTTTGTAAAGTCAAGTAGTTTAGTGATAGTTGGTGTTTATTGCACCAATCCTCCACTATTTTCATAGCTAGTGCCAACATGAGGTTGCATAAGGTATTTTCGTGGGTGCAATTTATTAGGACATCAGATCGTAAAGGAGATGTTCCAAAATGTATGGACCTTGGCCCAGGTACGTGTACACTATACATACAAATAGGAAAATATATTTAAAATAGGTATCAACGGTCCAATTACTTTAAAATGGCTTTTATTTTCTGGTAAACCACAATTAATTAGGTACACTTGAAATTGCAACACACAACAAAAACCCGTCATGGGGGTAAGCTGTCATTTTGATTGATTAATGACTTTTGACAAGTTTAATACTCAAAAAGAGGACTGATGTGACACTGTTGTGACAGCTGACAGTCCCCTTTCTATGATCAATGGTGGATCTATGGTGTACTGTCATTGTTTTTATACACAGAGTAACTAAATCGGTAAGACACCATGTTGAAAGTCGATAACAATAATAGATAAATATCAATTCCCTACCACAATCTAAATGAATTATCTGTATTTTCCCGAATTCTACGGATTTTTCTCTTTTTTTTTGGGCTCATTTTGAAACATCTCCTTTGTATTGTTACCTACTCATCTCAAATATAAACTATTCCAACTGTACCACTTTATAAGAATGTTTCTATAAATTTCGGGACCCTGCGGTCCCAGACCTTTGGAAAAATTAAATTTAAAAAAAAAATTAAATTATTAGTATCGTGGGTTCGATTCCCATCCAGGACAAACATTTGTGTGCATGAACATGTATGTTTGGTCTGAGTCTGGGTGTAATTATCTATATAAGTATGTATTTACAAAAAAAAAAGTAGTATATGTAGTATATCAGTTATCTGGTTTCCATAGTACAAGCTCTGCTTAGTTTGGGATCAGATGACCGTGTTTGAATAATGTCCCAGGTTATTATTATTATTATATTTATTTATTTTTTTTAATTTCTCGGGACCCTGGGGTCCCGGACCTTTGGAAGGCGTACGAGGAGCCGAAGCCAACTCGCAGAGGCCCCTTAAATAATTTTAAATGATAAGGAGGCACCAACCGACGATTATCCCTGTATGCACTATGCAAGTGCACCCAAGGACAACCCCCGGTTGGTGCAGGACTATTGCTGTGCGTGAAAACGAAACATATTGGGCTATGGGTCTGGGTGGCTAATGTGGATTGGGTTACTTGAACTATGGAAGAACTATGTCCCCTGCCTGACCAATGTTATATATTATACACGGATAAAATGGCAGGGGGTGACTTGCACACTCAATAATGGGCCCGCGGAAACGGCCACTAGCACATAGTGACGTAGCGACAAGGGGGCAACACTTCCTGAGATGCTTGAGGAGTGGAGAGGTATTCCACGGCTATCAGGACAATCCCGGAAGTACGGTCAAGATCCCTACCAGCACCTTACTGGAATACTTCCTTCCTCCGAGCACGTTTGCTCTTGCGAATCTCCACTCAAGCCGGCCAATAAAGGCAAAAAAGAGGTGGGAGCTCTGTTCCTCGTCAGTGTTCACTCCAGCCGGCCAATAAAGGCAAGCCAGAGATGAGGACAAGATTTCTCTTGGGAGATAGGGTCCGTGGGGTCGCTACTGCCCAACAGCTCGCCACATACTGCCCTGCGGGTTTCTGTATCTCTCTTGGTCTGGCTCCTCATCCTAGACCCGTTCCGGCAAAGTAAACTCTACAGGTACAGACCTAAAGTTTGGAGCGCGCAAGCCCCACCACGTTATTATTATTATTATTATGATTATGTCATCGGCGTAGCCTACGGTGAAGTAACCTCTGTCATTTAATATTTTGATAAGGCTGTCTACTACCAGGTTCTATTGAAGCGGCGAGAGTACGCCCCATGGCGGGCAGCCTTTCGCCACGATGGCCCTTGTAGTGTTATCCAACCACTCAGGGTCGAGTCAATGCTGATAATTTTAAACATGGTTTTGTCAAAGGCGCCCTCAATGCCAATGCTAATAGAAACCACGCTATGCAGCGCGGATTCTGTCGATCTTCCCAAAGACTGTTATGTTTAGTTTTAAATTATGCAATAACTATTCTATCAACTTATTTTTTTTTTTTTGCCTACAATTGACAATGCTACTTCTTTTTAGGTACAGTAATTGACAACAAATTGAACTGGAAGGAGCATGTAGAAAGAGTAGCTAAAGTAAGCTTGACAAGTTTGTATATTATGCTCTTCGCAAGTTGAGATTAGTGTCCAGTAAAAAATCAGTCCTAAATGCTTATCATGGGTATTAAAAAAAAAAATGTTTATTTCAATTACAATGGGCATTTAGATACATATTTTTGGAGATCTCCTTTTAAGCAAAGAATTGCTTGTATTAGGATTCTCCGTACTTCCACTTATCATTAATTACTATGCAATTGAAATATAGACAAAGTAAACAAAATAAACATGCAAGACTAGAAATAAAAATAAAAGCGGTAAATTAACATTATACAAACGGCACTACGAAAGATTAAGAGTTGTACAGGAAAAAGCCAAAATCCAAAACGCGCGAGTACGTGTGATGCCTGTGTTACGAGTGAGTGATTATGTTAGTGTGGAGTGAGTGAGTGTGGGTGTGGGTGTAAGTGACATTAGTGAGGTTATATGGTGTGTGAATTTATAATAAGCGATGTTTAGTTCATTTATCGTGAATGAATATCCTGACTAGCACTAAATACAAAAGTGCGCCCATTTCGCGTTATGCGGGTGAGACCGGGATGCTAGTATAGGTAGTTACAAGCGTACGCTAAATTGTAGGTCGTTAATTGTTGGCTAGCCCTACAGACGATGTCTTAGGATCGAAAGAAGCAAAATAAGTCTTCTTTCACTAACCATGCGGAAAACGACCTGAGTGTAACCACGTTGGCTATTGTAAATTAGATACAATAGACTCAATATCGTCTTAGGATTTAGTTTTAAGCCACTCGGTTACAACTTTTTTACAGTCCCGGTAGTTCATGGAATGCATCCGTATTTCTTTATTTAGCAAATTGTATAGGTAAGATGATTGCCTGGGGTATTGTCTTTTAGCGAAAGCAGATCTAACCTTGACAGTTTGAGCGACTAAGTAGCTCCTTCTGTGTTTAGGCTTAGAGGGATCATACGGAAGGGTTGTGTGCTTTCTTAGAAAAAGTTGAAGCAAATAAAGAGTTCTTACAGACAGAAGATCTGCTAATTGGTAGAGGCCTTTTTTTTTTTTTTTGTTCCGGGGTGGAAAATCCTCATGGATGTCCTCCGCCCTGGGGCGGGCGGAGGGGTCTGTCAGACTCTTACTGACTAAAAACCACCCCGGTGTTCCCTTCCCACACTTGGACCGGGGATCATGGGAACTTGTGCGCCTTCCACGATCCCCGGCTAGTGCCGGCCTGCCTTTGCGGGCCACCTCAGGCCCGCGGGGGGAGTGAGGTGTGAAACTCCCCCCGCGACGTCCATTAGGGGCGCGCGTGGAACACTACGCGCCGCCGCCTCGGGTCCTGCTGGATGAGGGGCGGCGGACGTCCCCGAGTCCGCCGTCCCTCCGGACCTATTTACGGGGGCTGGAAGAGGGCGTTGTCCGCCCTCCGCCGACGCCTAGTTCGCCTGCTGCGGATCGGGAGTGTGGTTTCAATCTCCCTCTCCCTTTCCGCAGCCTCCTTCTGCGAAATCACCGTTTCACAGAAGGAGATCACTGCATCCCACGACTCGGCGCCCCCGGCCATAGAACGAGCGATGGCCGGTAGCGACAAGTCGGCTCCGACTACTGATACGAGGGCACGGCGCGGCTCCTCCCATGCGACACACTCTGCCAGTGTGTGCCACGCCGTGTCCTCCCGACAGTGGACGCAGTGATGGCACTGAGCGTCCGGCTCCCTGCCTACGCGACACAGGTACTTCCCGAAGCAGCCATGCCCCGAAAGCATCTGCGTCGCCCGAAACGACAGAGAGCCATGCCTCCTCCTGAGCCATTCGCCGAGCACTGGTCGGATCGCCTCGACGGTAGCGAGTCCGGTAGTAGGGCACAGAAGCCTGTTCCGCCATTCCGTCACCAGGTCCTCGCGGAGCTGTGACCGACGATGCTCGAACTCTCGCTGCATCGGTTCACCGCCCCGCGTTCGCACTTCCTCGCGCCATCGGTAAAGAGACGCGAGGGCTCTCGCCTCTAGGTCCCAGGGCGGGGATCCGGCCAGTGCACAAGCCGCCTCGTAGGAGATCGTGCGATACCCCCTGAAAGAAGAAAGAAGAAAGAAAGAAAGAAAGAAAAATACTTTATTTGGGACACGCACAGGAAATACAAACAGTAAAAAAAAGCATAGGAACTAACAAAATTAACATTAAAAAAATAAATACAAAATATAACAATAAAAAATCCCTGTGCGAGGCCAAAAAGGCTCCTATCTCAGCATAAAGCTGCAATATTTAAATAAATACCGCAGCTCTGGTATTCTGATAGGGCCCATGTGATGCCACGGACACACCTACGGACATCTACAAATCCAATAGGGGAATAAAAAGATAGTAAAATACACACAATAGAATACCTATAATTTAGAGAGAAAAAAATAAAATATAAACTAATAACCATAAATAGTGTATTCATTAGTCGAATAACTCCCGACGCCAGACGCTTCAACCTCGCTTGTCTATGCTATAGAATATTGTCTATAGTCTATGACAAGCGATGAGACGCGGGCGCAGGTGATCGGCTGACAGTATATTTACATGCTCTGTGGCTGACAGCTGATATAATGTTTAAGAAATTAACTGTTGATAAAACTAAAACAAAGAGTGAATAATAGATACGGCAATAAAGTGGTGCAGATAAATTATATAAAGTATTGTTTGTTGTAAGAACTGTGTTGTGTTGTGTAAGTCGGAAGAAATAGAAAAAAAAATAAACAAAAATTCAATCACCGAGCAAAACCAACAGTCAAGTTCAAAGCTAAACATGCCTCTAGGAACACAAGACTCCACTGATGTCACCAGTACTAACTACGTGCAGTCCCAGGGTGAGTATCAGTTTTCAGAGACTGGTTTCCTTTTGTACTCGTAATAAGTGCTGTTTATATTTAATACTAAAAGTACCAACTGTTTTTATAGTACGAAACGGCGGTGGCAAATCGTTCCAACAGCGAGAGGCAGCGAATTTAAAGCTTCCACGAAAAGCGGCTGTTTTGTGCGTTGTGACCAACATAAGGTAAGATGATGCTCTTGTTTTAATTTTATTGATATCTCGTGACGTCAATTTCTGATACAAATATGCTGGTTTTTTTGTGAGAATAGTGCCAAAGAGTAGGGTAGCTAGATGAAGCTTTCTGCGATCTGACATTCTCATCAAATTACCCTTATTTAAAAATGGAGTTATATGAGATCGGGGAGGGACGTTGAAACAAAATCTTGCACAAGCGTTCTGCACTCGCTGGATCAACTTTCCGCTTCTACCTAGAATGCATGCACCATACACAGTGTCAGCGTAGTTCAGCTTGGATAAAACAAGTGACTCACATAGCATGACACGCATATCCACACTTATGTAGGGCCGTACACGGTACAAAAGCTTAAGACGGTAAAAGCAGTTGCGCACAGCCTCCATGATGTGTGTCTCAAAATGCAGATGCTCATCAAACACCACACCAAGATTATGGGCTTCTTGCACCCTATCAATAGAACACCCATCAATCTTCAAGTCCTGATTGCACCCTAATATTTTGTTGAGAAAGCCTCTTGATCCCAATAGAGTTTCTTTCAGACCATGCTGAAATCCTATCTAAATCCTCATTCATTCTTTTTACAGCTTCAGCAGAATGCTGAGGGCGGAACGAGAGATACATCTGAAGATCGTCAGCATATAGGTGGAACTTGGTATTGACCAGACAATTGGTGATGTCGGCACTGTACAGAATGAAAAGAAGAGGGCCCAAGATCGATCCCTGCGGTACGCCCCGGAGCACTGGCCTGGGACTAGAGGACATAACATCACCATCACGTCACTTATAACTTGGACGAACTGAGAACGGTTACTTAGGTAACTCTGAAACCATTGGACTGTTTCCGGCTGACATCCGTAGAAAGAAAGCTTAGAGAGGAGAAGGGAGGTGTTGATTGAGTCAAAGGCACGTGAAAAATCCAGCAGTACAAGCATGGTACCCATGCCCTGGTCTTGGGCTTCAAGGATATTTACAATCACGTCAAGAAGAGCTGTGGCTGTGCTGTGCCCCTTTCGAAATCCTGATTGAAACAGTGGCAAAATACCGTGCTGTTCAAGATATGCCCGAAGCTGGTTAGAGACAACTTTCTCTAGAATCTTGGAGAGACATGCCCTGATAGCTCTGACGGCCATCGCCCTCTGTGGTTTACGCAGTATTGCGATGCAGCCAGCCGTCAGGTCAGAAGCCCACACCGGGGCCCCGTACAGGGCCATGGATCGCACGATCCCCAAGTACAACCGCCTACAGGCGGTGCTCGGGCCCCCCAGGTTGGGAAGCAGCGTTGCGAGCGCGCCCGCCGCGCCCATCAACTTGGGCGTCAGCCGCCGAAAGTGGGGGCCGAAGTCCCACCGGCTGTCGAGCACCAGTCCTAAGTACTTCATGGTTGACTCGACAGCAATTCGAGCCCCTCCGACCACAATGTGTGATCCCGGCGGCGGCGCCCGTCGGGGGCCATGGAATGCGATGGCCTCCGACTTGTTGAGGGCCACCTCCAGGCCCAGGCGTCGGATGCGACTCACGACCTGCGAGACCGCAGCCGTAGCCAGCAACGCTGCCTCCCTGAAGGAACTCCCCCGGGCCGTGACCAGCGTGTCGTCCGCGTAACACGTCAGGTCCACTCCCGGCTGGAGCTCGCCCCGCAGCACCCAGTCGTATTCGATGTTCCACAGGAGAGGACCTACAACCGAACCCTGTGGAACACCGCACGACATATCGCGCCGGCCCCCGCCGTCGCGTCCCCTGTAGGTGACACACCTTTCCGCCAAGTAAGCCCCAACGATGTGGCGGAGGTAGGGAGGCACCCTATGGTAACGCAGTGCCTCCCGAATACAACTCCAGGGCAGGGTATTGAACGCATTGGAAATGTCCAAGGACACCGCCAGCATCACCCCGCCCCGGGACACCGCTTCCTCCACCAGGACTCTCACCCGCATTATCGCGTCGATAGTGGAGCGCCCATGCCGAAAACCGAACTGACTGTCGTCCAGATCCGGCCCCTCTCTGTACAAGTGGCCGACGAGGCGGGCTGTAATTATCCGCTCAAAAAGCTTACCCACCTCGTCTAGCAGCACTATAGGCCGGTATGCGGACGGCGAGTCTGCTGGGCGCCCCACTTTCCTGAGCAGGACCAGACGACCTGTTTTCCACTGAGTAGGGAACCGGCCCTGCTCAAGGCAAGCTGAGTAGAGTCCTCTCAGCTGGGGCTCTAGCTCCTTTAAAGCGAGAACGAGCGCGCGGCCGGGAACTCCATCGGGCCCCGGGGCAACTGTTTTGGCCCGGAGCCGCGTTATGGCTGCCGTCATCTCCGGCTGTGTCACCTCAGGGACCTCCTCATCTTCCGACTCTGCGGCTGTGGGCAAAGCCATCGGCGGCGGCACATGCTCTTCTCTAGCAGGAAAAAGGGCTGCGACCACTTCCTCTAGTAACTGAGGCTCTAGACTCTCAGTGAGTGGGGGCGCCCAGGCACGAAGTTTCCCTCGAACCGCACGATATGGACGTCCCCACGGATCCCCGTCAAGGGTCGCCAGCATCTCTTCCCTGGCTCGAGTCTTTGACTCGTCGATGGCCAGCCACAGAGCCTTCTTTGCCGCGCGGTACACCTCATACAGCGCGGCTTCTTCTTCTGGAACCCGACGACGTCTCCTCCGGTATCGGGTGTACTGGCGCCGAACCTCCACGCAAGTCACGCGCATCTGCGCGATTGCGGCGGACCACCAGTACACCTGGCGCCTTGTGAGCTCTGTGCGGACACGGGGCATGGACGCGTCGCAGATTTGCGTCATCGTCCTTCGGAACCACTGCGCCTCCCCTTCGACGTCGACGGGTTCGGTCGTCGGTGACTCCCGGACCCAGGCCTGGATAATAGCAGCTTCCTCGAGAAGCTCCCTGTCGATTCGCTTGTACGACCAGTGAGGACCATCCATTTGCGAGGCAGACGGGTAGCCGCCGCCCGCACTCTGGGTGGAGACGTCGAAACGAATGTACCGATGATCCGACAACGTCTCCACCTCTACGGCAACTCGCCAGTCGCGAGACGTCCCTTATAGACCCACCCCGCTGCCGCACGCACGTGTAGACCGAGCCCTGATTCAGGACGGTCAGGCCGATCGTGATCGCCCACTCTTCCAATACCTCGCCCTTAGGATCGGTGACCGGAGATCCCCACGCCGTAGACTTGGCGTTTAGATCCCCGAGCAACAGCACCGGGCGAGGGTGGAACTGGCCCACGACGGCACCCAACTCGACAAGGAACCCCTCGAAGTCAGCAAGACTCTTGTTGGGCGAGAAGTACGCACCAATCGTGACGATTCCCCCCGAAAGAGCGGCGACCCAGCCTTGTCCTCGGGAGGGACTGACAAGAGTCCCGCCAATGATAGCCACTAAACCGTCTAGGTCCCCTGCCCAATTATCGCGGGGGGGGGACAAAATACGGCTCAGCGACCACAGCCACGTGGATCGACCACTCCGCCATGCTCTGGAGCAGCAGATCCTGAGCTCTGGCAGAGTGATTGATATTTGCCTGGAGGAAATGAAATTGTGTCATCACTGACATTCCATTTCCTCGGCATCTCCTCCTTCCCTGGGTCGGGAGTCAGCGGCTTTGTTTCCAAGTTGTGGGAGGGGTGCAGGTCCTCCGACAGCTCCTGTCCTCCTGCCAACATTTTTGGGCGCCTTGCAGGCTTTCCCGCCAAGTCTGTGCTCCGTAGGCTTTCCTGCAGCTGCGCAAAGACTGCAGTGTGGAGCCGCGGAGCACTTGGCCGACTTGTGGTCGGGTTGACCGCAGCGATAACATAAATCACTGCGATCGATTTGTGCAGTGCATTGTGCCCGGACGTGCCCCTTTTCCAGGCACCTGAAGCACTGCACAGCCCTTGTTGGCAGGAGTTTAGCCCTGACAGACACCCATCCCACCCGCAAACGTCTGCCGTCTGCGACCTTATTTGCAGCCGCTACCGGGCACTGCACCCAAACCGTGCCTAGCCCAGCAGCGCTGCAGCGAATTTCACCCACCTTCACATTTTCGAGCGGACATCCACCATTTTCGGCAATGGCCGCCACTACTTGCTCCGGGGTCGCGGTGTCGTCCAGCCCATCTATTCGCAATTCAGCCGTTTTAGTGGGCCTGGACACCCGGGCATCCTCCGGTTTGAGGACCTCTCGTAGTTTAGCGGCCAGAACGTCCGCTCTCTCCTGCCTTGCAGCACCCGACACCTCAAACACCTTGGCGCCCGTAGCTGCCGTTCTAAAAGCAAAGCCAACCGGGGTGCCAAATTCGCTGAACCTCAGCTTCTCCTTAACCTCCATCAGGACCGACTTTTAGGTCACACCCCTGTTTGCGGCTTCGGGCTGCAGTGTGATAACTACAGCCTCGGAGCGTGGAGTCATGACCTTGGGCGGCCTCGTGCCCTCTGCTGGAGCCGGGCCATTGGCGGGTGTCGGCAGTGCTGCCTTCTTCTTGCGGCCCCTCTTTACCACCGTCGTCCAGGCCTCTTGGTTGGGAGGCGCAGTCGCTGGGAGCGCGGTTGTGTTAGAAGGGGGCGCGGACGCACCCTCCGCGGGCTTCTTGGGCCCTTTCGCGGGCTTTTTGCCCCCCTCCGCAGGTTTCTTGGCCACCTGTACGGGCTGCGTCCCTGTGGACTCCTCTTTCCTCCGCCTATCTGCCGCAAGCGGCGGCCGGAGGTTTTCGGCCGGGGGAAGTCGTGCTTCTATGGCCTCCAGCCGGGCATTCACCATGCCCCCACACTGCAGCATGCAAATTCTGGCCACCCTCTCTATATCATGATCCGACAGGGCAAGAACATGCGGTGGAGCAGATGCAGGGGCCGATGAAGACGCGGCAGGAGGGGAGCGGGTGGCTTCCGGAATTGCTTGCCGCGGCCAGCCATTCCTCTGAGCGGCAAACTCCCGCTGAGGTCCTCCAGCTCGGAGCGGAGACGGCTGTTCTCCTCCCACAGCTTCGCCGTCTCTTCCGAGGTCGTACGATCAAGGAGAATCTTAACCGCCTCCCTGATCCCTTCCGCCGCCTCTTTAAGGGCACGGGTGAAGGAGCCCTTCAGGTTGCCGGACTTGGTAGCAACCTTCAGGACAACATCCACACCGTCCAACACCTGGCGGTTGAGATCCTGTGCCGTTAGGCTCCCCCCTGTAGCGGCCTGGGCAGACCGCCGCTCCCGGGCCTGACGGGCCATTTCGGCGACCTCATCGGCCGCGACCGCTCTAGTTTGAGCACGCTTCGCGGCTTTGGCCTCCGCCTTCGTGCCCACAAGCGAGACGGTGACCCCTCCTGGCTCCTCGGTTGAGGCCTCGGATGAGACACCGAGGTCACTCTCCCCGCCGATTCCCGGCGTATCAGGCCGCTTGAAGCGACCCCGATCGTCGCGCCCTGGTATCGGAGCGGCAGCGCCACCCGCCACCACGCGACCCCGTCCTCTCTTCGCCGACGTCAATTTAGCGGCCGACAGGTTCTCCTTGCTTGAGGAGAGATCCATCGACCACGTCCGCGAACGCTTTCCAGAGGACCTGACACGCCCGCCCGAGTCCTGATCGGACATACTTTGGTCCCTTGAGGGACGGGAGCCTCCTCGGCTCTTGTTGCCGTCGCCGGCAAGCGGCACCTCCACCAATAAACTTGGTACACTCTCAACTTTTTTCTTATCATTATTTTTATCCATATTGTTCCCACGAGTAGTGAGGAAATAAATGTCCGCCTAGACAGAGCCTCTTGTACTAGGTAAGCCTATATACTGTAGAGTGCGGCAGGTATCTACAGGGGAAGCGCTAGCGACTGGTCCCCCACCAGCCACTCATCCTCTCGCCACGCTTCAAAGCTTAGGATTAGGTGGTTTTTTATCTTAGAGGTGTCCTTCCTCTGGGCCGGGCAATTAAGCCAAGCCCCCGACGGTGGCATTATGCATGCCTCCGTTCGCTGTCCGGCTAACCCGACTCAGCGAACCCGCCGAAAGTTCTCTCCTCAAGATTGCTCTTGAGGGTGAAACAACAGCCGCGTTGGTGCGCCTGCACCGTAGCGGCAGGGTCACGTCCAGTGACAATCGACGAACGTCGATCGATCAGGAGCGACCCACAACCCTTGTTCCTCCACTATGCCCTCTGCGAATCAGAGGGACACGTGGAAGAACGACGTGAAGCATACTGCTCCCCCGCCCGCAGAAATTCGCCACAAACAATACTCTCTCCGAAAAACTCCCACACCTTTTCCAGAAGAGATTATTGTCCATGCCCAGGGTGCACCGGCCCGACGACTGCTCTTCCCCTCGAACGTATCCATAAGGGACGAGCAGGTATCAGGCACACGAGGAGGTTTTCTGCACGCACCCCAATTGGTAGAGGCCTAGGGTGGGGTATCTGTAGGGTTTAAAGAACATGACTTTAAGTAAGGTACGCTGCGCCCTCTCAAGTTCCAAGAACTTTATTTTTGTTGTCCCTCCCCAGCCAGGCAGACAGTAAATGAGGATAGACTGGGCCAACGATATGTATACTTGCTTCAGAAGCTGCTGCGAAGCCACATGTCGCAGAGTTTTGAAGGTCTATATCAACTTCCTAACTCTCTTCATTAGAAGTTCGGTGTGTGTGTGTGCCAGGATAGGCGCTGGTCAATCATAACACCCAGATATTTAATATGTTGAACCCTGTCAATTTTTCAGCATGGGCAGTCGGGGGTGAGGGGGTTGGGACAGATGTGGATTTTTATTTGGAAACCCCAGGACGGTTGGGAGTTATTATACTTAGTGAAGCAGATGTAATTGGATTTGGAAGTATTTAGCGTGAGGAGACTATGGTTTAGCCAGGCTGCTATCTTGGAAAGGCCGCGTTCGGCCAACCTTGCAACATCAGCCCAAGTGTTAGCAGTAAAGACAATGGCAGTATCGTCGGCATACGAAAAGATGAGCCCGCCATCAATCTTCATGTTGCAGAGGCTATTAATGTAGACAAGGAACAATGTCAGTCCAAGGACAGTGCCTTGGCCGACTCCGAAAGTGACGGTTAACTCAGAAATGGTGTACTTCGCAATTTTAACCGTTTGCTTGCGGTTGCTGAGGTAGGATTTAAGAAGCTCAAGAGGGGGGTCCCCTTATGCCGATGCGTTCTAGCCTTTGTAAAAGTAAGGGCACAGACACTGTGTCAAAGGCCTTTTTGAGGTCAAGAAAAACAGCCAGACACTTGGCTCCACTATCCACATCGTCCACCAGAGCAGAAGTCAGTGACAGAACTGCATCCTCGGTAGACTTCCCCTGCCTAAACCCAAACCGAGAAGGCGACAGTATGTTATATTTAGAAAGGAACTTAATTAGCCGTGAGTTTATAAGTCTCTCAACAATGTTTGAAACGGAAGGTAGGACCGAAATTGGTCTATAGTTAAACGAGTCAGATTTGACCCCTGACTTATACACAGGCGTTATAAGTGCAATTTTCAGAGCGTCGGGGAAAAGTCCTTGCGCGAAACATAAGTTATGAGACACATGTTTGCAGTATCTCTATTAGGTTATTAGTAATCAAGTTAGGGTTGTCTAGATTTAATAGGTCCGGCAGGTTACTGGCCTTGAGTAGCTCAAGTCCCTTCTCCGTATTAAAAACTGTTTTTGTTTTTGAGTATTTTATTAACTTATAGGTATATGTTTTGATATTTTTAATAAAGTCATGGAGTGATCAGTAATGGTCGTGCGAATAATTGCAATGGTTGCAGTCTGGTTGTCAGGTTTGAGTTTTATTATGAAATGGTCAAGACAAGTTTTGTCTTTCATGGGGAGCGTGTGACCAGGGAGAAGACCATGCATTGCTAACATATTGAGATAGCTAAGTCTGTTTGTACGTCCGTGTGACTGCTCATTTTGATTGTATATAAGATTAATATTTATGTCTCCAGTAATTATTAAGTTTTTAGTTGATGCAAGGGTAGTTAGGTGGGTACTTAAGGAGTGAATAAATTGGTCCGCGTTCGCAGTTGAAGGGGACCGATAAATCGCTAAAACTGTAAGGTCAGGCGTAATATGAATCTCTAAGCCAGACGCGTGAGCTAGCTTTACCTCTCTTGTTCTGTCTTCGTGTATGCTTTTAATATAGGTGACAACTCCGTCAGCCTTATTCAGATGGTTTGTAGTTTAGTACGAGTTATAGTTGGTTATATGAGGTATTGGTTTATTTGCATTCAACCTACATTCGGTTAGGATTATCAAATCGATATCTCTTCCGAGATTGGTTAAGTATAGTTGAAGATCGTCCATATTGGAGTAGACAGATCTAATATTCTGCGAAACAATGGTAAAATCGGAGGGGATAGGTGTTATTAGCCTTTTAAAGTCAGCGATATCGCAATCAAAAACTTATGCTATTTCAGAGTTGTCTATGTCATTCAAAATGATTTGAGTGTCATCCATTAAGATAAGATTTAAAAATGTAGGATAACGTAATTATTTTCGCATTATTATTTCGTGTGTGGGTGAGAGTGGTTGCATGTGTCTGTAAGTGTGTAGAGGTATGTGTGGTTTGTAAGTTTGTGATTTACTTACTAAAGTAAGCTTGACAAGTTTGTATATGCTCTTCGCAAGTTAAGATTAGTGTCCAGTAAAAAATCAGTCCTAAATGCTTATCATAGGTATGTTTCATCAGTATTGCGTTACGGCGATATGGGGTAATTCAGTGGATGTGGAAAGAGCATTCACAGTGCCAAAAAAATGTATCAGAGTCATGAGTCGAGCAGAATATCTTGACCACTGCAAACTATTATTTAAGGAATTAAAAATTCTCCCACTCCCATGTCTGTATATTTTTGAAGTGTATCTATTTGTAAAAAAATACCCTCATTTATTTATATTAAATGAACAAGTCTCTGAAAGACTGAACAAAAAAAAATGCCGGTAAATTACTAGTATCTGCTCAGAGATTGCAATTATACAGTAGAAATGACAGTTGTATGACAATGTAATGTGCGTAATGTACTTAAATTATTTTTAACTAAACAGACAGCTGCGCTGCTGGGGAGTTTGTTGCGCCACTTCTTCTCCCTAGGTAAAGCACTAGGAAGTGGAAGTGGTTAAGGGCGGGCGTTTTGGGGACTATCTTATGTAATTTTGACGTTCGAAAAGTGCTGATTCTCAGCCTAGTTTGTATAAATGACTTTCGATTTTGAAAAAAATAAAATTTATAATAAATTACCACCTGCCCCGAGAATATTACCAATTAATAATTATGTTTAAATGTAAAATGTTTGCTTATCTCTTAGACATGTATTTTTATTCCGTCAATGAATTCTTAAATCATACTTTTTGATACTGTAATTATGATCTTAATAATGACATTAGTATGAATTCTTGGACATTGTAATTTTTATTTTGACATTATGATTTATTCTTTGACTTTTTTATGATTTGTATTTTTGATTTTACTATTCATATTTTAACAATAACTATATGTCATTTAAATTATAATTTCATAAGTATACGTATAGATAATATTCTTATAATGTAACGTAATTGCTGTAGTAATGGGCCACGCTATAGTAACTGGCCACTCATAAAAAAGAGGTAGAAACAAGGTAATGCAAGCAAGCTCATAAATGAAAAGGACGAAAAATATTTTTTTGTCCTTTTCATTCATGAGCTTGCTTCTTCTCCTGCTTGTTTCTACCTCATTTTATGAGTGGCCAGTTACTTAAGCGTGGCCAATTACTATGTAGGCTACTACTTACCTATTTATTTAATTAATAATAATTATGAATACTATACCTAACTAAAAACTTACATATTAACAACACTGGTTTACAATTACTCACATAATAGTATATATTTATTATTATATTTACATTGTTACTTATTTACATTTATTTATTATATGCATTATATACATAACACCAGTTGGTCGATGTCGATAATCGATAATAAGTGCGATAAACTATCGACTCACTGGACATCACTAATCTAACGGTAATATACGCGTCGCTTGCGCACATTGGCGCAGCGGTCACCGTCAATGTCAAACCAGTCGAGACTTACCTACGGCGCGGAGCGCATGTCCTTCGCTCGCATGATTGTGCTGCCGCGAACTGCTTAAACTTGCTTGTAATTCATAGTTGTGCTTTCCATCTGCTCATCTGGATTCTGTCTCATCTTCCTAATACATTGACTATTGTGCTACGCTTGTGCTTATGCTTTATTCCCGTTGTGCCTTCTTAATCATATGGTGTTTGTGAGGATTGTTGGAGAATACATACTATAAACCGTGAGTTGTTTTGATTACATACCACGTTATATACCTATTCCTGCACCCGCATACCTATACTGGTGACCCCGTAAGGACATGGGAGGGGATTCATATAAAGCCGCACGTAGCTCGGATACGTCATCTCCGCCCAGCACTAGTGAGGGGAACGATATGTCGATAGATCCAAGTAATGTTTACAAAGTCAGCGTACGTGTGCCACCATTCTGGCCTGAAGAGCCGGAAATCTGGTTCGCCCAAGTCGAAGGTCAATTTTCCATCGCCGGAATCACAAATGACCTCACCAAGTTCAATTACGTGATTGGGCATCTTGACAATCAGTACTCCAGGGAGGTCAAAGATATTATCATCAGCCCGCCTGCAACTAACAAATATGAAAAACTGAAGACAGAATTGATTAAGAGACTCAGCGCGTCCAACGAAAAGAAAATCAAGCAGTTGTTGATGCACGAGGAACTCGGGGACCGAAAACCATCCCAGTTTCTCCGACACCTCAAAAGTCTCGCAGGCTTGGATGTACCAGATGACTTCTTGAAGACCATTTGGACTAGTCGCCTTCCTCATGGCATACAGACAGTGCTCGCAGGTCAACCAGGTACTGCTTCGATAGAAGACCTAGCCGACTTAGCCGATCGGGTAAACGATCTGGCTGCTACAACACCGAGGGTCGCTGCGGTTAACGACCCTATCCCTGGTTCAGCTCTCAGCGATCTGACCAAGGAAGTAGCTGAACTCAGGAAGCAGTTCCAGAAGCTGGCGTCCGGTCGGAACAGCAGGTCACGCTCTCGCTCCTCCAGAGACACTAGAAGTAAGTCTAGGCAGCGCTCGCAGTCCAATTACCAGAAGTTCCCACTTTGTTGGTATCATGCCAAGTACGCAGATCAAGCCCATAAGTGTATTCGACCCTGTGACTTCAAGTCGGAAAACTCAAAGGGCGGTCGATAATGACGACCGACGATTGCCCTTTAAATACAACTGGTCGCCTATTCATCACAGACCGTTCATCGAAAACGCAATTCCTGGTCGACACTGGAAGCGACCTCTGCGTATTCCCACGGTCTATGCTTCACGATCGTCGTAATCGGACTGGATATAATCTGTGTGCAGCTAATGGTTCTAATATTGCTACATATGGTTTTGTTAATTTAGAATTAGATTTTAGTTTACGTAGGATATTTCACTGGCGTTTTGTTGTTGCCGATGTCACGAAACCAATAATTGGCGTAGATTTTTTAAATTTTTACAACCTTGTAGTAGATTGCCGTAACAAACGCTTAATAGACAATTTAACAACAGTGACAGCTGTAGCTGCTTTGGCTAATTGTAAGAATGTTTACTCTGTTAAAGTCGTGACTGGTGAGACTCGGTTTCATAAAGTTCTAGATGAGTTTCCCGAGATCACACGACCAGCTGGTAGGCATCACACTACACCACACCAAACAGTACATCACATACGTACGACACCAGGTCCCCCGGTTTGCTCATCTCCCCGTCGTTTAGCTCCGGACAAGCTTAAGATCGCCCAGAAAGAGTTTCAGTCTATGCTGGCCATTGGCACAGCTAGACCTTCAGAGAGCCCATGGTCGTCGCCCTTGCACTTGGCACCGAAGAAAAATAACGGCTGGCGTCCCTGTGGGGATTATCGGCAGCTCAACGCCCGTACTGTGCCTGACAGGTATCCGATTAAGCATATTCATGACTTTTCCCATAGTATAGCTGGGTGTAAAGTTTTCAGTACTCTAGACCTTGAAAAAGCATATAATCAGATACCTGTCAACCCGGAGGACATTCCTAAGACCGCCATCACGACCCCGTTCGGTCTATTTGAATTTCCTTATATGACGTTCGGTCTTAGGAATGCGGGACAAACTTTCCAACGGTTTGTTGACGAGATCGTGAGAGGACTTGATTTTGTATACTCTTTTCTTGACGATTTTTTAATATTTTCCAAGAGTGATTCAGAGCATGAGCACCACCTACGAGAAGTATTCAAGAGGCTGAAGCAGTACGGTATGTTGGTCAACACCTCGAAGTGCGTTTTTGGAGCGCAAGAGGTAACCTTTTTAGGCTATCGGATATCTGAAAACGGTTCCAGGCCGGTCGAGTCAAAGGTTCAGGCAGTGAAAGATTTTCCCACACCAAAGAACGTACGGCAGCTAAGAGGATTCTTGGGCATGCTCAATTTTTATAGGAGATTTATTCCTAAAGCAGCAGAGATCCAAGCCCCATTACATGCCTTGTTGACGGGATCGATCAAAGGAACGCAGCCAATTACTCTGACAGAGGAAACTTTGGCAGCCTTTCAGGCCTGTAAGGATAGTCTCACCAACGCTGCACTGTTGGCTCACCCGGACTGTACCGCTAAGCTTGCAGTAGTTACTGACGCCTCAGACAAAGCAATAGGGGCAGTCCTACAACAATTTAACGGTGACGCATGGCAACCTTTGGCTTTCTTTTCAAGGAAATTAAGCACTTCCCAAACTAAACACTCTCCCTATGATAGGGAGCTGCTCGCCATTTATGAGGCGATTAAATATTTCCGCCACATGCTGGAAGCTAGGCACTTTATAGTCTATACTGACCACAAGCCGATCAGTTTTGCCTTCCACGGCAGGAAGAAAAACTGTTCGCCAAGGCAGTATAGACACCTGGACTTTATCGCTCAGTTTACCACAGACATCCGCCACATATCCGGCAAGGATAACGTGGTTGCCGACACCTTGTCGCGCATTGAAGAACTGTCGGATCCAATTAGCCTAGAAATGATAGCCCAAGCCCAGGTTGACGACCCTTTTTTTTTTTTTTTTTTTTGTGGATGGGAAATCATCAAATAACTTCTCCCGCTCTGGGTGGAGCGGAAGGGCGTGTCAGACTTTTACTGACTAAAACCCACCCGTGTTCCTTCAGTTGCCTATGCCAGGGCCACGGTATCTTTTTCAAACAACCCGCGACCCCAGCGGCATCGGCCCTATTGGACCCCATCTTTTGCTGACATCTCTTTGAGGCGCGCGTGGAACACAACGCGCCGTCGACCCGGGCCTGGTCCTCACCGGACGGCGAGCTACCCACTACTCACCGTCCGCAAGCCCGCGCCTACGGTGGCTGGGAATCGGCTATCGATTCCCGCCGCCCAGGGCGTCTCCTGCGGCGACTGAGGGCGTGAGGCTGCCTCTCCCTCACGCGTTCCGCCTCCTCCTTCGCAAGCATTACCGCTTCGCAGAAGGAGGTGACGGCCTCCCATGCACTCTCGCTCCGAACCATGGCCTGGACCAGGCTCGGACGCGAGAGATCGCCGCCGCCGATCGCCTCCGTGAGAACACGGCGGTGCTCTGCCCAAGCCGGGCAGACCTCCACTGTATGCTCCACCGTGTCCTCTGGGCGATCCACACAATGGTGACACCCGGGCGTTTCCTCCCGCCTTATGCGAAACAGGAACCTCCCGAAACAACCGTGTCCGGTAAGGACCTGCGTCAGGCGGAAGGTGAGGACGCCGTGGCGCCTCTCTAACCACTCCTCAAAGAGGGGACTTATCGCCGCAATTGTGGCGTGCCCAGCGCTGGGATGCGACAGTCGCACTCTCCATGTCGCCATGAGATCCCGCCGGAGCTCTGTCCGCTGTACCGTGATTTCTCGCGGCAGCGGAGTTACGCCCCGGCGTTTCGCCTCCTCGCGCCACTCCCACACGTGCGCGAGGACTTTCGCCTCCAGATCCCACGGCGGCAATCCGGCAAGGAGGCTCGCCGCCTCACCGGAGACCGTGCGGTAACCCCGGACTAGCCGAATGGCCATGACCCTCTGGGACGCGTTCAACCGGCGGACTGGCCGCAGCCTCAGGGAACGCGCCCACACCGGTGCCCCGTAAAGGGCCATGGACCGCACGACCCCCGCGTAAAGCCTCCGGCAGGAGGCGTTTGGACCACCTAGATTGGGCAGGAGCCGCTTCAAGGCAGCCCCAGCCCGCTCCAGTCTGGGAGCCAAACGTCGGAAATGCTCCACGAAGTTCCACCGGCTGTCGAGGACGAGTCCCAGGTACTTCATCGTCGACTCGACTCCAATGCGAACCCCTCCTACCGTTATTTGGGAACCCGACGGTGGCGCATTCCGAGGACCATGAAAACACATGGCCTCGGACTTGTGCAGGGCCACCTCGAGTCCCAACTGCCGGATCCTCGCAACGACTATCGCAACCCCGCGTGTCGCTAATTCAGCCGCCGCCTGGTGCGACCTCCCCTGCGCCAGGACCAGCGTGTCGTCAGCGTAACATACCACGCTGACGCCGCTAGGGAGGTCGGCGCGCAGCACCCAGTCGTACCCGATGTCCCACAAATGCGGCCCCAGGACCGATCCTTGTGGGACACCGCACGACATCTCTCGCCGGTTCCACTCTCCCTGATGACCGGGGTAGATGACGGCCCTATCCGTCAAATAGGCCTCAACCACTCGACAGAGGTAGGTCGGTATCCGGTGATACCGGAGTGCCTCCCTGATGCAACTCCAGGGCAGGGTATTGAAGGCGTTGGCGATGTCTAGCGACACCGCCAAGACGACCCCACCCCGGGCCACAGCATCCCCCGTCGTGAGGGCTCGCACGCGCATGATGGCGTCCACCGTAGAGCGCCCCCTGCGGAAACCAAACTGGCTCTCCGCCAAATCCGGCCCCTCCTGCACCAGCCACCCGACGAGGCGGTCTGCAATAACTCTTTCAAAGAGCTTGCCCACCTCGTCGAGCAGCACGATGGGTCGGTAAGCGGACGGAGAGTCCGCAGGGCGCCCCGGCTTCTTAATGAGGACCAGTTTCCCCGTCTTCCAACGAAGTGGGAACTGGCCCCTCTCCAAGCATGCGCTTAGGAGCCCCCCTAGTCGAGGCCCGAGAGCCCCAAAGGCCAGAACCCAGGCTCTTCCAGGTAAGCCGTCGGGTCCTGGGGCGGCATTTTTGGCACTCAGCCTACGTACCGCCGCTCTCAACTCTACCTCGGTCACTTCCGGAGCATCGTCGTCGTCGTCGGTGATGTGGTCCGCAACGGGCACCGCAGGAAGCAGAGCCATGGGCGGGGGAGTATGTTCCCCTCGCGAAGGGAACAGAGCGCTCACCACGTCCTCCACGAGCTGGGGCCGGAGACTCTGCGTCAGCGGGGGCGCCCATGGGCGGAGTTTATTCCGCACCATTTTATAAGGGCGTCCCCATGGGTCCCTGTTTAGAGTCTCCAGCGACTCCTCGCGAGCCAGATCCCTGGCCCGCAAGATCTCCGCTCGGAGGGCGGTCTTCGCCGCTCTGTACCCCTCGTACAGCTCCGCCTGAATGGCTTCCGTATCCGGAGGGCGGATACGGAGCCTGCGGTGCCTGGTGTACCGGTGCCGCGCAGCAACGCACGCCTCGCGCAGAGACGCCAGCTCCGGCGACCACCAATACACCTGGCGCCAGGCGCGACCGGGCTGGACCCGGGGCATTGCCACGTCACATATTTCGGACATGGCCTCCCGGAACCACTCCGCCTCGTCGTTGATGTCGGCAGGCCTGTCCGGTGGTGACACCCAGGCCTGCACGATCGAAGCTTCCAGGAGGAGCTCCCGGTCCAGCTTCTTCAGCGCCCACCGCGGACCACGCGGGGCCTGTCGGACCGGCGCGCTCGAGGTCTGGGCGGAGACATCAAACCGGATGTACCGGTGGTCGGAGTAGGTCTCCACCCCCTCTATGACGCGCCAGTCAACAACATGTGGCAACAGAGCGGGGCTGGCGAACGAAATGTCCACCACTGATTCACCCCGCATCCGCACACACGTGGGGACAGAACCCCGGTTTAGAATGACCAGGCCTGTCTCCAGAGCCCAGTCCTCCACCATCCTGCCCCGTGTGTCCGTATACCGGGAACCCCAAGCCACATTCTTGGCGTTGAAGTCCCCGAGGACGAGCACGGGAAGGGAACGAAACCCGACGACGACGTTTTTCAACTCCGCAAGGGAGTTGTGGAACTCGGCGAGAGTTCGGTTCGGGGAGAAGTATACCCCTACCACGACAATCCCCCCGAACCGTGCTGCAACGCAACCCTGTCCCCTCTTGACGGCTTCGAGGGACAGGGTACCGGCGGCGGCCGACGAAATGAGGGTCACTGAGCCGCTCAGGTCCTCCACCCAGTAATCACTGGGCGGGACAAAGTACGGCTCAGCGACCACGGCGATGTTAATCGACCACTGCGCCATGCTCTGGAGCAACAGATCCTGAGCGGCGGCGCAGTGGTTGATGTTCGCCTGGAGGAGGCGTAATGGGGCCATTACTGGCACTCCATATTAGCCCCCCCCTGAGCCTCCTGTGAGGGCCCTGCCGCAGTGAGTACGGCGGCGACGGCAGTGGAGGCGGCAGCGACGGCGGCCGTGGCGGCCGCTGCGGCCGTGACGGCGGTAGCGGAGGCGGAGGGCTTGCCCCTGCCCCGGGCTTTGGTGGGTGGACCACAGCCCTTGCTTCCAGCCCGGTGATCGGCCGGCTTGCCAGCTGCCGCACATAGATAGCAGTGCGGCGTGGCATTGCACGAGCCGGCCTTGTGACCGGGTTGACCACAACGGAAGCAATGACTGCTGCGATCCACCTCCGAGGTGCATTTTGCCCCCACGTGGTTGCCCACTTGGCAACGGAAGCACCTCAGAGGTCTGGGTTCCAGCAGTTTCACCCGCGTGGAATCCCAGCCCACCTGGAACCTCCGGCCCTCCCCAACTATTTTTTGGGCCGCCGATACGGGGCAGCTCACCGTAACGGCTCGCATCCCCGTGAGGTCAGGACGGATGGTGCCTACCTTCACCTGTTCGAAGGCACACCCCCCAGTCTTGACCACGGCGGCCACCACCTCTCGCTCCGTCACGGAGTCGTCCAGACCCAGGATGCGCAAGTCAACGCACTTGGCGGGTCTGGACACTCGGGCCTCGTCCGCATTTAAGGACGCCCTGAGCCTTTCGGCCAGAGCGTCAGCGGTCGGGCCACTGGCCGCACCGGGGATCTCGAGCATCCGAGCCCCAGTCGCAGTGACCCTTACCCGCATGCCCTCGGTAACACCGATCTCCTCCAGGTTTACCGCCGCCCTCGCCTTGGCGAGCACGTCGCGGTAGGACACGCCCTTCTTCTCCGCTTCCGGCTGTAGTGTGATCACTACAGCTGCGGACTTTGGGGCACGTAACCTCACCGCGACGCTTCGCTCTTTGCGCCGCTGCCGCCTCTCCCTCCGCTTGGCCGACCTTGCCGCCTTGCCCTCCTTCCTCTTCTCCCCAGCTACCTGCCATTCGGCGTCAGCCGGAGGAGATTTGGGAGGCGGGGGCAGCCGCGTCGTCACCGCCACAGCTGGGGCCCTCTCAGGCGCCTTCGCGGCCGCCTTCGTGGGCGCCTTCGCAGGCGCCGTCGCAGGCGCCTTCGCAGCCACGGCCCCGCCCTTCGCCTGCCCTGCCGACCCTGGTTTGGCCGTGGCAGCCATGGCGGCATACGAAGCCGCCTTTGGCTGGCCCGAGGCCGCCGGTCGGCCTAGCGGGGGCCGCAGGACGATTCCCTCAAGGACCGAGAACCGGTTGTTAAGGGCAGCCAGCTCCTTCCGCACCAAGGCCAGAACTCGGTCCTCTGCAGGCCCGAGGCCGCCCTGCCCCTGCTGCACCCCCTCCTGAGCGCCAGCTCCGCGAAGCCTGGCCAGGTCTGCTCGGAGCTCCTCATTCTCCTTTCGGAGAAGCTCCATGGCGGCTGTCAAGCGGGCGACCTCCGCCCGCATTTCGGACATTCCGTCCGACGGAGGCCCTTGAAGTAGAGCCTCCGCTGCCGCCATAATGGAGGCCTTGGCTGCGGGTATGGCCTTGTCTTTAGAAGACTGCGTCTTCTTCAAGGCCACACCCTTGACTGCAGCGGCCACGACCTCCTCAAACCTGGCCCGCTCCGAATTGGAGCCACCAGCGGCGTCCGACTCATCGCCAGACGCCTCCACGGCGCTCCCCTCGGCCGACCCGGCTGAGCCGTCCTCCGTTGCGGCGTTTACCCGGCTCTTGCTCTTCCGGCCTAGGCCCCGGCGAGCATATTTGGGAGCCGATTTAAGACCGCCGTCCGAGGAAGACTCCTGGGCATCTCCCGGATTTAGGTTCCGCTTCAGGAAAGCGGCTTTCCTTCCAGCGGCCCCCACCACTACGCACTCCGGTCTCTTAAAAGTGCCCTTCGCGCCCTTCACTCCCGATGCGGCGTCGGACTCCGACCCCGCATCACTCCTCTCCCTCTCCTCTTCTCGTTCATCGTTTTTCTTTGGTCCCATATTAGTTCCCACGAGTAAAAACTTTATCACTGGCTCAAAACTGTGGTTCGCACTAGCGATTAATTCAGCTACCCATTAATCAAGCTACCAACCTCCCTCACGGTGCGCCGCCGCTTGAAGGTTTGGGGTAATTTTTTATAGAGGTTTTCTTCCTCGCGGTCCGGGCGGTTAAGCCAAGACCCTCGACCCCCGTCAAAAGTCAGAGACATGACCTTGAACAATCTTCGGGGCTACGAGACTAACGGTGGCAGAAGGAAATGACTTCCTCCTGCCTGCCCGGCGACAGGGTTAGTGCACACCGAGCCCGCTCTTACTCCGCCGCTGTGCGTCTCTGCTTAGAGCAGAGGGACACACGTTGGAGCGTACCTCCGACAGGATATTGGCATACGGGCAACAAAACCCCTTAGGCACACGTGCCTAAGGGGAACCATTGCCCGCACCCCAGGGTGCACCGTCCCGGAGACTGGCCTTCCCCCCGGACGTATCCGTAAGGGAACTCCAGCCCACGGGCACTCGGGGAGGTTTCCTGTCCACGCACCCCAGGTTGACGATCCAATTAGCCTAGAAATGATAGCCCAAGCCCAGGTTGACGACCCTGAACTCGAAAAACTTCTGAGTGAGGGTTCATCTTTAGAATTTAAAAAACTCCATGTCCCTGGAAGTCGAACTTCTTTGTACTGTGACGTCAGTACCTCAGCTTCCAGGCCTTATGTACCCAAACATTTACGCAAGCAGGTATTTGATAGCCTGCACTCATTGAGCCATCCTGGCGCTAGCGCAACGGCTAAATTAGTAGCTGAGCGGTTCGTTTGGCCAGGGGTTAGAGGAGACTGTAGGGAATGGTCACGCACATGTATTTCGTGTCAAAAGGCAAAGGTCACACGTCACGTGACTTCCCCACTTGGCACCTATAATCTACCACGTGCACGGTTCAAACAGATACATGTTGACTTAGTAGGACCTCTACCACTATCTGAGGGCTACCGGTACTGCTTAACGGCTGTGGACAGATTTACTCGCTGGCCAGAGGCAATACCGATAGCAGATATCACGGCAGAAACGGTCGCCAAAGCCTTGTTGTCAGCATGGATATCTCGGTTCGGCTGTCCGACTGACATCACAACTGATCGCGGCCGTCAATTTGAATCGGCCTTGTTTCAATGTCTGTCCAAGATCGCCGCATTCGAGCACAAGCGGACAACAGCTTATCACCCGGCATGCAATGGGTTAGTTGAACGTTTTCATCGTCAACTGAAAGCCGCAATTGTATGCCATGCAAATGATAGGTGGACCGAGTCACTACCGTGGGTTTTGTTAGGCGTAAGATCTGCATTTAAGGAAGACATACAAGCATCCTCAGCGGAGCTGGTGTATGGGGAGTCACTGAGGTTGCCCGGCGAGTTCTTTCAGTCTACTATTAGCGGAACCACAGATATATCGGAATTCACCGCAAGACTCAGGAATTTTGCTGAAAAATTACAACCTGTACCAGCTTCCCGTCATGGTAATTCCAAGGTGTTCATTTTCAAAGAACTTGAAACCTGTGATCACGTTTTCCTTCGAGAAGACGCATCACGGGGTTCACTCACACCAGCATATTCCGGTCCACACAAGGTTGTTTCTAGAGGGGATAAAGTATTTAAAATAATCGTGAAAAATAGGGAAATGACAGTGTCCATTGACCGGCTCAAGCCTGCCTTCATACTCTCTGTTCGGGAAACAAAAACCACACCCGAAGAATCACAAGGTTACGTAACCCGTTCCGGGCGTCGAGTGAAATTTACAGATTTCTATCGCCCTTGACGGTCTCTGGAGGGGGGTGGTGTAGGCTACTACTTACCTATTTATTTAATTAATAATAATTATGAATACTATACCTAACTAAAAACTTACATATTAACAACACTGGTTTACAATTACTCACATAATAGTATATATTTATTATTATATTTACATTGTTACTTATTTACATTTATTTATTATATGCATTATATACATAACACCAGTTGGTCGATGTCGATAATCGATAATAAGTGCGATAAACTATCGACTCACTGGACATCACTAATCTAACGGTAATATACGCGTCGCTTGCGCACATTGGCGCAGCGGTCACCGTCAATGTCAAACCAGTCGAGACTTACCTACGGCGCGGAGCGCATGTCCTTCGCTCGCATGATTGTGCTGCCGCGAACTGCTTAAACTTGCTTGTAATTCATAGTTGTGCTTTCCATCTGCTCATCTGGATTCTGTCTCATCTTCCTAATACATTGACTATTGTGCTACGCTTGTGCTTATGCTTTATTCCCGTTGTGCCTTCTTAATCATATGGTGTTTGTGAGGATTGTTGGAGAATACATACTATAAACCGTGAGTTGTTTTGATTACATACCACGTTATATACCTATTCCTGCACCCGCATACCTATAACTACATCAATTACCCTACCTAGTTCTCATTTGCATGCCTAGCTTATTATTTAATATTTCTACACCAGCTATGGTAGTATGTCTGAAACAATCTTTAATGTAAGATCTCAATGTATGGTACATTGAGATCTTACATTAAACATACTGAGAAATAAATAAAATACTAAATACTAAATTATATAATTTCAAAGTTACATCAAAAATCCTCATTAAGATTTGTTAACGTTCAGTCTAAGCCTGACCAATGTGCTATTTTATTTATAACTAGCTTCCGCCCACGGCTTCAGGGGTTTATTGATAAAAAGTAGGCTTCCCCAGGCTTCAGACCATCCATATCAATTTTATTTTATTTAATATTTCATCAGACGTGTTTCTTATGAACGTTTGATGTTGCTGTGCCGCCCTTTCAGCAACAGCACGTCTGTAAGATTTAGCCGGTTCAAAGGGTTCTGTGGCTCTCAGAGAGGCCATGTAAGTCGCACGCTGCGACTTACGCTGTGACTGTTCTAGTCTCTCTGCAGCTCGTTGAAACATCAGATACTCAGAGTGCTGTTGCTATCGATCTTGGGACTTTTCTGGTGTCTCAGCAGCCCATTCCGATACCAAATACTCTGCATACTGTTGTCATCGAGCTTCGGACTCTTCTGGTGTCTCAGCAGCCTGTTGAGACTCCAGATACTCAGCATGCTATTGTCGCCAATCTTGGAACTGTTCTGGTTTTCAGTAGCCCGTTGAGAAACCAAATTCTCAGCATGCTGTTGACGTCGAGCTTGGGACTCTTCTGGTGTCTCAGCAGCCTGTTGAGACACCAGACACTCAGCGTGTTGTAACGCCGATCTTGGGACTATTCAGGTGTATATGAAGATCATTGAAACGCTAGATACTCGGCATGCTAATGATGACAATCTAAGTACTTGTCCTGGAGTCTCAACAGCTCGTTGAGATGCCAGTACACAGCTTGCTGTTGACACCGATTTTGGGACTGTTCTGGTGTCTCAGCAGCCCGTTGATTCACCAGATACTCAGCATGCTATTGACGCCATGCTAAGTACAGCAAGCGGTTAACGTCGAGCGTGGTACTGTTCTGGTGTCTCTGCAGATCGTTGAAACGCTAGGTACTCAGCGTTTTGCAATTTGCTCCGAATCTAATGGACTGGTTAAGTGGAAATTTGGTACACGTATGTATTTCTGTGACCCAAACTAGGACGTGTAACGTAAATAGATGAATTTTAATATGGGAATCAATTTTGGGGGTAAATAGAAAATTTAAAAAAAAAGTTTTGCAAACTGTACCGTGTGACATATCAAATGAGGCTTACAGTGAGGGTCTCAAATATATTTTTATTATAATTTTAGAATAAATCATTTTTAAGTTATTTAAGAAAACAGACGAAAATTGGCCATTCCAACCTTATCTTCGAAAGTACTGAGACTAAAATTTTGAAAAAAGAAATACAGAAAATAGTTCAATATTTTACAGGAACTTAGAGAACATGGTAAATCTCTCAATATTGTGCATACAAATTTACATTTCCAGTTGGAATGTATGGGACCACATATACAATAAATAAAAAAGAAATATACAATGTTAAGTTTGTTCTTGGGATTCATCCTAACTACGCAATCTTTCATTGACAATGAAGATTTCCGTATAGGCCAAGTGCGTGTCGGACTACGCACAATGATTCATTGTGCGTAGTCCGACACGCACTTGGCCTGATTTTATTTTGACACTGTCAATTTGAAATGATTATTGTAAAAATATGAACATCAATAGTAGTGCTCTCTCTGATTACTTTGAGCGTCGCTGAACACTTTATCTTTTAACTAAAAAAGTATCGCGTTGACAAAAAATGTAAACACCATTATTTAATATTTTTTAATAAACTTTATGTTGTAATTTTTTCTTCTATACTATTTGCCTATATTGTTAATACAATAAAGCTATTCACATTTTGTCTAAAATTATTTTTGTTCTTCTTACTTTTTCTTGTGTTTGGAGTAGGTATTTACATATGAAATATTAAAGAAAAATGAGATGTCTATACAAGTCACCAGATGCAGTAGTCCTCTAAAGAAGAAAATACAAACATAGAAGAGAAATAAAATTACTTCTACGGAAAAGAAGACCAGTATACCACAGACTTTAGAAATTCCTGATTGGTGTACATCCACTGCTGAAGACCCTACTGAAAACTCGCAAAACAAAACGTCACCAAACAGAAATATTAATAAAAATAACCCATCGTTGGCGGTTATAAAGAATAATAATATATGTATATATATAGTAGTGAAACGTCTAATAGATTATACACAATCAGTCAAGGAACTAATTTAAGTAATTTTAATATATGTCACTATCATATGAAAAATTGTGGATTAAAGCAACTATTAGATAATCTTGATAAGAAAATACAAAATTTCACTTACTCCGACTACTGTGTTATTTATGTAGGGGAAGAAGATTTCAGAAGGACGCATAATTATATAGAATTAGTTACTTTCATTCGCGAAAAATTACTAACCTTAACCCATACGAACATTATAGTATGTCTGCCGACTTTTAAATATATGGTTGATAAAAATTTGATGTTCAATAGTAGAATCGACACCTTCAATAATTTAATATACATGGATGTTGAGACATAAATATGCGTATATTTTAGATTCCAACGTAAATCTTCCACACACCTACGAAACTTATAACCAAAGGTATTAAATAATAAAGGCGTGAATATTGTTTTAAACGATTTACAAGACCTAATCCTAGATTTAAACACAATGAATGTAGATGATGCATGTCAACAACTAACAGAATCAGATAATAAATTGAATTTAATGGTAAATGATAAATGTAATTATAGCATTTTTTTTCGTATATAACAAAATACATGTACTTCATCAAAATATTAATGGTTTACTACACAAAGCTGATGAATTTACCGTAAATTTAAATAATATTAACAATAGCAATAAGATAATTTATGTGATGTGCGTTACAGAGCATAATATGATGACAGACGATACTAAATATCTCCAAATTACCAATTATACTATGGCTGCAAATTACTCAAGAGCAAATAGACATGAGGGTTCATGTATCCTAGTACGAAAAATTCATAAATTGAAAATTCTACACGAAGCAAAGATTGTAAGCGTATCCAACCTCATAGAATGTTCGGCTATTGAATTGTTAGAGCATGAGTTAATTACCATGTGTATATATTATAAGCCTCCAAAGACTAAAAGGGATTGTATAGAAATATTTTTTGACCGTTTAACGGCTGTGCTTTCAATGTACGAAACTTGTTATTTGTGGTGATTATAATATTGATCGACTAAGATATACTCCTGTTTCAAGAGAGTTTGAAGAATTATTACGGAGCTTTAACTTGAAACTTGCAATAAATGAACCAACTCGTTTGCAAAGCAATACGTGCATTGATAACATTGCTCATAATATAAGAGGCAGTAAGCAAAGTGCCTTAGAGCTAGCACTGTCTGATCATACAGCACAAATACTATCATGTCCTGTTAAGAAAACGTACTCAATAACCCACTGGTATAAGAGAAGACTGGTGGAAGAGACTATAGCAATGAAAATCTTGAAAAAAATATTAAATGTTAAAAGCCCTGAGTTTCAGTGATTGCTTTAGAAAAACTGACCCAAATGCTGCTTTTGAAGAATTCCATAAAATATTTAAACTTTTTTATGACCTCTGTTTTCCAAACATAAACATTAAGATTCCAATCATACGAAATACTAAATGGCTCAGTAAAGGATTAAAAATATGTTCTCTCCGTAAAAGAATGCTACTTAAAACATATCGACTATCAGGTAATAATAGAGATAGGAGTAATTTTAAGAAATATGCAAAAAAGTTTAAAAGAATCATAAAATTCACTCAAAGGTCGCAAAACAACTATCATATCCAAACAGCCACAAATAAATCTAAAGCAGTATGGCAAATAATCAATAAGCACAAAAACAATAACCCCCCTGAAAAAATTAATAGAATAAAATATAATAACCAACTTATAACTGCTCCTGATGCTATAGCACAATAATAATAATAATAATAACAAACAAGGCCTGGCAACACTGATACGTCAATAACGTCAATTTTTTCGTCTCGTATTTCGCATTTTATTTTATTTTAAATTCAACATATAAACAGTTAAAAACACGTACAACTATCCAGAAAAATAACAGATAAAAGTGAAAATGAAAAATAATAAAAAACCGATAACAAAAAAACACAAAAATATAGACATATGTCATAAACATACAATGCGAGGAAAATCAATGATGTGAATAGATGCTGACCAGAGCAGCTGTACGTCACGCACGTCTACCACCCCCGGACTCGTCGCTCAGCTCCGCCTCGCCGCCGCCGGAACTCGGATCACCAGTCACACGGGCGGCTGCAGCCGCGTCGAGCTCGAGCGACGAGTACTTCTCTCCACCGACGTCGCCACCACCTGTACGTCGGCCAGGAAGAGGCCGGCCACCGAACGGCATGGGATCTAGGGGCCAACCGGCCCCGAGCCGGGTCCCCGCTGCCGGTGGTTGTGTGCAGCGCATGAAATGGACTCAACAAATGAATGAGAACGTCATGCGCGCATATTACGGGGCAACAGAGGGGGGAACTAACCTCACTGCGTACCGCGATAGGATGCTGTCTCTGTTTCAGGCGCTTCAACCAGCCATCAACGTCTCGGCCCAACGACTGTCGGATCAGGTGAGGGTTATCCAACGTAATCAAAGATTGGACGACGCCGCGCTTGATAGGCTGCGCTCAGAGGTACTGAGCAACCGTATCGTCCCTGTCCCATCACAGACCGCGGTGCAACCTCTAAACATAATCCAACCGCGGTCTTATGTTAATGATGAGGAGGGGGGCGATGAGGTTGTTACGGTAAGTAGCCAGTGTAACGACCAATTGAGGAGCGCGCTGGAGGATGCGATTCGGGAGTTTAGAACTGCCCCCGTCCAACTTAGACCTCGTTTACCTCGCTTGCCTATGCACAGAACGAATAGGGCGTTGGTGTGTGCCTTGGATTCGCTGCTTGTTTCTTATTTTGAAAGCAGCGAAGATCTCGTAGATACGCACTCGATCTTGTATTGCGCGGCTATTGCGGCGTGTCGTGTAGCCAATGTCACATTTTCAAATTGTGACATAGCTACACGACCAAAACCCGCCGTTCCAGCCTGGCAGTGCATGATCGAGCGGCGTATCGAGGGGACCAGGGTGCTCATCGGCAAACTATACTGCTTCAGGGAGGGCAATACTCGCCCTAGAGTGATGCGCTTTGTGAGGCGGGCGTTCTCGGGGACTGGAATCAGCCCTCAAGAATATATGTCCCATGTCACAGAGCGCATTGACTTCCTGAAGCAGAAGGTCTATGCATGGGCAAGCCGTATCCGTAGGTATAAGCGTCGGGTTGAACGATATACCCAGAATCGCATATTCCAGCGTGATCAAAGGTGGGTGTATAGAGCATGGGAGCGACCTGAGCAAAATGTGGCAGACGTATGCCGCCCAGATGATGATGCCACTAGCACATTCTGGCGCAACATCTGGTCGGTGCCCGTCTGCCATAATGAGGCTGAATGGATGCGCGATGTTGAGCGCGTGTGTGACGCCATACCGCAGATGGAGGGAGTAATAATTACTTCCTCCGATGTAGCCAGTGCAGCCCGTCCGATACCGAACTGGAAATCGCCGGGACCGGACGGACTGCACAATTTTTGGCTTAAATGGCTGCAAAGTTCACACGCGTGCTTAGCATCGCAATTCCAGTCGGCCTTAGAGTCTGGGTCGCTGCCACAGCTCTTTACAACGGGAGTTACCCACTTGCTCCATAAGTCAGGTGATGCCACGGTACCCAAAAATTATAGGCCGATCACTTGTTTGCCGACGGTCTATAAACTTCTTACATCCATTTTGAGAGTGAAAATTAATTCTCATTTAGAAAAGAATTCTATCATGTCTGCCTCTCAAAATGGATGTAGGAATGGGTCCCGCGGCACCAAGGAGCTACTCCTCATTGACATGGCCATAAGCCAACAGGTCCGTCGATCCCGAAAGCATTTGTCGACATGTTGGATAGACTATAAGAAGGCCTTTGATTCGGTGCCCCATACATGGCTCTTGAGGGTGTTAGAGTTGTACAAAATTGATACAACTCTGAGCACCTTCCTAACGACATGTATGGGGCAGTGGAGGACGGTCCTTCGCTATCCAGGATGTCGACAAATTCGGGGGAGCGACGAACCTATTAGGATTAAGCGGGGAATATTCCAGGGCGACAGTCTGAGTCCACTGTGGTTTTGTTTAGCCTTGAACCCTCTTAGCACTCTGCTGGAGGGTACAGGGCTGGGCTGTTCTTTGCGGAGAGGGGGTCAGGTAATATCCCACCTGCTTTATATGGATGATTTGAAATTGTTTGCCACCAACAAATTGCAACTGCTGGAGTCACTAAAAGTAACTAAAACTTTTAGTGATTCCATCAGGATGGAATTTGGTGTTGATAAATGTGCAGTCATGCATGTAAGGCGGGGCGGGATTGTGGAATCTGAGGGACTACAACTCTCAGATTCTATAAACCTGAGATCACTCTCCGCAACTGATACCTACAAATACCTGGGTATGTCAGAGGGGTTAGGCATTAACGGGGCTGACATGAAACAATCGTTGCAGGAGCGCTTCTTCGGTCGCCTGAAAAAGGTACTTAATAGTTCTTTGTCAGGCGGCAACAAGGTGCGCGCCTTTAACGGTTGGGTCATGCCGGTCCTGATGTACTCCTTTGGCATACTAAAGTGGACCCAGACGGAACTAGATGCCCTGGATAGGAGAGTCCGGTCACTGCTGACTGCAAACCGGATGCATCACCCACGTTCGTCTGTCATGAGGCTGTACATCCCGCGGAAGTGTGGGGGTCGAGGTTTTTTAAATGCTAAGACCCTCCACAACCGCGAGGTGTGCAGTCTCAGAGAATATTTTCTCAAGGCTAACGTGGGTATGCACCGAGATGTGGTTGCAGTGGACAAGGGACTCACCCCGTTATCCTTGGCTAAAGAGAACTGGCGCAAACCTGTGGTGCTTAGTACCAACGACCGCAAGGAAGTATGGCAAAGCAAGGAGCTTCACGGACGCTTTTTCCGGGCCCTTCATGGGCCCGACGTAGATTTCTTAGCGTCCGTGGCCTGGCTACGCTTCGGTGACCTCTTTGGGGAAACCGAAGGTTCAGTCTGTGCGATTATGGATGAAGTTATGCTAACGAATAACTACCGGAAGTATATAATGAAAGACGGGACGATCGACATATGTCGGGCATGCCATTGTCCCGGTGAGTCTATCAGACATATTACTTCTGGGTGTTCTCGTTTAGCTAACGGCGAGTATTTGCACAGGCATAACCAAGTGGCCAGGATTATCCATCAGCAACTTGCTCTGAAATACGGCCTTGTGGACTCTGAGGTACCGTATTACAGGTATGTGCCCGACCCAGTTCTCGAGAATGACCATGTCACGTTATACTGGGATCGATCTATTATCACTGACAGGACTATTGTAGCCAATAAGCCTGATATAGTGGTAATAGATCGATCAGTGCGCCGCACAATGATAATCGATGTCACTATCCCGCATGACGAGAACCTCGTGAAGGCTGAGAAGGAGAAACAATTGAAGTATCTCGACTTAGCCCACGAGGTTGTCGCTATGTGGAATGTGGACTCGGCAATAATTGTGCCGATAGTCGTTACAGTCAATGGCCTTATCGCTAAGAGCCTCGACCAACATCTCAAGAGGCTCTCGTTGGGTGGCTGGGTGAAGGGCTTGATTCAGAAGGCAGTCCTCCTTGATACGGCGCGTATTGTGAGGAGGTTCCTGTCTCTGGGGCCCTAACCACCGGTAGCTTGAACCATGTTCCCCATGCCGGTGGATTTCTATTTTTTATATTTTTAAATGTTTTTTTTTAATTCTAATATTTAAAAATATAACTTATATGTAAAAAAATTGAATAAAGATAATAATAATAATAATTATTATTTTTTTTATTCAGGCAACCATTGGTCCATTACATTAACATTATATTGTTAGTAAGAACTTAAAAACTATATTAGTACTTAATAACTAACAGAGACTTAGTCCTCTGGGTGAGGCTCCACACCAGTGGGCTGTCTAACTTATTGCCTATTACATTCAGGATGCTGTTACTGCTCCCACGCAATCAGCTTAGCAGTAAGGCTGTCTTTTTGCGCCAGGTGGCATCAAAGTCGTCTGTGCGTGACTCAGCGAACATTGTTGACGCATTGCAGAAGCGTGGCAGACGCAACAGCGCCCTGAATGCATTGTTAAATTGGGTGCGCAGAGAATTGTAAGCCCTTTGTGTATATCTGAACCACAGGCTCGCTGAGTACAGAGATGTACAATACGCTTTGAATAAAGTTACTTTCACCGCGTCTGTACATCGAGCGAACCTGCGGGCCAGCATGTTCGCCCGGACTGACAATGCCCTGCGCTCCCTCTCCATGTCTACATCATCTCCAAGATTTTCAGTAACTACATGCCCAAGATACTTGAATTGGTATACTCGATTAAGAGGAATACCATTCAGTAACACTGGTGGAACAACAGTTGGGCACTTTGTACCCGCCTTGAAGATCATGCACTCTGATTTTTTAACATTATAACTCAGACCGTGTGTGGCCGCATACTTTTCACATACGACAAGCAACTTCCGTAATGCACAAATCGAGGGAGCCAGCAGCACCATATCATCGGCATAGCTAAGGTTGTTTACACTGACACCATCTACGTAGCACCCTACGGGCATTTGACTGAGCTCCTCGATCAGCGCATTCATGTACAAGTTAAAAAGCAAGGGCGAACTCATCCCTCCTTTTTTTTTCGCTGAGAAATGACTTTACGCATCTCCGCTCGTCGGGGGACGACACGGAGTATGTGGGACTCCCTGCCAGAGTGGCAGTATACCCACTAAAACTCAGCAGTGTTCCCGCATCGCCGTGATGGGAGGGCCATGGGAAACCGGCTCAACCTTTGCTTCCACAACCCTCCCGGCGAACTCATCCCCCCTGCCTTTTCAAACATTCAACAACTTTTTTATTGATGACATTTCAAAACTAACAAATAACACAATAAACTACCCTAATACTATAACCTATAACAAACCAAACTCCTGTTTCTTAACACCAGTTGCCCCTTATGATGTTGTCATAATAATCATGACATTAAAAAACACTAACAGCACAGGTTGGGATGGAATTTCCACAAAAATAATAAAACGTGTGGTGTACGAAATTGCTCCAATCATCACCTATATAACAAATCAGTGTCTTGAAAAAGGAATTTTCCCTACATATTTGAAAACTACTGTACTTACACCAATTTTCAAAAAAGAAAACATGGAAGATGTATGATGTTACGATGTACGATGTTATAGACCTATCGCTCTCATTCCAATAATGGCAAAAATATTTGAAAGAGTACTATACAATTATCTTAGTAAATATTTTGAAAAAATAAAATAATAACAAATAATCAAGTTGGATTCAAAAAAGGGAAATCGGTCAATAGAGCAATGCATCAGTTTTTACAAAAAAATATAACTGAACTAGATAAAAAAAATCAAGTCACAGCCCTGTACATGGACATGACTAAAGCATTTGACTATGTTGACCATGGATTACTACTATATAAACTAGAAATATACGGAGTTCGAGGTAAAGGACTAGAAATAATCAAATCCTATCTTAGTAATAGAATGCAGTTCACTGAAATAACACAATTATGTCCAATCACAAAAACAGAAATTAAATATACATCGACCCCAAGATTTATAAAATATGGTGTACCTCAAGGGTCGATACTAGGACCACTACTATTTCTCATTTATATAAATGATCTACCTAACGCTATTCAGCACCCTATGGTACTATTTGGAGATGACAGTACGGCTCTTTACACAAATAACAAAAATAAAAATCATGAACTAGAAATAAATGATTCCCTATCTAAATTAATAAATTGGCTTACAATAAATAATCTAAAAATAAATCTTACAAAAACCCACTACATGAATTTCAAGAATAAAAACGCAAAATCAATTCCATTATCTATTGAATACAATAATGCAACTGTATCTGAGGTCACAAGTACAAAATTTCTAGGTATCTGTATAGATTCTAATATGTCTTGGAAAACACATGTAAATAGTATATGCAGCAAATTAATTCTCTTATGCCCTCTACATGCTCAAAAAAGTATCTAACCAAACCACACTGCTTAGTGCTTATCATGCCTATGTGGGATCCACTCTGTCTTATGGAATACTATATTGGGGATATTCAACTGATAAAGAAATTGCGTTCAAGGCACAAAAAAAGTGTATTAGATCAATATGTGGGATACACCAAACAGATTCATGTAAAGCTCATTTCATAGACCTCAAGATATTAACCCTCCCTGCTCTATATATCTACGCGGCCTCAATTTTAGTTAAATCAAACATCAGTAGCTATGACACATTAACAAGCAGTAGACTTAATAATACACTACGCAATAAAACATCCCACACTGCAGTATATAGCAACAGTATTTTTTAATGCAATGCCTTAACCGGCAACTAAATTTCAAGAACTACCTATTGTTAACATCTTCAAAACTCTGTACACTTAGTACGCAATAAAGAATTGAATTTGAATTTGAATATGTTAATTGTTTGTCCTGAGTCTGGGTGTTATTATCTGTATAAGTATGTATTTACAAAAAAAAGTAGTGTATCATTTATATATGTATATACTTTTTTAAATATTTATTTATTTTGTTTATTTTTTTTTTGCGTCTATTATCTGGTTTCCATAGAACAAGCTCTGCGTAGATTGGGATCAGATGACCGTGTGTGAATAATGTCCTAGGATATATTATTATTATTATATTGTTAAATCTGGGTGACTTTTTTAGCGTCTTGGAAAATATAGGGTATAATAGGTCAACGGAGTAGAAGCCTAATGGCATACCTAGTTTTTTTTTTTAAATATCATACGCACTACGCAGGGTGTGGCGTCTGTGGAGTACGTATGATTTGAATTTAGATATTTTTAACGATCTATAATTTTTTTCAAATTTTGTTTTTATTGTTTTAGTTTATTTCAAATGTGTAGTATTTATTGATACAGCAATTTATGTCTAAGCTATTGAAAAACAAAAAAAAAAAAACTAGGTATGCCATAGGCTTCTACTCCGTTTGCCTATTGTCTCCTACTTTTTTCAAGACGGTAAAAAATATCATCCAGTATACAGGGTTATTTGTAAAACACCAGCAACCTCTTAAGGGGTCATTGTACTCATCATTATGAACAAGTTTTACTATGGGACCAAACCTGAAATCGCGAAAAAAAATCAGCTGTTCAGTACATTTATGTTCGCACAATTCGTCAAAATGTACTGAACAGCTGATTTTTTTTGTATATGTATACAAGGAATGTTTTTTTGTATATGAATACATGGCAGCCGACATGTGTACTGCTCAGTCGCTCGATAAGCCGGTCGATATACAGATTAAATAGCAGTGGGGAGCTTAACCCCCCCTGTCTAACTCCGCATTCCAGCCTGTACTCGTCCGACAGAGTACCCACCCACCTCACTCGGTTCTTTTGGTTAGAGTACCAATATTTTAGGAGGGAGGTGTACTCCACCGACACACCCGTGTACCTCAACCTGTCCCACAGTATATCATATGTAACCAGATCAAAAGCTTTTGACAGGTCGAGGAAACACGCATATACTGTCTTCCTCGCTGTGTAGTACATGACAGTTCGTTTCAGACTCAGAATAGCACTCTCTGTTGACACTCCCGCTTTAAACCCGAACTGGGCATCGTGCAACTTAACCTGTGCAGTGAGGCGACTTTTCAGTAGACTATCAAGCACCTTGGCTGTTGTGGTAGCGAGTGAGATGGGCTGATAGTTACTTATGTCAGACGTATCACCCGTTTTATTTTTAACTATCGGAACGACTATTGTCCGCATTAGCGGCTCCGGCAAATATGAGTGACCTATGCACAGACTGAAAAACATAGGCAGTACTCGCGGAAGATGAACCCCTGCATATTTAAAATGCTCGATACTGAGCCCATCGTAGCCGGGAGATTTTCCGTGCTGCATTTTTCTAATAATTCTAGCCACACTCGTCGCAGGTATCTTTACATTCTGCTCAATCACAACGGGCCCACCATCGCTCACCTCACCAGACGTGGGACCTAAGGACGACCGCACAGTAAAGTGTTCCCTAAAAGCCTCGGCAATGTTCTTGTGGTATGCAGAACCGCCGACACTCATCGGGAAGCTAGGCCTACCGTTCATTTTCTTAGTATTTTTTCAGAAATTTTTAAAATCCTTAGAGGAGTGATCGGATGCAAGGATGTCCATTTGAAGTTGCTCTTGCCTACTCTGACACCATTTTAATTTAGCTTTAAAATGTTTCCTTGCCTCCGACATCTCATCAAAGATTCTACCATTAGCTGGTCGCCCAGCTAAATTCCACAATCGAAATTTAAGCCGCGCCTCCCGATGTTGGCCCGCTACGTGCTTATTCCACCCAATAACACAACCTCCCTGCCCGCGATACTGTTTTCTATGTGTTTGAATGGCTGCTCGTGACAGCGTACCAGTAATTTGCTCATACAATTTATCAAGAACCGAGTGAAGTTCCTTGTTAGTACAATATACTGGATGATATTTCAATTTTTATTATATGTATATAATTCCTCTATACGTGTGTATGTCACTGAACTCCTCCTAAACAGCTGGACCGATTTTGATTAATTTTTGTGTCTGGGTCCCTGGATGGTTTAAATTCACGATTGTACCCGGTACCGGACCCGCTGTTCAGACAGGACTACGTCTGTCAGGTAAGCTAGTATTTTATAAAAATTGAGCGCAACATTTAAAATGTTACAAAAAAATTAAAACCTACTCCAAAACAACAAAAAGGAAAGAGTAGAGGGGGAAATGTTATTCATAATTTTACTGAACAGCAATGATTGCTGATTTTACTTGAATTTTTCCAATTTCATTGTAATTTTGGTGTGCAAGTTAAAATAAATTGAGTGTAGCAGAAATGAAGTGTTTTTATTAAAAAAACACCCACGGAAGCCACACAAACAGAACGTACGTGTATATTCACATAAATATATTCAATTTTGAAACCCGGCTTTGTGACCCCCCCCCCCCCTCCCCCCATTAAAATTGTTACTTACCGTAAACTGGTATCGGACCCATAAAAAATTTGGTCACATCTCCAACTTTTAAAGAATATTCTCCAAATGAAATAAATGGTTGAAGCAAATCTGAAAAAAAAAATTGCTCTTTTATTCTATCCCACCATTTATCTTACTTTTGACAGCTCAATTAGTGATGTCCTAACGCGCTACCGATTCGATTACTTATAACAATCTACTTTAGTTTAATCGATTTAACACATTGATATTTTATTATAAAGAAAAGCAGTGTTCATGAAGCATTGCAGTTTTTTGGTTGCCTGTCAATAAATAAGTAACTTCATAAGGTATCTTCATAAGGTGCTTATGGTTTCACCATTTCCGTCTGTCTATCCGTCCGTCTGTCTGTCTGTTAGCGGCTTACCTCAGAGACTTAGTACTAGAAAGCTGTAATTTGGCATGAGTATATTAATTACGCCGACAAAGTAGTAAAATAAAAAATTATAAAAGAATTCTAGGACAGGTACCTCCCTTACACGTAAAGTGGGAATGATATTTATTTTCTCGTCTATCCTATGGTTTTGAAAAGGCCGGTGAAAAATATTGCGGCTCTGTGAAAACCATTTTTCCGTTCAGGGTTCCGTTTGCGTAATATTAAGCTTTAAAGTGCTAACTTTTATTAGAGTCAAGTGTCGCAGCCCGCCTGCTAAATGGTTGTTTTGGATATGTGAAAATATTCACGACTGTAGTGTATAATACCGAAGTTAAAAGCAAAACTATCACAGCTAAGTAGGCTCATCAAGTTATCGAGTAATAGTTAGTCAACCAACTTACATTTGCAGTTGGAATGTAACGAACACGTTTTACAACTACATCGTTAAGTTTATTCTTGGGATAAATTCATCCCAACTACGGAACTCTTCATTTTTTTTATTTGTGATGGGTTTGCTCTTGACTCTAGTCTAGGTCAGAGGTGACAGAGACAAAGTCGACGATGGAGTGAGCTTACCCAGAAGAAGCCTGTTCACTCTCACTTTGAAGAGATTAGGGTTGTATACGTTCGGAAACACAGACGCAGGTAGTGAGTTCCACTCTTTTGCTGTGCGCATTATAAAAGACATTTGGAAGCGCTTAGTGCGAATTGGTGGAATAGCAACCAGGTAGGGATGGTAACTGGCAGTGCGTCTAGATGTCCGGTGGTAGAAGGGAGCCGGTGGAATGAGATCGTGGAGTTCTCGGGCACACTCTCCGAAGTACAATCTGTAGAAGACCGACAAGCAGGCAACCTTGCGGCGATGAGCCAAGCTATGAAGCTTGGCATCCACCAGTTTTACGTCACCAATGAGCCTCTTAGCTCTGCGTTCCACCGAGTCAAGCGCGGCTAGTTGGTACTTAGCTGATCCATCCCAAAGGTGACTGCAATACTCCATGCAGGATCGGACTTGCGCTTTGTAAAGGGTTAAAAGCTGTCCAGGCGTAAAGTATCGCTTCACCCTATTTAGGATGCCCAGTTTCTTGGCCGCAGTTTGGGCCTTGTACTCGATGGTGGCGCCGAAGTTGAGACCAGATGTCAACTCCATGTCTAGGAGCTCAAGTCGATCAGTTACAGGAACAGATGTACCCCGAAAAGTAGGAGTTTGGGCGAAACGACTCTTTTTAGCGGTAAAAAGACACGCCTGCATTTTGGTGGCGTTAAAAGAGACCAGATTATCATCACCCCACTGGGAGACAAAGCTTAAGGTCAAATCTGTCCGCTCTACCATGGCCTCTCTCAAGGAACGAACTTCGGCCCCGCTGGTTTTTGCTCTGGACAAGTATCTCTCTGAAACTGTACTGTCATCTGCGTACCCAACAATACCAGGCCGAAGCAGGTCATTGATGTGCAGCAGGAAAAGAGTTGCGTAGAGAACAGACCCCTGAGGAACTCCTGCATCAATAGCCATAAGGTCAGAAGAGCAGCCATCAACAACTACTCTAATCGACCGTTCACTAAGGAAATCTGATATCCAGCTACAAAAATCAGCTGGGATGCCATAAGCAGGAAGCTTGCTGAGCAGAGCAGCGTGCCAGACCCTGTCAAAGGCCTTCGAGATGTCAAGCGATACAGCCAGTGCTTCGCCGTGTTTCTCGATGGCTTCGCCACAGCAGTGCGTGACATACACAAGAAGATCGCCAGTTGACCGTCCCCGGCGAAAGCCATATTGACGGTCACTGAGGAGATCATTGTCTTCAAGGTAGTTCAGCAACTTATTGTTCAGTACCCTTTCCAAAACTTTGCACAGAATGGAGGTAATGGCGATCGGACGGTAATGGGCAGGGTCTGCACGGTCGCCTTTTTGGGCACTGGTGGTACATTTGCAAGCTTCCAGGATTTCGGCACCGTTCTTTTTTCAAGAGAGAGGCGGAACAAACGTGTCAATACAGGAGACAGTTCAGGCGCACACTGCCTCAACACTCTCGCTGGAATGCCGTCAGGCCCGCTGGCCTTGTTCACGTCTAGACTGCACAATACTCTTCGGACCTCTTTAGTGTGTACTGCGATCTCCAGCATCGAGGAGTCACAATGAGGTACAGTAGGTGGTTGCTTTGAGCCAGCGTCCAGACGTGAATTGCTTGCGAAGAGAGATGCAAATAAATTTGCCTTCTCAGTTGCAGAGTGAGCCAGCGACCCATCAGGTTTCATCATAGGAGGTAAAGTGGGACGACAGAAATTCGTTTCAACCGCTTTAGACAGGGACCAGAACTGTTTACTACCCGGAGGATGCGAAGCCAGCCTGGCCCCGATATGTCCGACATGGTCAAAACGTGCCCTACGCAAAACCCGCTTGCAGAACTTGGCGGCAGAATTAAAGGCTCTCTTCTTCGCGCGAACCCTGCGCGCTCTAACTTTGCGGTCGCGGGCCTTGACCCAGGCTTGGTAGGCAGTCTCTTTTCGGGCCTCAGCGTGGGCACATTCTGCATTATACCAAGGCCGGGACCCTGACTATATACTGCAGTGTGGGATGTTTTATTGCGTAGTGTATTATTAAGTCTACTGCTTGTTAATGTGTCATAGCTACTGATGTTTGATTTAACTAAAATTGAGGCCGCGTAGATATATAGAGCAGGGAGGGTTAATATCTTGAGGTCTATGAAATGAGCTTTACATGAATCTGTTTGGTGTATCCCACATATTGATCTAATACACTTTTTTTGTGCCTTGAACGCAATTTCTTTATCAGTTGAATATCCCCAATATAGTATTCCATAAGACAGAGTGGATCCCACATAGGCATGATAAGCACTAAGCAGTGTGGTTTGGTTAGATACTTTTTTGAGCATGTAGAGGGCATAAGAGAATTAATTTGCTGCATATACTATTTACATGTGTTTTCCAAGACATATTAGAATCTATACAGATACCTAGAAATTTTGTACTTGTGACCTCAGATACAGTTGCATTATTGTATTCAATAGATAATGGAATTGATTTTGCGTTTTTATTCTTGAAATTCATGTAGTGGGTTTTTGTAAGATTTATTTTTAGATTATTTATTGTAAGCCAATTTATTAATTTAGATAGGGAATCATTTATTTCTAGTTCATGATTTTTATTTTTGTTATTTGTGTAAAGAGCCGTACTGTCATCTCCAAATAGTACCATAGGGTGCTGAATAGCGTTAGGTAGATCATTTATATAAATGAGAAATAGTAGTGGTCCTAGTATCGACCCTTGAGGTACACCATATTTTATAAATCTTGGGGTCGATGTATATTTAATTTCTGTTTTTGTGATTGGACATAATTGTGTTATTTCAGTGAACTGCATTCTATTACTAAGATAGGATTTGATTATTTCTAGTCCTTTACCTCGAACTCCGTATATTTCTAGTTTATATAGTAGTAATCCATGGTCAACATAGTCAAATGCTTTAGTCATGTCCATGTACAGGGCTGTGACTTGATTTTTTTTATCTAGTTCAGTTATATTTTTTTGTAAAAACTGATGCATTGCTCTATTGACCGATTTCCCTTTTTTGAATCCAACTTGATTATTTGTTATTATTTTATTTTTTCAAAATATTTACTAAGATAATTGTATAGTACTCTTTCAAATATTTTTGCCATTATTGGAATGAGAGCGATAGGTCTATAACATCGTACATCGTAACATCATACATCTTCCATGTTTTCTTTTTTGAAAATTGGTGTAAGTACAGTAGTTTTCAAATATGTAGGGAAAATTCCTTTTTCAAGACACTGATTTGTTATATAGGTGATGATTGGAGCAATTTCGTACACCACACGTTTTATTATTTTTGTGGAAATTCCATCCCAACCTGTGCTGTTAGTGTTTTTTAATGTCATGATTATTATGACAACATCATAAGGGGCAACTGGTGTTAAGAAACAGGAGTTTGGTTTGTTATAGGTTATAGTATTAGGGTAGTTTATTGTGTTATTTGTTAGTTTTGAAATGTCATCAATAAAAAAGTTGTTGAATGTTTGAAAAGGCAGGGGGGATGAGTTCGCCGGGAGGGTTGTGGAAGCAAAGGTTGAGCCGGTTTCCCATGGCCCTCCCATCACGGCGATGCGGGAACACTGCTGAGTTTTAGTGGGTATACTGCCACTCTGGCAGGGAGTCCCACATACTCCGTGTCGTCCCCCGACGAGCGGAGATGCGTAAAGTCATTTCTCAGCGAAAAAAAAAGGAGGGATGAGTTCGCCCTTGCTTTTTAACTTGTACATGAATGCGCTGATCGAGGAGCTCAGTCAAATGCCCGTAGGGTGCTACGTAGATGGTGTCAGTGTAAACAACCTTAGCTATGCCGATGATATGGTGCTGCTGGCTCCCTCGATTTGTGCATTACGGAAGTTGCTTGTCGTATGTGAAAAGTATGCGGCCACACACGGTCTGAGTTATAATGTTAAAAAATCAGAGTGCATGATCTTCAAGGCGGGTACAAAGTGCCCAACTGTTGTTCCACCAGTGTTACTGAATGGTATTCCTCTTAATCGAGTATACCAATTCAAGTATCTTGGGCATGTAGTTACTGAAAATCTTGGAGATGATGTAGACATGGAGAGGGAGCGCAGGGCATTGTCAGTCCGGGCGAACATGCTGGCCCGCAGGTTCGCTCGATGTACAGACGCGGTGAAAGTAACTTTATTCAAAGCGTATTGTACATCTCTGTACTCAGCGAGCCTGTGGTTCAGATATACACAAAGGGCTTACAATTCTCTGCGCACCCAATTTAACAATGCATTCAGGGCGCTGTTGCGTCTGCCACGCTTCTGCAATGCGTCAACAATGTTCGCTGAGTCACGCACAGACGACTTTGATGCCACCTGGCGCAAAAAGACAGCCTTACTGCTAAGCTGATTGCGTGGGAGCAGTAACAGCATCCTGAATGTAATAGGCAATAAGTTAGACAGCCCACTGGTGTGGAGCCTCACCCAGAGGACTAAGTCTCTGTTAGTTATTAAGTACTAATATAGTTTTTAAGTTCTTACTAACAATATAATGTTAATGTAATGGACCAATGGTTGCCTGAATAAAAAAAATAATAATTATTATTATTATTATCTTTATTCAATTTTTTTACATATAAGTTATATTTTTAAATATTAGAATTAAAAAAAAACATTTAAAAATATAAAAAATAGAAATCCACCGGCATGGGGAACATGGTTCAAGCTACCGGTGGTTAGGGCCCCAGAGACAGGAACCTCCTCACAATACGCGCCGTATCAAGGAGGACTGCCTTCTGAATCAAGCCCTTCACCCAGCCACCCAACGAGAGCCTCTTGAGATGTTGGTCGAGGCTCTTAGCGATAAGGCCATTGACTGTAACGACTATCGGCACAATTATTGCCGAGTCCACATTCCACATAGCGACAACCTCGTGGGCTAAGTCGAGATACTTCAATTGTTTCTCCTTCTCAGCCTTCACGAGGTTCTCGTCATGCGGGATAGTGACATCGATTATCATTGTGCGGCGCACTGATCGATCTATTACCACTATATCAGGCTTATTGGCTACAATAGTCCTGTCAGTGATAATAGATCGATCCCAGTATAACGTGACATGGTCATTCTCGAGAACTGGGTCGGGCACATACCTGTAATACGGTACCTCAGAGTCCACAAGGCCGTATTTCAGAGCAAGTTGCTGATGGATAATCCTGGCCACTTGGTTATGCCTGTGCAAATACTCGCCGTTAGCTAAACGAGAACACCCAGAAGTAATATGTCTGATAGACTCACCGGGACAATGGCATGCCCGACATATGTCGATCGTCCCGTCTTTCATTATATACTTCCGGTAGTTATTCGTTAGCATAACTTCATCCATAATCGCACAGACTGAACCTTCGGTTTCCCCAAAGAGGTCACCGAAGCGTAGCCAGGCCACGGACGCTAAGAAATCTACGTCGGGCCCATGAAGGGCCCGGAAAAAGCGTCCGTGAAGCTCCTTGCTTTGCCATACTTCCTTGCGGTCGTTGGTACTAAGCACCACAGGTTTGCGCCAGTTCTCTTTAGCCAAGGATAACGGGGTGAGTCCCTTGTCCACTGCAACCACATCTCGGTGCATACCCACGTTAGCCTTGAGAAAATATTCTCTGAGACTGCACACCTCGCGGTTGTGGAGGGTCTTAGCATTTAAAAAACCTCGACCCCCACACTTCCGCGGGATGTACAGCCTCATGACAGACGAACGTGGGTGATGCATCCGGTTTGCAGTCAGCAGTGACCGGACTCTCCTATCCAGGGCATCTAGTTCCGTCTGGGTCCACTTTAGTATGCCAAAGGAGTACATCAGGACCGGCATGACCCAACCGTTAAAGGCGCGCACCTTGTTGCCGCCTGACAAAGAACTATTAAGTACCTTTTTCAGGCGACCGAAGAAGCGCTCCTGCAACGATTGTTTCATGTCAGCCCCGTTAATGCCTAACCCCTCTGACATACCCAGGTATTTGTAGGTATCAGTTGCGGAGAGTGATCTCAGGTTTATAGAATCTGAGAGTTGTAGTCCCTCAGATTCCACAATCCCGCCCCGCCTTACATGCATGACTGCACATTTATCAACACCAAATTCCATCCTGATGGAATCACTAAAAGTTTTAGTTACTTTTAGTGACTCCAGCAGTTGCAATTTGTTGGTGGCAAACAATTTCAAATCATCCATATAAAGCAGGTGGGATATTACCTGACCCCCTCTCCGCAAAGAACAGCCCAGCCCTGTACCCTCCAGCAGAGTGCTAAGAGGGTTCAAGGCTAAACAAAACCACAGTGGACTCAGACTGTCGCCCTGGAATATTCCCCGCTTAATCCTAATAGGTTCGTCGCTCCCCCGAATTTGTCGACATCCTGGATAGCGAAGGACCGTCCTCCACTGCCCCATACATGTCGTTAGGAAGGTGCTCAGAGTTGTATCAATTTTGTACAACTCTAACACCCTCAAGAGCCATGTATGGGGCACCGAATCAAAGGCCTTCTTATAGTCTATCCAACATGTCGACAAATGCTTTCGGGATCGACGGACCTGTTGGCTTATGGCCATGTCAATGAGGAGTAGCTCCTTGGTGCCGCGGGACCCATTCCTACATCCATTTTGAGAGGCAGACATGATAGAATTCTTTTCTAAATGAGAATTAATTTTCACTCTCAAAATGGATGTAAGAAGTTTATAGACCGTCGGCAAACAAGTGATCGGCCTATAATTTTTGGGTACCGTGGCATCACCTGACTTATGGAGCAAGTGGGTAACTCCCGTTGTAAAGAGCTGTGGCAGCGACCCAGACTCTAAGGCCGACTGGAATTGCGATGCTAAGCACGCGTGTGAACTTTGCAGCCATTTAAGCCAAAAATTGTGCAGTCCGTCCGGTCCCGGCGATTTCCAGTTCGGTATCGGACGGGCTGCACTGGCTACATCGGAGGAAGTAATTATTACTCCCTCCATCTGCGGTATGGCGTCACACACGCGCTCAACATCGCGCATCCATTCAGCCTCATTATGGCAGACGGGCACCGACCAGATGTTGCGCCAGAATGTGCTAGTGGCATCATCATCTGGGCGGCATACGTCTGCCACATTTTGCTCAGGTCGCTCCCATGCTCTATACACCCACCTTTGATCACGCTGGAATATGCGATTCTGGGTATATCGTTCAACCCGACGCTTATACCTACGGATACGGCTTGCCCATGCATAGACCTTCTGCTTCAGGAAGTCAATGCGCTCTGTGACATGGGACATATATTCTTGAGGGCTGATTCCAGTCCCCGAGAACGCCCGCCTCACAAAGCGCATCACTCTAGGGCGAGTATTGCCCTCCCTGAAGCAGTATAGTTTGCCGATGAGCACCCTGGTCCCCTCGATACGCCGCTCGATCATGCACTGCCAGGCTGGAACGGCGGGTTTTGGTCGTGTAGCTATGTCACAATTTGAAAATGTGACATTGGCTACACGACACGCCGCAATAGCCGCGCAATACAAGATCGAGTGCGTATCTACGAGATCTTCGCTGCTTTCAAAATAAGAAACAAGCAGCGAATCCAAGGCACACACCAACGCCCTATTCGTTCTGTGCATAGGCAAGCGAGGTAAACGAGGTCTAAGTTGGACGGGGGCAGTTCTAAACTCCCGAATCGCATCCTCCAGCGCGCTCCTCAATTGGTCGTTACACTGGCTACTTACCGTAACAACCTCATCGCCCCCCTCCTCATCATTAACATAAGACCGCGGTTGGATTATGTTTAGAGGTTGCACCGCGGTCTGTGATGGGACAGGGACGATACGGTTGCTCAGTACCTCTGAGCGCAGCCTATCAAGCGCGGCGTCGTCCAATCTTTGATTACGTTGGATAACCCTCACCTGATCCGACAGTCGTTGGGCCGAGACGTTGATGGCTGGTTGAAGCGCCTGAAACAGAGACAGCATCCTATCGCGGTACGCAGTGAGGTTAGTTCCCCCCTCTGTTGCCCCGTAATATGCGCGCATGACGTTCTCATTCATTTGTTGAGTCCATTTCATGCGCTGCACACAACCACCGGCAGCGGGGACCCGGCTCGGGGCCGGTTGGCCCCTAGATCCCATGCCGTTCGGTGGCCGGCCTCTTCCTGGCCGACGTACAGGTGGTGGCGACGTCGGTGGAGAGAAGTACTCGTCGCTCGAGCTCGACGCGGCTGCAGCCGCCCGTGTGACTGGTGATCCGAGTTCCGGCGGCGGCGAGGCGGAGCTGAGCGACGAGTCCGGGGGTGGTAGACGTGCGTGACGTACAGCTGCTCTGGTCAGCATCTATTCACATCATTGATTTTCCTCGCATTGTATGTTTATGACATATGTCTATATTTTTGTGTTTTTTTGTTATCGGTTTTTTATTATTTTTCATTTTCACTTTTATCTGTTATTTTTCTGGATAGTTGTACGTGTTTTTAACTGTTTATATGTTGAATTTAAAATAAAATAAAATGCGAAATACGAGACGAAAAAATTGACGTTATTGACGTATCAGTGTTGCCAGGCCTTGTTTGTTATTATTATTATTATTATTGTGCTATAGCATCAGGAGCAGTTATAAGTTGGTTATTATATTTTATTCTATTAATTTTTTCAGGGGGGTTATTGTTTTTGTGCTTATTGATTATTTGCCATACTGCTTTAGATTTATTTGTGGCTGTTTGGATATGATAGTTGTTTTGCGACCTTTGAGTGAATTTTATGATTCTTTTAAACTTTTTTGCATATTTCTTAAAATTACTCCTATCTCTATTATTACCTGATAGTCGATATGTTTTAAGTAGCATTCTTTTACGGAGAGAACATATTTTTAATCCTTTACTGAGCCATTTAGTATTTCGTATGATTGGAATCTTAATGTTTATGTTTGGAAAACAGAGGTCATAAAAAAGTTTAAATATTTTATGGAATTCTTCAAAAGCAGCATTTGGGTCAGTTTTTCTAAAGCAATCACTGAAACTCAGGGCTTTTAACATTTAATATTTTTTTCAAGATTTTCATTGCTATAGTCTCTTCCACCAGTCTTCTCTTATACCAGTGGGTTATTGAGTACGTTTTCTTAACAGGACATGATAGTATTTGTGCTGTATGATCAGACAGTGCTAGCTCTAAGGCACTTTGCTTACTGCCTCTTATATTATGAGCAATGTTATCAATGCACGTATTGCTTTGCAAACGAGTTGGTTCATTTATTGCAAGTTTCAAGTTAAAGCTCCGTAATAATTCTTCAAACTCTCTTGAAACAGGAGTATATCTTAGTCGATCAATATTATAATCACCACAAATAACAAGTTTCGTACATTGAAAGCACAGCCGTTAAACGGTCAAAAAATATTTCTATACAATCCCTTTTAGTCTTTGGAGGCTTATAATATATACACATGGTAATTAACTCATGCTCTAACAATTCAATAGCCGAACATTCTATGAGGTTGGATACGCTTACAATCTTTGCTTCGTGTAGAATTTTCAATTTATGAATTTTTCGTACTAGGATACATGAACCCTCATGTCTATTTGCTCTTGAGTAATTTGCAGCCATAGTATAATTGGTAATTTGGAGATATTTAGTATCGTCTGTCATCATATTATGCTCTGTAACGCACATCACATAAATTATCTTATTGCTATTGTTAATATTATTTAAATTTACGGTAAATTCATCAGCTTTGTGTAGTAAACCATTAATATTTTGATGAAGTACATGTATTTTGTTATATACGAAAAAAAATGCTATAATTACATTTATCATTTACCATTAAATTCAATTTATTATCTGATTCTGTTAGTTGTTGACATGCATCATCTACATTCATTGTGTTTAAATCTAGGATTAGGTCTTGTAAATCGTTTAAAACAATATTCACGCCTTTATTATTTAATACCTTTGGTTATAAGTTTCGTAGGTGTGTGGAAGATTTACGTTGGAATCTAAAATATACGCATATTTATGTCTCAACATCCATGTATATTAAATTATTGAAGGTGTCGATTCTACTATTGAACATCAAATTTTTATCAACCATATATTTAAAAGTCGGCAGACATACTATAATGTTCGTATGGGTTAAGGTTAGTAATTTTTCGCGAATGAAAGTAACTAATTCTATATAATTATGCGTCCTTCTGAAATCTTCTTCCCCTACATAAATAACACAGTAGTCGGAGTAAGTGAAATTTTGTATTTTCTTATCAAGATTATCTAATAGTTGCTTTAATCCACAATTTTTCATATGATAGTGACATATATTAAAATTACTTAAATTAGTTCCTTGACTGATTGTGTATAATCTATTAGACGTTTCACTACTATATATATACATATATTATTATTCTTTATAACCGCCAACGATGGGTTATTTTTATTAATATTTCTGTTTGGTGACGTTTTGTTTTGCGAGTTTTCAGTAGGGTCTTCAGCAGTGGATGTACACCAATCAGGAATTTCTAAAGTCTGTGGTATACTGGTCTTCTTTTCCGTAGAAGTAATTTTATTTCTCTTCTATGTTTGTATTTTCTTCTTTAGAGGACTACTGCATCTGGTGACTTGTATAGACATCTCATTTTTCTTTAATATTTCATATGTAAATACCTACTCCAAACACAAGAAAAAGTAAGAAGAACAAAAATAATTTTAGACAAAATGTGAATAGCTTTATTGTATTAACAATATAGGCAAATAGTATAGAAGAAAAAATTACAACATAAAGTTTATTAAAAAATATTAAATAATGGTGTTTACATTTTTTGTCAACGCGATACTTTTTTAGTTAAAAGATAAAGTGTTCAGCGACGCTCAAAGTAATCAGAGAGAGCACTACTATTGATGTTCATATTTTTACAATAATCATTTCAAATTGACAGTGTCAAAATAAAATCAGGCCAAGTGCGTGTCGGACTACGCACAATGAATCATTGTGCGTAGTCCGACACGCACTTGGCCTATACGGAAATCTTCATTGTCAATGAAAGATTGCGTAGTTAGGATGAATCCCAAGAACAAACTTAACATTGTATATTTCTTTTTTATTTATTGTATATGTGGTCCCATACATTCCAACTGGAAATGTAAATTTGTATGCACAATATTGAGAGATTTACCATGTTCTCTAAGTTCCTGTAAAATATTGAACTATTTTCTGTATTTCTTTTTTCAAAATTTTAGTCTCAGTACTTTCGAAGATAAGGTTGGAATGGCCAATTTTCGTCTGTTTTCTTAAATAACTTAAAAATGATTTATTCTAAAATTATAATAAAAATATATTTGAGACCCTCACTGTAAGCCTCATTTGATATGTCACACGGTACAGTTTGCAAAACTTTTTTTTTAAATTTTCTATTTACCCCCAAAATTGATTCCCATATTAAAATTCATCTATTTACGTTACACGTCCTAGTTTGGGTCACAGAAATACATACGTGTACCAAATTTCCACTTAACCAGTCCATTAGATTCGGAGCAAATTGCAAAACGCTGAGTACCTAGCGTTTCAACGATCTGCAGAGACACCAGAACAGTACCACGCTCGACGTTAACCGCTTGCTGTACTTAGCATGGCGTCAATAGCATGCTGAGTATCTGGTGAATCAACGGGCTGCTGAGACACCAGAACAGTCCCAAAATCGGTGTCAACAGCAAGCTGTGTACTGGCATCTCAACGAGCTGTTGAGACTCCAGGACAAGTACTTAGATTGTCATCATTAGCATGCCGAGTATCTAGCGTTTCAATGATCTTCATATACACCTGAATAGTCCCAAGATCGGCGTTACAACACGCTGAGTGTCTGGTGTCTCAACAGGCTGCTGAGACACCAGAAGAGTCCCAAGCTCGACGTCAACAGCATGCTGAGAATTTGGTTTCTCAACGGGCTACTGAAAACCAGAACAGTTCCAAGATTGGCGACAATAGCATGCTGAGTATCTGGAGTCTCAACAGGCTGCTGAGACACCAGAAGAGTCCGAAGCTCGATGACAACAGTATGCAGAGTATTTGGTATCGGAATGGGCTGCTGAGACACCAGAAAAGTCCCAAGATCGATAGCAACAGCACTCTGAGTATCTGATGTTTCAACGAGCTGCAGAGAGACTAGAACAGTCACAGCGTAAGTCGCAGCGTGCGACTTACATGGCCTCTCTGAGAGCCACAGAACCCTTTGAACCGGCTAAATCTTACAGACGTGCTGTTGCTGAAAGGGCGGCACAGCAACATCAAACGTTCATAAGAAACACGTCTGATGAAATATTAAATAAAATAAAATTGATATGGATGGTCTGAAGCCTGGGGAAGCCTACTTTTTATCAATAAACCCCTGAAGCCGTGGGCGGAAGCTAGTTATAAATAAAATAGCACATTGGTCAGGCTTAGACTGAACGTTAACAAATCTTAATGAGGATTTTTGATGTAACTTTGAAATTATATAATTTAGTATTTAGTATTTTATTTATTTCTCAGTATGTTTAATGTAAGATCTCAATGTACCATACATTGAGATCTTACATTAAAGATTGTTTCAGACATACTACCATAGCTGGTGTAGAAATATTAAATAATAAGCTAGGCATGCAAATGAGAACTAGGTAGGGTAATTGATGTAGTTATAGGTATGCGGGTGCAGGAATAGGTATATAACGTGGTATGTAATCAAAACAACTCACGGTTTATAGTATGTATTCTCCAACAATCCTCACAAACACCATATGATTAAGAAGGCACAACGGGAATAAAGCATAAGCACAAGCGTAGCACAATAGTCAATGTATTAGGAAGATGAGACAGAATCCAGATGAGCAGATGGAAAGCACAACTATGAATTACAAGCAAGTTTAAGCAGTTCGCGGCAGCACAATCATGCGAGCGAAGGACATGCGCTCCGCGCCGTAGGTAAGTCTCGACTGGTTTGACATTGACGGTGACCGCTGCGCCAATGTGCGCAAGCGACGCGTATATTACCGTTAGATTAGTGATGTCCAGTGAGTCGATAGTTTATCGCACTTATTATCGATTATCGACATCGACCAACTGGTGTTATGTATATAATGCATATAATAAATAAATGTAAATAAGTAACAATGTAAATATAATAATAAATATATACTATTATGTGAGTAATTGTAAACCAGTGTTGTTAATATGTAAGTTTTTAGTTAGGTATAGTATTCATAATTATTATTAATTAAATAAATAGGTAAGTAGTAGCCTACACCACCCCCCTCCAGAGACCGTCAAGGGCGATAGAAATCTGTAAATTTCACTCGACGCCCGGAACGGGTTACGTAACCTTGTGATTCTTCGGGTGTGGTTTTTGTTTCCCGAACAGAGAGTATGAAGGCAGGCTTGAGCCGGTCAATGGACACTGTCATTTCCCTATTTTTCACCAACATCTTTTTATTCCTTTTGTTATCCATTTACTTTTTGGCGGTTTGTTTGTAATTTTTACTTTGAGTATGGGAAAACAGAGATTATAAAAAAGGGACAGTGTATCATGAAAGAGATTGAATGCTATGTCAGTATCATCTGACTCGTATATTTCTGAAAAGGAAAGAGACGATATGCATGACATAAACTTTTCTATGTTGTGTTGACTCAAATCTCTTTTCTTTTGAAACCAGAATTGTTTGGGCCACAAAGTTTGGACCGCAAAGTATTTTAGACCGTATTTGTTCGGGAGGAAATTTAAGATCATCACGGATCATAAGCCACTCCAATGGGTTATGAACCTAAAGGAGCCTAACTCTAAACTAACCAGATAGAAGCTATCCGAGTACGACTTGTTCCCCGTATTTCCTTGTCCGCCAATGTATGTCTACCTCCTTTTTCTTGTTCTTCCGCGTTGGGTGTAGATGAATTATGGGTATCACTAACTTTTAGTTCCTTGTAACTGTTTGTGGGTGACAAGTTCCATGGCCCTATGACTGAAGACTTATCTAAATGGTTTTTTATTGGCGATAACTTATTACCATTTCGGTTCATTGACATTATAGCTCGTTTAAAACTAATAGTAGCAATCCTCTAGTGCAAAATAAAATCCCGTACTTAAACTTTTATCTCTGTAATTATGAAGCGGTCAACTTTGAACTTTCGAATATTGATTGGTCTGTTGAATGGAATTCTATAACTAATATTAATGAAATGTTGCAAAAATTCTACGATATTCTTATGCCAATTATTAAACTGCATACTCCGATTACGAAACCGCGTGATGAACGCTATCCTGTCTGGTATAGTCGAGCTTTACTAAAAGTCATTAAAGAAAAAGCAAAATATCACAATCTATATAAAAAATACGGGAATCCTAGAGATAAAATTACGTTTGAATGCTTGAGAATGCGTTGCAATGAATTGATAAAAGACTGTTATGCTAATTTTAAAAAGAATATAGCTGAACATCTGCGCACAGATCCTAAACATGTGTGGAGGTACCTAAAAAATAAACGGATAGGAAACAATTATATTCCCACCAAAATGACTTTAAATAACACTAAGTTTGCCAGGGGAGGCCAGGAAATTTGTGAATTGTTTTCCGATAATTTTCAGTCCACATATAGAGTAAATAGTGACATACACTCTTCAACATCAGTTGAACCCACTCCTTGTAACAATAACACTTTCAGCCAGTGCAAACTTGCCGTAAAAGAAGTTTTTGATTACTTGTCTTCCCTAGATTGTGATAAAGGACCTGGGCCTGATTCAATCCCTCCTCTCTTCCTTAGAAAATGTGCAGCGAACCTGGCTGATCCTCTGACTACAATTTTTAACTATTCTTTGACTCAGGGCGTATTCCCTGATCAGTGGAAAATAGCGCACATCACGCCAATCTTTAAATCTGGTAGTGTTGAGGATGTTGCAAATTACAGACCAGTGTCCATTCTATCCGCTTGTGGTAAAATTATTGAATCACTTGTTCAGAAAAAAATGTTTTCTCACTTTAAAAATGTGCTGGATGATAACCAGCATGGTTTTCGCCCCAAAAAGTCGACATTGTCTAATCTAGTCGAGTATGTTTCATTTATTTCTTCTGCATTAGATGACGGTAGGGAAGTTCATGCAATATATACCGACTTTAAAAAGGCCTTCGATTTGGTTGATCACGACGTACTAGTTGCTAAATTAGAAAGTATGGGTGTTCATGGGTCGTTGCTGCGTTGGTGTGAATCGTATTTAAGAAATCGCTCACAATTGGTATATCTCAAGGGGTTTAGTTCCAAACGATGTTACATACACTCAGGGGTGCCTCAGGGGTCACACTTGGGGCCTCTATTTTTCTTGATTTTCATAAATGACTTGGGCTCCAAAATTAATTCGGAATATAAACTGTTTGCTGATGATTTAAAAATATATCGAACTATATACCACGAATCCGATATTACTCAGCTTCAGCTAGATTTAAACAACGTACATAATTGGTGCATCCAAAATAAAATGTCATTAAATCAAAACAAATGTTACTTCATAAAATTTAGCAAAAAAAGGAAAATGTCTCAAAATTATTACTCGATTAATAATAGCCGACTCCAAGAAGTTGATACTATTAGGGACCTTGGTGTTTTAGTAGATAGTAGTTTAAGTTTTAGGAGTCATTATGACCATATGATTAGTCGGGCATCTAAGTTGTCGGGTTTCATCGTCAGGGAAATGAAAATTTTTAAAGAACCAATTCTCACTATTTCCATTTACAACAGCGTTATTCGGAGTATTTTGGAGTATTGTAGTACGGTATGGAACCCGTTCTATCACGTGCACTCTGATCGGATAGAGCGCGTTCAAAAACGGTTCTTGTATCACTTATGTTACTCAGATAACAGATGCCGTAGTCTTAACTCGTATAACTCTAGGTTGAGTCATTATAAAATGAAATCTTTAAGCGCACGCAGAAAATCTTTAGATTTCATGTTTCTGTTTAAATTAATAAATGGTTTAATAGATTCTCCCGAGCTTTTAGAAAAAGTGAAATTAACCATCCCACGTAGTAGTAGCCGCTTAATTAACCGAAGGACTTTCGTCCTGCCGCATTGTCGAACTAATATAGGTAATTTTTCACCTATTTGCCGCATGCTTTCTCTTGCGAACTCCGTTCGTGACGAAATAGATGTCTTTGCTGGTTCTGTAGCCTCAGTTAGGACTAAACTCAGAGTCTTAATTGCATAATAGTTTTTTTTTTTACATTTAATTTTTCTTTTCCTTAATTGTATAATAACTTTTATATAGTTTAACACTTTTTCATCATCTTTGGGAAAGTTCACAACTCGTTTTAAGTTTCGTTTAACTTTTTGTATATTTTTTTTTAAATAGTAAGTGCTTAACATAAAAATATGCATGCTAGATTCACATCTAGTAGATGTCAATCAGACCTATTGTGTTGTAACTACTTTATTGAATTTGTGATTGTACATCAGTTTTGTGAATTAATAATAAAAAAATAAAAAAATAGCATGCATAGTAAACTCTCTAGAAGAGGTTCTGGGTACTTCTATTTTCATAGTTATTGTCCTGAGGCGACGTTGATATTGGGGTAAATAGAAACTTCTAGGTGTTGCCGCTGTATCTGAGGGAGTAGTATCCTGTAATCCTACTGATTTAAAAATCTTTATTTTGCTTTCATACATTCTAATTATGTCCTTTAGTGAAATATTTTCTAAGTTTAAGGTGTCTATTTCTGAGTTGGCAGACTGTAGTTCCAATTTAAGTTTGTTAATTTCTTAATCCTTTGCGACGATATACACATTTACCGAGTTATTATTGTTGGGTAAACTTTGATATGAGATATTCATGTCAAGCTCAAACTCCGTTTAAATTATGTTGGCTTTTGTGTTTTTGCGTGACGTATATATTATCATCATCCATGTTTTAACTTTAGAATATTTACAAAAAGTCAAATCTTGTATCCAGTTTCGAACCCGCGACTGACAGCTCCTCAGTCCGACCGGATTTTAAAGCACCAACTGTGTTATTATCATTGAAGCCCAAATAGTACCATAGCTTCCACATGCAGACAACTGTTTCCTATTTTATCGACTGTCGGTTTCAGTGTTTTAGACAAGATGTCGCTGTTTGATGATACGCTAAGCACTGGTATATTTGAATAAAAATTTTTCGTAACGGTTCGTAAGATGAATTTATATGAAGAAAAACTCACAATTTCCGCAGTGTCACTTGGCTTGTTTGGTCCTGTCACGTCTTTATAAGAGTATTTTAGTAATCCACGGCACAATCATTGTTTATTATTTTATAAAATAGTGTCACTGAGAAAAATAAAAACACCGAGGTCAGTCCATACAAGTAACTTGCTACTTCCACAAAGTTTTCAGTGGATAACACTGTCATTGAATGTTTATAGAATAACTATTTGGTCAAATAGAAAAGATGATCCCAAAACCTTCTCACTATTTTTAAAACAATTAAAAACTACAGAGCAAGTGTAACTCGCGACGGCAGCGCCATCTTTTTTCAATCTTTTGAAAGATAAACGAAGACAGGGTACTGTGTGCAGTACTAAATTTTTCCAAACAAGTCTGTCCCACAAGTTCTTCTGTTACCTAGGGGATTATCTTTATAATGTTATCAACAAGGGACTAAATTATTTATCCACTACGCAAACACAGTTGTAAGCAAATAATAAATGACTTCTTAAAAACTCTTTCCTATGATGATACAGAGAAATTGCTCCACTCAATTAAATAACGCTTGCATTCAAATAATCACCATTAATTACCATACACATTCACCACCATTCACATACTCATTCTCCACCATTCTCTACCATTCACCTACACATTCACCTCTATTCAACTACACATTCTCCTCCATTCGCCTACACATTCTCCCCCACTCACCTACCTATTTACCACCATTCAACTACACATTCACCTCTAGTCACCTACACATTAACCACACTGACTGCTTTTGTTTTACTTTTATTTATTTATTTATTAAAACTTTATGCACAAGTAAAAACAAATACCGTACAAAGGCGGACTTAATGCCTGAGGCATTTTCTACCAGTCAACCTTAGGGTGATGCAGAGAAAACTTGGCAGGTGCAATATAAAGGATAGATAACACGAAAATAACTATAAAATAAAAGAATAAATACATCAATATATACATACATATAATCAGAATAAACTTTGTCAGGAGAAATAACGATCGGTAGAGAAGAAATAACAATCAGTAGAGGAGAAAAAGAATCCAACAAATCAGCGCAGAGATGTTTCTGCCAACTTCTTACGTATATGCTCACGTATCTTCACTTTAAAAGACAACCGATTTGTTGCCGTCCTGATGTTCAGAGGGAGCGCATTCCAAAGAAAGACCGCCTGGACAAAGAAAGAATAGTGAATGAAACCAGAGCGGTGAGAAGGACATCGTAGAAGACGATTGTTGGTAGAACGAAGATTTTTACTATGGGCAGAGCATAAGTATTGGACATGGGAAGTCAGGTAAGAAGGAGAAGTGGGTTGGTCGAGAATAGAAAACAACATAGACAGAGCTCTCACCTCTCTGCGCTGCCGAATGGGTAACCATTTTAAAAGCAATCGGTGCCCAGATACATGGTCATACTTACGAAGATTGAAAACGAATCGAATGCAGTTATTGAGAAGGCGGTCAAGTTTATTGAGGAGATCTGCATTCAGGTCATAGTAACACACATCACCATAGTCAATTATGGGAAAGATTAGGGCCTGTACAAGCATTGCCTTTATGTGTGTTGGGAGAAGGTTTTTCAACCGATATTACTAACAGTCGTGACCTACTTTCGCCAGTCAAGACAAGTGTCGACATGCAGACCAAGATCCTTAACATCGGAGCTAAACGGAATGACGGAGCTGTCAAAGATTACAGGTGGTACGGTTAAGCCATTCAGTTTTCTTATACTGTAAGGGCTCCCAATTATGATAGCCTGACACTTGGCAGGGTTACCCCCACCCCAAATCGATCAGACCAGTCCCTAACCACACCCAAATCCCGACTAAGCTCATCAATCGCATCAGAAATGTTATCAACACTTGCCTTGCTGTAAAGCTGCAAATCGTCGGCATAAAGATGATACGCAGTGCGAAGCACGGTGGTAATGAAATTAATAAAAACGGAGAACAAAAGAGGAGATAATATACCGCCTTGAGGGACGCCAGCTGCAAGATCACACCAAGACGACGAAGAGTTTCCAGCATGAACAGACTGCTGACGTCCCCGAAGATAAGAGGAAAACCATTCCAATACCTCCGGAGAGACCATAAGATGGGAAAGGATGAATAAAAGGACTTTATGACCTCGGGGGAGCCTGGGTCGTCTCAACGCTTATGTAAAGGTACATCAGCGGTGAGACGACCCGGACTGCCAGGCACTTCTTCTCTTGCAACCGAGCGGGTGGGCAGGTTGCGGATAGCCCAACTCCGGGGGCGGGATCGGCGGATAACATCGACCCCGCGCCCGGAGCATCTCGTTAGAGATCCCGGACAAGAGAAGTTCCCGAAGGCCAAAACCCAGGCTTAGGGTAACCCATGAACCTTTTCCCATGTATCCATGATCCAAATAAGCCGTTTCCTTCCTATCCTTATTATCCCGTAGTTCCTAAATCCCAGGCCAATTCCCAGACCTGGGTAACCTTTCAAAACCCTGGACCTTATCCACAAGACATCTTCCCTCCCATCCCTATATCCCGTCGTTCCCAGAGGAGGGGCAACCTCTACTCCAAAAAAGCCCACCACCTATCACCATGAAGCAGCAGGACAAAGTTTTTACCCAGGTGGGTTTCGGCTTGGCCGGGTCGATGTTATCCGCCGATCCCGCCCCCGGAGTTGGGCTATCCGCAACCTGCCCACCCGCTCGGTTGCAAGAGAAGAAGTGCCTGGCAGTCCGGGTCGTCTCACCGCTGATGTACCTTTACATAAGCGTTGAGACGACCCAGGCTCCCCCGAGGTCATAAAGTCCTTTTATTCATCCTTTCCCATCTTATGGTCTCTCCGGAGGTATTGGAATGGTTTTCCTCTTATCTTCGGGGACGTCAGCAGTCTGTTCATGCTGGAAACTCTTCGTCGTCTTGGTGTGATCTTGCAGCTGGCGTCCCTCAAGGCGGTATATTATCTCCTCTTTTGTTCTCCGTTTTTATTAATTTCATTACCACCGTGCTTCGCACTGCGTATCATCTTTATGCCGACGATTTGCAGCTTTACAGCAAGGCAAGTGTTGATAACATTTCTGATGCGATTGATGAGCTTAGTCGGGATTTGGGTGTGGTTAGGGACTGGTCTGATCGATTTGGGGTGGGGGTAACCCTGCCAAGTGTCAGGCTATCATAATTGGGAGCCCTTACAGTATAAGAAAACTGAATGGCTTAACCGTACCACCTGTAATCTTTGACAGCTCCGTCATTCCGTTTAGCTCCGATGTTAAGGATCTTGGTCTGCATGTCGACACTTGTCTTGACTGGCGAAAGTAGGTCACGACTGTTAGTAATATCGGTTGAAAAACCTTCTCCCAACACACATAAAGGCAATGCTTGTACAGGCCCTAATCTTTCCCATAATTGACTATGGTGATGTGTGTTACTATGACCTGAATGCAGATCTCCTCAATAAACTTGACCGCCTTCTCAATAACTGCATTCGATTCGTTTTCAATCTTCGTAAGTATGACCATGTATCTGGGCACCGATTGCTTTTAAAATGGTTACCCATTCGGCAGCGCAGAGAGGTGAGAGCTCTGTCTATGTTGTTTTCTATTCTCGACCAACCCACTTCTCCTTCTTACCTGACTTCCCATGTCCAATACTTATGCTCTGCCCATAGTAAAAATCTTCGTTCTACCAACAATCGTCTTCTACGATGTCCTTCTCACCGCTCTGGTTTCATTCACTATTCTTTCTTTGTCCAGGCGGTCTTTCTTTGGAATGCGCTCCCTCTGAACATCAGGACGGCAACAAATCGGTTGTCTTTTAAAGTGAAGATACGTGAGCATATACGTAAGAAGTTGGCAGAAACATCTCTGCGCTGATTTGTTGGATTCTTTTTCTCCTCTACTGATTGTTATTTCTTCTCTACCGATCGTTATTTCTCCTGACAAAGTTTATTCTGATTATATGTATGTATATATTGATGTATTTATTCTTTTATTTTATAGTTATTTTCGTGTTATCTATCCTTTATATTGCACCTGCCAAGTTTTCTCTGCATCACCCTAAGGTTGACTGGTAGAAAATGCCTCAGGCATTAAGTCCGCCTTTGTACGGTATTTGTTTTTACTTGTGCATAAAGTTTTAATAAATAAATAAATAAAAGTAAAACAAAAGCAGTCAGTGTGGTTAATGTGTAGGTGACTAGAGGTGAATGTGTAGTTGAATGGTGGTAAATAGGTAGGTGAGTGGGGGAGAATGTGTAGGCGAATGGAGGAGAATGTGTAGTTGAATAGAGGTGAATGTGTAGGTGAATGGTAGAGAATGGTGGAGAATGAGTATGTGAATGGTGGTGAATGTGTATGGTAATTAATGGTGATTATTTGAATGCAAGCGTTATTTAATTGAGTGGAGCAATTTCTCTGTATCATCATAGGAAAGAGTTTTTAAGAAGTCATTTATTATTTGCTTACAACTGTGTTTGCGTAGTGGATAAATAATTTAGTCCCTTGTTGATAACATTATAAAGATAATCCCCTAGGTAACAGAAGAACTTGTGGGACAGACTTGTTTGGAAAAATTTAGTACTGCACACAGTACCCTGTCTTCGTTTATCTTTCAAAAGATTGAAAAAAGATGGCGCTGCCGTCGCGAGTTACACTTGCTCTGTAGTTTTTAATTGTTTTAAAAATAGTGAGAAGGTTTTGGGATCATCTTTTCTATTTGACCAAATAGTTATTCTATAAACATTCAATGACAGTGTTATCCACTGAAAACTTTGTGGAAGTAGCAAGTTACTTGTATGGACTGACCTCGGTGTTTTTATTTTTCTCAGTGACACTATTTTATAAAATAATAAACAATGATTGTGCCGTGGATTACTAAAATACTCTTATAAAGACGTGACAGGACCAAACAAGCCAAGTGACACTGCGGAAATTGTGAGTTTTTCTTCATATAAATTCATCTTACGAACCGTTACGAAAAATTTTTATTCAAATATACCAGTGCTTAGCGTATCATCAAACAGCGACATCTTGTCTAAAACACTGAAACCGACAGTCGATAAAATAGGAAACAGTTGTCTGCATGTGGAAGCTATGGTACTATTTGGGCTTCAATGATAATAACACAGTTGGTGCTTTAAAATCCGGTCGGACTGAGGAGCTGTCAGTCGCGGGTTCGAAACTGGATACAAGATTTGACTTTTTGTAAATATTCTAAAGTTAAAACATGGATGATGATAATATATACGTCACGCAAAAACACAAAAGCCAACATAATTTAAACGGAGTTTGAGCTTGACATGAATATCTCATATCAAAGTTTACCCAACAATAATAACTCGGTAAATGTGTATATCGTCGCAAAGGATTAAGAAATTAACAAACTTAAATTGGAACTACAGTCTGCCAACTCAGAAATAGACACCTTAAACTTAGAAAATATTTCACTAAAGGACATAATTAGAATGTATGAAAGCAAAATAAAGATTTTTAAATCAGTAGGATTACAGGATACTACTCCCTCAGATACAGCGGCAACACCTAGAAGTTTCTATTTACCCCAATATCAACGTCGCCTCAGGACAATAACTATGAAAATAGAAGTACCCAGAACCTCTTCTAGAGAGTTTACTATGCATGCTATTTTTTTATTTTTTTATTATTAATTCACAAAACTGATGTACAATCACAAATTCAATAAAGTAGTTACAACACAATAGGTCTGATTGACATCTACTAGATGTGAATCTAGCATGCATATTTTTATGTTAAGCACTTACTATTTAAAAAAAAATATACAAAAAGTTAAACGAAACTTAAAACGAGTTGTGAACTTTCCCAAAGATGATGAAAAAGTGTTAAACTATATAAAAGTTATTATACAATTAAGGAAAAGAAAAATTAAATGTAAAAAAAAAAACTATTATGCAATTAAGACTCTGAGTTTAGTCCTAACTGAGGCTACAGAACCAGCAAAGACATCTATTTCGTCACGAACGGAGTTCGCAAGAGAAAGCATGCGGCAAATAGGTGAAAAATTACCTATATTAGTTCGACAATGCGGCAGGACGAAAGTCCTTCGGTTAATTAAGCGGCTACTACTACGTGGGATGGTTAATTTCACTTTTTCTAAAAGCTCGGGAGAATCTATTAAACCATTTATTAATTTAAACAGAAACATGAAATCTAAAGATTTTCTGCGTGCGCTTAAAGATTTCATTTTATAATGACTCAACCTAGAGTTATACGAGTTAAGACTACGGCATCTGTTATCTGAGTAACATAAGTGATACAAGAACCGTTTTTGAACGCGCTCTATCCGATCAGAGTGCACGTGATAGAACGGGTTCCATACCGTACTACAATACTCCAAAATACTCCGAATAACGCTGTTGTAAATGGAAATAGTGAGAATTGGTTCTTTAAAAATTTTCATTTCCCTGACGATGAAACCCGACAACTTAGATGCCCGACTAATCATATGGTCATAATGACTCCTAAAACTTAAACTACTATCTACTAAAACACCAAGGTCCCTAATAGTATCAACTTCTTGGAGTCGGCTATTATTAATCGAGTAATAATTTTGAGACATTTTCCTTTTTTTGCTAAATTTTATGAAGTAACATTTGTTTTGATTTAATGACATTTTATTTTGGATGCACCAATTATGTACGTTGTTTAAATCTAGCTGAAGCTGAGTAATATCGGATTCGTGGTATATAGTTCGATATATTTTTAAATCATCAGCAAACAGTTTATATTCCGAATTAATTTTGGAGCCCAAGTCATTTATGAAAATCAAGAAAAATAGAGGCCCCAAGTGTGACCCCTGAGGCACCCCTGAGTGTATGTAACATCGTTTGGAACTAAACCCCTTGAGATATACCAATTGTGAGCGATTTCTTAAATACGATTCACACCAACGCAGCAACGACCCATGAACACCCATACTTTCTAATTTAGCAACTAGTACGTCGTGATCAACCAAATCGAAGGCCTTTTTAAAGTCGGTATATATTGCATGAACTTCCCTACCGTCATCTAATGCAGAAGAAATAAATGAAACATACTCGACTAGATTAGACAATGTCGACTTTTTGGGGCGAAAACCATGCTGGTTATCATCCAGCACATTTTTAAAGTGAGAAAACATTTTTTTCTGAACAAGTGATTCAATAATTTTACCACAAGCGGATAGAATGGACACTGGTCTGTAATTTGCAACATCCTCAACACTACCAGATTTAAAGATTGGCGTGATGTGCGCTATTTTCCACTGATCAGGGAATACGCCCTGAGTCAAAGAATAGTTAAAAATTGTAGTCAGAGGATCAGCCAGGTTCGCTGCACATTTTCTAAGGAAGAGAGGAGGGATTGAATCAGGCCCAGGTCCTTTATCACAATCTAGGGAAGACAAGTAATCAAAAACTTCTTTTACGGCAAGTTTGCACTGGCTGAAAGTGTTATTGTTACAAGGAGTGGGTTCAACTGATGTTGAAGAGTGTATGTCACTATTTACTCTATATGTGGACTGAAAATTATCGGAAAACAATTCACAAATTTCCTGGCCTCCCCTGGCAAACTTAGTGTTATTTAAAGTCATTTTGGTGGGAATATAATTGTTTCCTATCCGTTTATTTTTTAGGTACCTCCACACATGTTTAGGATCTGTGCGCAGATGTTCAGCTATATTCTTTTTAAAATTAGCATAACAGTCTTTTATCAATTCATTGCAACGCATTCTCAAGCATTCAAACGTAATTTTATCTCTAGGATTCCCGTATTTTTTATATAGATTGTGATATTTTGCTTTTTCTTTAATGACTTTTAGTAAAGCTCGACTATACCAGACAGGATAGCGTTCATCACGCGGTTTCGTAATCGGAGTATGCAGTTTAATAATTGGCATAAGAATATCGTAGAATTTTTGCAACATTTCATTAATATTAGTTATAGAATTCCATTCAACAGACCAATCAATATTCGAAAGTTCAAAGTTGACCGCTTCATAATTACAGAGATAAAAGTTTAAGTACGGGATTTTATTTTGCACTAGAGGATTGCTACTATTAGTTTTAAACGAGCTATAATGTCAATGAACCGAAATGGTAATAAGTTATCGCCAATAAAAAACCATTTAGATAAGTCTTCAGTCATAGGGCCATGGAACTTGTCACCCACAAACAGTTACAAGGAACTAAAAGTTAGTGATACCCATAATTCATCTACACCCAACGCGGAAGAACAAGAAAAAGGAGGTAGACATACATTGGCGGACAAGGAAATACGGGGAACAAGTCGTACTCGGATAGCTTCTATCTGGTTAGTTTAGAGTTAGGCTCCTTTAGGTTCATAACCCATTGGAGTGGCTTATGATCCGTGATGATCTTAAATTTCCTCCCGAACAAATACGGTCTAAAATACTTTGCGGTCCAAACTTTGTGGCCCAAACAATTCTGGTTTCAAAAGAAAAGAGATTTGAGTCAACACAACATAGAAAAGTTTATGTCATGCATATCGTCTCTTTCCTTTTCAGAAATATACGAGTCAGATGATACTGACATAGCATTCAATCTCTTTCATGATACACTGTCCCTTTTTTATAATCTCTGTTTTCCCATACTCAAAGTAAAAATTACAAACAAACCGCCAAAAAGTAAATGGATAACAAAAGGAATAAAAAGATGTTGTGTCAGGAAACGAAGTATGTACCTAAAATATAGACTATTAAATTCCAATGAAAATCAAAACCTAAAGAACTACCAAAACTATAGTAGAATACTGAGACGATGTATATTACATGCTCAGAAAATTGATAATACTCGTTATATTCTTAAATCGAACAATAAATGTAAAGCCGCCTGGGACATTGTTAAAAAGAATAGTATAGATATCGATAATAACACTGAAATTACCACTATCATAGATGATCAATGCACATACACTAATGCTGATAAAATTGTCAATAAATTTAATGACTTTTTTATAAACATGAAAAACAAACCTAATATCTCTAATTCTGAAACACACATTGACTACAAACATACCATCACTGACATATCGGATACCATTTTCTTGACTCCAACTAATGAAGATACTGTGTATAAAATTATTAATTCTTTAAACTCAACTAACTCAACCGGGTATGACGAAATCAATACGAAAATTCTTAAACGTTGCTCTAAATATATATCTCAACCACTCGCCCACATTATTAATCTATCATTATTTCAAGGTTTATTCCCCGCCAGACTAAAATTTTCCATAGTCAAACCTTTATACAAAAAAGGAGATAAAAATGACATGAATAACTATCGACCGATTACTCTAATACCCGTAATTTCTAACATTTTTGAATGAATTATGTACGATAAACTGCACTCCTTTATAATAAAACACTCAATTTTAAAAGAGGAACAGTTCGGTTTCAGAAAAAATAAATCAACAACTCTTGCATGTTTTTCTCTCGTGAAAATGATTACTTCTAGTCTGAATGAGAAAAGACTAATAGCATCGATATTTCTCGATATGTCAAAAGCATTTGACTTCGTAGATCACAAACTGCTTCTCTTCAAACTAAATCGTTATGGTGTTAGGGGAAACGCATTACAATGGATTGAATCTTATCTAAATAATCGCCAACAATGCGTAGAAATATCGAGGCGTACTTTATCAGAAAATAAAATACATAGATCCAATTATCGTCAAAACTCATGTGTGGTGTTCCCCAGGGCAGTATATTAGGACCCTTTTTGTTCTTACTATATATCAATGATTTGCCCAACGTAACCCCATATACTTGCATTCTGTACGCCGACGATACAACGCTTAGTATTGAACTTACCGATAACAATATCTCCAAATACGAAAAAGAGATTAATGATACGTTAAACAAAATAATAGAATGGCTAAAAGACAACAATCTACATGTCAATTTTAGTAAAACCAAACTTATACAGCAAACGTCACCAATTAGAAATTAGATATGCTAATAACGCTGTAGAAGAGGTTGAAAGTGCTTCTTTTTTGGGGATAACATTAGATAAATATTGCAACTGGAAAGTGCATATTGACAAATTATGCACTAAGCTGCAAAGATTTGTATTTGTTTTAAACCGAATAACTCGCGTAGGAGGTATCAATGCAGGACTTTGTGCTTATCATGGTTACGTAGCATCAATTCTCCGTTACGGAATCATTATATGGGGAAATTCTGTTGACACTCTTAAAGTATTCCGAGCCCAAAAGAAATGTATTCGATCAATGACTAAAACCCATCCATTACAAAGCTGTGTCCCAATCTTTAAAAAATTAAAAATATTACCACTACCTTCTTTATATACAATTCGAACTCTGTATCTTTGTACGGAAAAACGTAGCTTTATTTCAATTACACAATGATGTTGTAATAAGGAAAAGTCGAAATATCCACAAATTATGTGCACCCCAACAAAGAATTAAACTATTTTCGAATAATGTTTACTGTATGGCAATTCAAATTTATAATAAATTACCTAATGTTTTTAAAAGTCTTAACCTCATGACATTTAAAAAGAAATTATTTAACTTTCTATTGCAAAAGTGTTATTACTCAATGAATGATTTTTTAAATGAAAAATTTGATTCAAAATTTAAATTAGACGACGACTTACCTCTTAATAATTGAATGGAATTTCATTTCTATGACTATGTATTGAAATTTTTCTATCTTCATTGTATTTAATAATTCTTGACATTATAATTAATAACCCTTGACATTGTATTTAATAATTCTTGACATTATAATTAATAACCCTTGACATTGTATTCAATCATTCTTGACATTATAATTAATAACCCCGACATTGTATTTAATAACTCTTTACATTATAAAATAACCCCTGACACTGTATTTCATAGTCGTTAACTTTTACCTTATTCTAGACATTGTATGGTTTATTATTAATTTTTATTCTTTGAAATATTTGCACGCTGGAAACAGCAGAATATTATGGACATCATATTAAGTGTAACACCTATGTAACAACAATATTCTAAATTTATTATTATTATTGCAAGGAGCTCCTTCTCGATTGTACTGTAGTTTATTTCACTCTCATTGAGAGTGCGGGATGCGTAACAAATTGGTTTGTCTGCGCCAACCGTTCCTTGTGAATAGAATAGCACCCAAAGCGACGTTAGAAGCATCAGTGGTCAGAATGAATTCTTTTTGGAAGTCGGGGTACCTACTGTAGGATCAGACCATTACTTATTATATTAACTACTAGACGCCGCTTGGCTTTCCCTGAAGCGTCTGCCTTCTTTGGGATGACCCAGATAGGCGAGCTCCAGGCAGACTCCGACGGTCTTATAATACCCTGCTCTAACATTTCACCTATCTGATCTCGGACTTCATCTCTATGTATGTACGGGTATCGATAGCTTTTTGTGTGAATGGGGATTTCGTCGGTGGTTCGAAAATGTTAGAACCTCTCCGTCTATATAAAATATTTCAGCGTATTTTCCGCATAAAGTTTCTAAATTATTACGTTCTTCGTCATTGAGGATCCATTTAAAATATTAAATCATGTGAAGTTGGATTAATAACTTCCAAAAATCCACGGTTATTCGCTACTGTAGTTAAACAATCTCTAATAATACAATTCGCTATAGTTTGCTCAGAAACTAACGCATCGCCGTCATGTAAGACGATCGGTACATTCAGTAATTTGATGAGTTAACTGGTATGACGTCCTCGTATGAGTTTATATTACGGGAGTTATAAATTTTAATTGTATTAGTAGAATTACGAGTTATTAACAATTTATCTTTAAGGTCAATTTTGGCTTCCCATTTTTCCAGTAGGTCTAATCCTATGAGCCCGTCGAAGTACTCATCAAACATTTAAATGAATAATTTAATATCATCATGCTCCTGAAATTCAGTAAAGGTCGGAATATTTATGGAATAGTTGTTTATTGTTGTAGCGTGTACATTTGTGACCTCAAAGGGATCGAAATTTAAAGGGAAATTATTGAAGTATGTACAGCTTCCGGGCTAATGAATGATTGATTTGCGCCCGTGTCAATCAGCAATCTTCATGGTGGTTGTAAAACCTGTATGAATGGAAGCTGTCTTTGTGTGTGTAAGTTTAATTCTATTTTGACTTGTCTGATTTCTCCCGCTTCTGAAATCCTTTTCATTACTGGATTTAGACGTAGATGGTTCAGTATCGTTAGTTACAGTAACCGGATGACCAATAGTAAAATTTTTGGGACTTAAATCACTGCCTGCGCAATACGTCGGTTCTACGTTATAATATTCCGAGTTTTTTGGGTAAAAATTAAAGTCCGGTTCATTAAAATATTCTGGATAATAGTAGTACTGACCACCGTCGTCTAAGCATACGTTCATGTTCATTTCTTTGGTCTTAAAGTAATTAGATGGAGGCGGGTTACCATTGCTACGCCAGTCATGAGTTGTTGATGGACCAAATGACGGCCTTTCCTTAGTAATATAATAGCTAACACCGCTCATAGGCTTAGGGCCGGACTTTTGTGGAATGATTCGCGGTTGTATTTGGAAATTATTGTTGAAACGATTGTAGCTAGGCGGAGCTGCGCGGAACATTTGCTGGGTATGTGATATCGGCGCGCAGTACATTTGTTGCGAATGCGATGGCGTTCCGAAAGCGTTCCCAAACGGGATAGGCCGGTTAACCTGAAAATTCGGTCTCCACGTCTGCAGCGGCTGATTGTTTGCAATGGGCCCGGCTCGTGCATTGAAATTGAACGTTCTAGACATGGGGCTGGCGTTATCGGTTGATGCGGCCTTCGGCAAAGTTTTTGTTGTATATACATATGACTTTTTATCAGTTATTGCTTCCTGACGGTTTTGCAAATACAGAACGTTCAATTCTTCTTGCACAAATTGTAACGCCTTTTCGACACTATCAGGACGCATGCAACGTACACGTGACCCTGTGGTTCTTTTAAGCCACGAACAAATGCCTGCATGGTTAACTTCCGATACAGAGTACGCTTAGCCTTTATAGTTGTTCTAACATTCTCGTGTAGGGTAACATACGTCACATTAAGGCATCGATCATAAAACTCTTGAGGTGAATTGTTTCCCTGAGTTGCCAATATCAAATCATTGTAAAGAGCGGTCTCATCTCTCTGATCAGGGTCTCATCTCTCTGATCAGAAAAGTTATTTATGAGGCACGATTTAATACTATCCCAATCTTCAGATATCCCATTTGAATTTATAATACGCGCAGCTGACCCTGTTATTTTATTTAAAATATCGTTTGTTACGCATAGCTTAGCCAAAGCATTCTCCGGGTCTGCTTCTATATACTCAGAAACAATTTGATCACAAAGATGTATAAATCTTGGCAAGATGTGTGGATTTGGATTACCGTCGAAATCTGGTACTAAACGTAGTCTTAAAAATCGTTCCGGGATCGAATATTATGACTGGCTCAAAGCTCTCTAAACTTAATGAATTCTATAAACTATTAACCATAGTTTTTAAACCTACTCCGATATCCCTATTTAAGTCTATATCTATTCTACGTGCTAGCCTAGGGCGCGTAGGCCCTTCCGGGATAGATGCTTAGGGTGAAAAATGATAGCAACTAAAATAACCAACATTAGGTAAAGGGGAAGGAATTGAAAGCAACTCACAGAAAAGATTGTCAGTATACTTAAATAAGCTGCATCTCGGTACCTCTGGGATCGATGTCTGGATTTCTCCTCCGCGCAGGACGTCAGGTTCTTGTTCAGGATACTCTGCGAACGCGATCGCTCGACCACGACCACGATATCAGAATAGCCCTATCTAGCTCAATTCGAGATGCCTCGAGTATCCTACCGACTGCGCCAAATATGTACGTCGCTGTCGAAGGACCCAAGAAAAACCAAAATGATTTCTAACTAACTTTAATTAGAATAAAATTCAATATTTAAATATTACAAAATAGAATTGCTATTCCGATCGATACAGAATACCTCATCATTTCTTCTTTTAGAAAAAGGTTACATGCATCCGGTAAACAGGGGCAATGTATGACGTGCGTCACTATACGGCGTCAGCGCTTCGGGGCGCGCGTGTGAGGCTGTTTCCATGCGCGGTAACTAGGTTAGTGCACTCTTACAGTTTAGGTGTTGGCACACACATATAACAAGTGCTACAAAAGAGAAAATAAATTATTTATTTATTTAAACACGGAAGACTTACAGCTAAAAATAAACTTAATAAAAAGGAAACAATAGTCAACAGGAAGACAATTACAAGTCTTCACGTATAGAAATAGACTGAAAATTATAAGTGAGCATACAACAGCAATACGTAATACATTGTGCTTTTTTTTTAAGAACAAATTATAAAATTGTAAAAGTAATAACTGAAGCAAATTTATGATTAAGTAGCGATATAGTAGTAAATGGATCCAAGTCATGACGCTTACATATTTCATTGAACTGCTTAACAGCACGCACAATGTAACTATTCTGCCTATAATTCGTAGAAGTAAAAGGTACACGTAAGGGTGGATTAAAACGAAATGATTTACTTGGCACATTAAAATAAAATTTAGATAATAGCTCGGGACTGTCAATGTTATGGTTTAATATCTTTAATAGAAACAGACAGTCAGCAATCTTACGCCTATCTTCAAGTGGCAACAAATGGTTCTTTTTACAGAGTCGGAGATAGTCAATCGAATGGTATGGAATCTTTTGATGGTAGCAAAGATATTTAATAAAACGTCTTTGGATACTTTCAATGCGGTTGATGTACTGATGATAACGTGGGTTCCAAATCTGAGATGCATACTCAAGGTGACTTCTAACAAAAGTGCAGTGCAATATATTTTGTGTTTTAGCATTTAAAAAACGTTTAGAAAGACGCATTATAAACCCATGCAGTTTAGAGGCTTTTTTGACAATGGCGTCAATGTGTCTGTCAAATATTAACTATCTTGGAGGATGCCCAAGTCACAACAGTGTCGCACCTTGGCAAGGTTTTGGCCCGATAGAGTATAAGAGGTAGCTAGGACTGCACGTTTCCTAGTGAAAGTGATAACATAGCACTTAGATGGATTAAGATCCAGTTTGCTAGCCCGACAATACTCATCAAGACGACACAGGTCAGCCTGAAGTGCTAACCCATCTTCGAGCGATGAGATCATGGCAAAGATTTTCATATCATCAGCGAAGCATAATAATTTGGATGAGTGCAGACACCGATCGATGTCGTTTACATAGACCACAAACAAGAAGGGACCAAGCAGCGAACCCTGGGGTACTCCGCTGGGCACAGATACCCATCTAGACATGTAGTTATTGAGTACTACTGCCTGAGACCTATTATCGATATAAGATGCGAACCATCTCAGGAGGTCACTATGAATACCTATGCACTTTAGCTTTTTTATCAGGGTGTCGTGGTCGATCCGGTCAAACACTTTGCTATAATCAGTGTAAACGACATCGACCTGCTTGCCGTCATCCATAGCACTAGTAATAAAATCGTTAAATAAAATGAGATTTGAAGTGGTAGACCGTTCTCTCAAAAAACCATGCTGGAAAGAACTGAGCGAGTTAGCAAGAGCGGGATACAACTGATTATAGATAATCCGCTTAAAAATTTTAGCTATAATGCACAATTTAGATATAGGCCTATAATTGGTTACTTCAGTTTTTGACCCTTTTTTATGTACGGGTGTAATGAACGCAGATTTCCACACTCTGGGGACAACACCCTGAGATAGACTTGGAGTAGGACTCACAAATAGAATCACCAGTAAGCAATGACTCATTGTTGTAATTTAGTATATTAGGAATAGCATTAGAATTATAGCGATTTTTAACAAAGGTTCAAAAGTAATTAGGGTTATTTTTTATTGATTTTTCCGTTTGTTTGAGGTAACAGTTATAACACGAGGCTTCTATAGCCTTAACTCTTTCGCGCCGACATTTAAAAGTTAATTCATCGGATTTATTGCCATAAGACTTAATTTTTGCAGAAACGTATACTTCTCTTTAATAGTTCTGATGAGTGAAGTACTCGTACTATACCAAATTCGGTATGTTTTATTACGTATAAGCTTTTGCGGTATATGCTTATTTTGAAATTCTTAACTACTTTTCTAAACATATTATTATTATTTTTTCAATATGAGGTGTCGAGAACACATTGCCAAAGATGAAATAATAATTTCATCACTGGCGACTTCGTTCGAGTTTAAATCTAACGACACTCCACAATCGGATAATTGTCATTCATTTGTCACAAGTTTTTATGAAACCCCAAATCATCGAGATTAATAAAATTGTCTAACTACGAAAACGTAGTTCAACGCGATTTAGTCTTCCAAATAATTTCATGAAAACAAAAGTAACCAACTGTTCAAACGATTATTTAGTTACATATAATAAATAAAATATGTGACAAAACATCTGTTTCAACTTTTTTGTCAATGTACGTAAGCAGACATGAATAAGTATGCATATATTTACTTAACACGCTCACTGTTCAATGTCTCCAAAGATTTGTACCAAACTCATATGTTCATGACTCTAGTTGAAGTCATAATCCAAAAGTAGATGTTTTTTATTTGACTGGATGTATGAATAAGAGGAAAAAGGTTTTCATGGACGTATGGTTATCTAACCATACGTCCATGGGCTACCGAAAATTTAAAAGAGCCGTTGTAAAATGTTGCCAGTTTCCAATATATGAAGAGGGTATAATAAAACTATTTTTTCAATTCAATTTATTTTTATTTATTTATTTATTCGTTTTATAGTTCACCCACATTATTTACATTTAAATTGGTGCCATCATAAACTCATTAGAGTTTTACCGTGCACCAAAATCATCGACTACATCATTTATATCATAAATTAAGAAGGTACTTGGTTAACAACTAAAATTGCAAAGAGGGTGTGAGCTAAATAGTAACAGTTATCCAATACCATTAGCGAGCAAACACGGGTGACCAATCTGACCGCCCGTCTTTAAAACAGAAGTGGTGGAGGAATATTTTTGAACAGATACAGGTTGTTCCTCAAAGTAGTATGTTTTTAGTCATAGTTAATTTTTCCCAATTATTTTTTTAATTATTTTATTAGGGTTAGGTTTTTTGCTTCTCATAATATACAATTAGGTATTAATATTTTGCACGAAATATTGCTTTAATTTGTTTTTTATGTTTTTCTGAGTTAGTTCGTCCCTCAATGGTATAGGTAGTTGATTAATAAGGTAAATTGGTAAATTCATTTATTGCATCAAATAAACGAAGTTCTTATATAACATATTTAGTAACACACATTTGGCCAATATTTTGCATGCAACAGTACAGGTGTTTACATAATTAACAATTAAATATATCTGTGCTTTAATGTATAAAATTTACACGGACACTTTCGACAAAACTCATCTATCGAATAAAACATTCTTATAACAACCACTTCTGCAACGCAACACAAAATTTATTGAAGGGTAGTTGAGTAATTGACCTAGGCAAAGCATTGTAAATTAGGGGAGCCATGTAAACGCAGCTCCGCCGAAAGAGTTCTAGCTTTGGAACGGGCATTTCAAAATCTAAATGTGTAATTTTCCTTTTATTTGTGTTATCTTTCCGTTCAAATAGTTCAAGATTGGACTTCACAAACCTGGCAATTTCGTAAATATAAATGGCTTGGTAAATATAAATGGTTTTTTGTAGGCATTGTTGTTTGTTTATTTAAATCAATGTTACATTGATTTAAATAAGTAAACAACAATGCCTACAAAAAAAAACAGTTGCCATCCATACGACAGAGCACTATTTTACAGTTGGGGCACCACGTTATCACTTTAGAAGCCTTTGTACCCACAAGTTTTGAAGATTGTCCCTCAGAAAAGAGCGTATTGTAACAGCCTTTGCATCGTTTTTAACCGACTACAAAAAGGAGGAGGTTCTCAATTCGTCTGTATGTTTTTTTTGTATGTTTGTTACGCGATTACTCCAAGACGGATGAACCGATTTGGTAAATTCTTTTTTGTTTCAAAGGGTCTTGTGTCTTCCTAGGTGGTCCCATATAAATTTTATTAACTCTGTTTGGGTAGTTTTTGAGTTAGCTTCAATAATGCGTATATTGCCCAAGTTTATGTGGATGATGTTTTAATAACTTCCTATCACTGTTATTTACATAGCAGGTAAGTTGGTGGCAAAAAACGAAAATACAAAACCAAAGACACCGACTACCGAAATTAAGAAATTAAGTTATTTTTCACTTTGTAATGTTTGTTTTGGAAGTTGGTTTTATTTTTTGCTAAATTTATTCGTCTCACGACCTGGTTCCTTGGTCATTTTCTCGAAGGTGTGTTTGTTTTCAGGTAATAACTGCGGACGTCCTACAGATGTTTGTTTGTTTGATCTCTTATTCTGACTACAGACTCTTACTGACTCCTTAGGGATTCACACAATTTTTAGTTTACACGTTCATGACTGCTTAGGGAGTAATGTATTTTTTCTGTATTTTCCTATAAAAAATAAAATAAAAAAAATTAGGCCGTATTAGTACAAATGTAATCCCTTAGGTATAATATTATTATCAAATTAGGGCGAGATTGTAGGTGGACGTACGAATACATTTTATAACTTTGTACTGGGACTGGGAACGTGTTAAATATATTAAAGCTTAGGTAAGGAGCTTATGAGAGACTTATTACGAAACAAATAATTGAATCTATACTGCCTGCTAAATAGTGAATGCCTATCTTACGAGACTTATAGACAAATAAAACAAGAAAAATCTATGACATTTTTCCTACCACACCGCTCTCAGCACAAACAATTCTTCCTCACAACTTTTCCCAAGATCTTCCCTCTAAAAACTCCGTTTATCTTAAGACTTATCCTAACATACAGTTCCTCGTGCAACCCCGACGCACGCGCCCTGCAATGCTATTCTGTTAACATTTCACCGTGAAAACTTAAGTTGTTTGGTTGTTTAGACAAATTATTTATTAACATATAAATACACATAGCTGTAGACTAGATACATAGATAGACTTACAGTTAAACTTACATTAAACAGCAATTTTACATGCTAGTGAGCACCTTTCTAAGTATATAATAATAATGGTCACAAACTTATAATAATGGTCACTAACAATAACATATTTAATAACAATTTTAAAACAGTTTACAAGAAGCGTACACAGTTAATTAGAATACCAATTATTGTGAATCAGAAAGATTAACTGGATTAACAGCACCTCGTAATAAAAAGCTCACAATGGGAATTTTCCACTGTGCAACTATAAATGTTCAAATAATTTTTAAAAAGACCAAAAATTAAAAAAAAGGCGTATTCGTTAAAATTGGTTTTCATCGTTTGAAGCTCAAAAATTTGTTTGACGCGCATTTGAATATTTCCAGATTTTTTTTTTTTTAATTTGAATATCCTATTAATAACGTAATGCGCAAGCGTGGCGTGATGTTTTATCACTTCACCCGATTCTGAAAGCACGGAGTTATCTCATCACTTCACTCGACACCCGACTCGTAGCCATAGCAACTAACTGCACCAAAGTTATTCGGCTAAGTGAAGTGAGTTGTTGAGTGAGATGCGCAAGTGTCATGATCTTATCACCTCACCCGATTCTCGTAGCCGTAGCAACTAACCGCACTAAAGTGATTCGGCTAAGTGAAGTGAGTTGTTGAGTGTGATGCGCAAGTGTCGTGATCTTATCACTTCACCCGATTCTGCCCAGTGAGTCAGCTAGGTGAAGTGAGGCGGTGAGCGCGAACAACGAGTGTCAGTTGAACTTTTGATGATGATTTGATAAATATTATTTTATTATTGACAACGACTGGGTAAGCTATATAGGTAACTATCTACAATACAATATTAGGTACTAATATCCGCACGTCTTTTTAATTAAATGACTGCAAAAACACAAACATCGTTTAGTTTCTACATAGTTTGTGTGGAGTTACATTCTATGGTAAGGCCACTTTTAGTAGCACTCGATTACTTGACACGCTCAGTCTGTTATTGAGTAGATTTGTTTGATTAATAACAGAGCTGTACAACGTTGCGCAGTATTTACTCGAATCGATCGATAACACTAGTTTACAAAATTTAACTTTTCGTCTGTTGTCGCGAATTTTATGGTCGATAATGACTTGGTTTTGTCAATTCTACCCTCAAATTTTTTTGAGCAGCTCGAGTTACTCGAGTTAAGCGTATATATTAATCGCTAACAGGCTTATTTTACTGTGTTAAGATTAGTAAGTTTTTGAGTCATGAGTAGTTCAAGAAGACGTTGTTTAAACAATCCAGATCATTTTTGTTATATATGCGGGGAATATGTGTTTAACGATTGTAGACAAGTTATATCAGAGTTGGTGAAAAATAGCTATTTTGAGTAATTTGGGATGCTCTTGGATAAAAATTAAAAGTCTTGGGCTCCCAATTGTGTTTGTAAATCGTGTGTGGAATATTTAAGATTATGGAAAAGTGGTAAAAGAACTGCCTTTAAATTTGGAACACCCGACTATTTGGCGAGAACCATGGAATCATCTCAAAGACTGTTATTATTGTAACGTGAACATAAATGGTTTAAACACTCAAAATCGAGCTAAATGGCAGTCCCCAAGTACTAGTTGTGTTCAACGTCCAGTGCAGCGTTTACCTAACTCTTCAGTGCCTAAAAATATATCTGAACCCTTAGAACAAGACATTGAAGGATCAAGCTCATCACAAAATGATGCTGATTTTGAAGGTATCGCTGCTTTGCATGAATACCCGCACAAACTGCCGACTATGCCGTTATGAATGTGAGTCTTACTGACCGTGAAATAAGGACTATTTTGCATTTGGCTATGTTTTGTTCTGTGCGGGTATTCATGCAAAGCAGCGGTATGTCAAATGAGCCAAAATGATTTTCCCAAAATGAGTTAGATGATCTTGTAAGAGATTTAAATCTTTCTAAACAAGCTACAGAATTGTTAGCATCAATACTGAAAGAAAAAAATTTGCTTTCCTCACATACTAAAATAAGTTTTAATCGTGAAAGAGATAAAGAATTACGGCGTTATTTTTCCGAAGAAAACGGTATTACCTTTTGTTCAGATATCAAAAACTTGGTGATAAAAATGGGTTTGAAACAATACGAACCGAACGACTGGCGTTTATTCATTGACAGCTCAAAACGTAGCCTAAAATGTATTCTATTGCATAATGGAAATACAATAAATACGCTGGGGTACCTATTGCCCACAGTACAAAGTTAAAGGAAAAATATTGTAATATTTCGCTAGTCTTGAACAAAATAAAATACGATGACCATAAATGGCAAATTTGTGTCGATTTAAAAATGGTGAATATACTTCTCGGTAAAGTGGTTACACTAAGTTTCCCTGTTTTATATGTCTTTGGGACAGTAGAGCTAAACAAGAGCATGGGGTAAGAAGAAACTGGCCTTTGAGAGAAAATATGGAGCCTGGAAAGCAAAATATAGAATTCATTAGTAGCTCGTGACAAAATTATTCTTCCACCATTACATATAAAACTGGGCATCATGAAACAGTTTGTTAAATCACTAGATAAAGACGGGAACTGCTTTTTATACATTTGCAAAACATGTCCTCAGCTCACTATGGAAAAGATTAAAGCCGGTATTTTTGATGGTCCCTAAATTAGACAACTTACGAAAGATACTCAATTTAGAAATTCTATGACTGACTTAGAACTAAAGGCTTGGACAGCTTTCGTCTCTGTGATGCAGAATTTCCTCGGAAATAAATTATATTGAACTTGTAGAAGACCTTCTGCTACAACTAAAAAATATGGGGAGCATAAAACTCCACTTCCTCCATAGTCACCTGGACAGGTTTCCGGAAAATTTAGGAGATATGAGCGAACAGCAGGGAGAGCGTATGCATCAGAACTTACGCGTCATGGAAGAGTGCTATCGCAGTTTCTGGGATACGAATATGATGTCTGACTATTCTTGGTCTGTGATACGTCATTTTCCAAAGTCAGAGAAGAGCTTTAAAACGAAGTTTTTTGAACTCGATGATGAATTTTTTTTTTAGTAAAGTTTTTCTTAATAACAGAAAAAAAAACATGTATTTACTACATGTTTTTTTTCTGTTTTATACCTACATAGCTGAAACTCAGAAACTAGAGCTGATAAAAACCTTCTGATTATATTTATGAAAATAGCATATCATATGTAGTCAGCAATAGCTAAAATTTCTTTTGGCAACAGGTGTACTGTAATCTAGTGTATTAATAGTTTCTTAAAAGTACACTAGAATAGTCCTTATATGGTTATAAGGACTAGTCTAGAAAAAGTATAGAAAAAAAAAAACAAAATTGTCTGACTGCAATTCTGTTTTGCTATTTTATTAAAAAAAAAAACTAAATAGTAATGTGTAGACACTTAAATACTAGCTAATAATAATAATTCAATAGAATTAGCATAAAAAATATTATTAAAATATCGATTATGATTTAAAATGTAATGCTTGGTCAATCCCTAGCATCAGGGGTATAACACGTGAGACTTTTACAGATCGACCAGATCGTTTATTAATACTTTCGCTTATATTGTGTCAACATGCACCAAAAGTTATTTTAATTAAATTAATATATTTAATCAAATCTAATAATTTACCATTACTTCTTGTCTAAAATCAAGTCTAGGTCCCTAGTAATTGTTTAAAAAATGTTTTTAACAATTATAATTTCGATAGTATGTGTCTATCTGACATATGAGGCGGTGTGTCGGCACTTCTTGCCCCGAGTGAATAAGCTTGTTCCCACACACCCAGGGAAGTTGCCCATTGTTGGGCATCTACACTTGATGACAAAAGTTGAAGGTAAGTTTTTATTTATTAAAGACATTAATTATATTCTAGGTACTCATAAATTAATGTAAATAATAATATAATAATAATTTATTTCGCTCTCAAAGTACAACAGAAATTTAATATATGAAATACAATAATTATTGAGGTGCTTGATGGTTGTAAAGTTGCACATAATATGTGGAAAAAGTCATATAATGGGGAAAAAGTTTCTTCGCATTTTTTAAGAAAATTCAAAACATTTTTTAATATAGTTTATTTACATTTAACTAAAGTATGTAGGTACCATTTTGTTCGATAACTTTTTGCCATCTTGGAGGTAGGGACATGATCCCATTGCTATATAAATTTTAGGACTTCTGGTCAAAATACCGCGACAAGTGGTTTTGGCAGTCCTCTCGTGATGTTAACCTGACACTGCCTAAAGAATTCTGAAGAGACCGAAACAGGTGGAAATCTGAAGGTGCAAGGTCAGGACTATATGGCGGATGCATTAACACCTCCCAGCCAAACTCTCTTAATTTTTGCTGAGTGGCTAAAGATGGTGAGGTCTAGCGTTATCATGATGAAAAACCACACCCCTTCTGTTGATTAATTTCGGCCGCTTTCTCTCAATTTCTTGCTTTAATCTCATCAGTTGTTCGCAGTTGAGTTCAGAATCGATGGTCCTGCCTGGTGGTAACAGCTCATAATGAATAATGCCCTTCCAATCCCACCACACACACAGCATCACCTTGTTGCGAGTTAACCCGGGTTTCGCCACAGTCTGTGAAGCCTGACCGGCGTTTGACCACGACCTTTTTCGCACGTTCTTGTCATACGTGATCCACTTTTCATCACCAGTTATCAGCTTCTTCAAAAATGGTTCGGTTTCATTACGTCGTAATAAAGAATCACAAATGAGTACACGATTCATTAGGTTTCTTTCAGTGAGCTCGTGAGGTACCCAAATGTCGAGCTTTTTTGTGTACCCAGTTTTTTTCAAATGCGCCAAAACTGTTTTGTGGTCAATTTCCAGTTCTTCAGCTACATCGTAACTACTGATATGCAGATCTTGCTCCACTTTTTCAAAAATGGCATCCATTTTATCCGTGATAGGGCGACCAGAGCGACGTGCATCTTTGACATCAAAATTTCCGGATTGAAAACGCTTAAACCAAATTTGTGCTACTCTCACAGACACTACACTAGGTCCATAAACATCGGAAATTTTTTTCGCGGCTTGCGTTGCATTTTTACCTTTTTTGTAGTAAAATTTTAAAATGTATCGAATTTATTCATTAGATTCACTCATCTTGACGGTACGAAAAACAAATGAAAATCACACATTTTCCTAATTTGAATTTGGAATTATGTTCTTTAAAATTTAAACTTTCAATGATACCAAAACCAGCCAGATACAAATAGTATAGCCAAAGAGATTTTATTACAAGTTCATACATACTATAATGCGAAAAGACTTTTCCCCCAACCTAATATAATCTACCAACTCCCAAACTAAGACAAGCTATACAAGCTTGTGTTAGTTTGGAAGTTAGTGGTTCTTAAGATGACTTATATTATAAACACAACCTGTAGCCTAGGTATTGACTTCCAACACTTAACAGCAAAGAAATCAAATTAAAATTTCAAAACATACCTTGAGAAATAAAACAAAGTATCTAAATTATCTAAAACTAAAAATAAACATAATAAAATAAAGAGAATTAAATCATATATACCTTCACACCAACAAATAAAAATGTTTTACTTTTTTACATTTAAAAGCATCTCAGTTTGTGCATAATCTAAAGTTTGCAACCAACCACTTAGTTTATGTTTAACTTCGCGTTTAGTTAAGCTGTAGATGTTGATGGTTTTGTTGACTGGATGGTTTAGTCTCGAGCTTACTGCGTCAAATTGCCTACTAGCGGAAGCTGTCCTGCAAGGTACACCAGGGCAAACAACTGCAGCGGAGCGCTTTTTATTAGCTTTGTCATCCAGTGGTAGTAGCGAATGCCTCCGAAGCACTGTTTTTAATATATATATAATTGTCTCACCGTCATGACATGACATTCGGCATATAGTTTGGCAGTTTTATTTGTCTAAGGGCATATACAAATTTATTTGCTTTATTGCATATATGCTCAACCTGCGCCTTCCAGTCTAGATGTTCGTCAATTACTACACCCAAAAACTTAGTATGTGTCACCTGCGTGATTTTTGGTATGTCCATTTTAAAATTAAATTTATTATTATAATGTTTGTTAAATTGTAATTTAATTTGTGGTCGCCAGTCGAGTCGTTCGTCTAGCAAGACCCCAAGATATTTAATATTGCTCACTCGTGACAATGACAGGCAGACACAGGCCACTGGCACCGCACAGATGTGAGCTTTGAGTGTATTGGTGGCTTCGGGTGGCTCAGGGGAGTTCGGAAGATAAAAACGGATAAATTTAGTTTTCTCTATATTTAGGGTTAGCAAATTGTTAGAGAGCCATTGCATTACGACTAGCAGTCCATTTTCAGCATATTTTTTGGCAGAGCTCCAGTCTTCTCCGTATGATAATAGAGCCGTATCGTCTGTATAAGTTAATATGTCACAATTTGGAATTTTAACATTGCATAAATCATTAATATAGATTAGAAACATTGTTGGTCCCAAGATACTCCCCTGGGGAACCCCATAATTTATGGGTTCTTCATCGCTCACCACCGCACCGATACAAACAGACTACGTCCGCCCCGACAAGTAATCTTTAAAGATGCTTAACGTTAGTCCACGTATGCCGATGCTCTCCATCTTGGAGATAAGTATGGGAATTGATACCATGTCAAAGGCTTTCGACAAATCTAGAAAGATTCCAAAACATTTCCGTTTTTTATCTAGTAATCTTATTGTCTTACTACCAAAGTCTGCAACCGCATCTTCGGTTGATAGACCACTTCTAAAACCGTATTGGTTACTTGAAATTATATTATATTTGTCAAAATAACTAGTCAAGTAACTGTTCAAGATACGTTCTAGAACCTTCGACAGTGCGCTTTACATAGAGATAGGCCTGTAGTTTGCCACACGGTCCCTTTTCCCACTCTTGAAAACCGGTGTAATTTTTGCTCTTTTAAAAGCTCTCGGGAATACGCCCGTGGCAATTGCTAAATTACATACATGAGCAATAGGTGGAACTAAGACTTTTCGCGAAAGCTTAATAACCTTTGATGGTATATTATCCCAGCCAGTGGCGCAATCATCCCTTAGTGATATGATTACGGTTTCGATTGGTTCTTCGCTAACTGGAATAATACCCATTGAATTACATAGCGATTTATTTGTCCGGTAATGCATATTAGGGGGAGTGTCGTTGCTTAATATTTTTGAAACAAGGTTTTTGCCAATATTTACAAAATACTGATTGACACTATTTGCAGATTTTTTGTCATTTGCAGTCATTTTAAGAAGCTCAACTGGGGTTTGAGAGTTATTCTTTCTACCAGCTATTGAATTAATCAAGTTCCAAGTGGCCTTGGGGTTATTTTTTGCTTTAGCAAATTCGTTGGTTTCGTACGCCCGTTTAAGTTTTCGAAGCAAGGTGTTACAAAAGTTGCGGTATCTCTTGTATGTCACAGCAAGTGTATCATTGTCTGGATTTTTGTTTAATTTTCTATGCATATTGTCGCGATTCCGGATGCACCGTAGTAGACCGGGGGTGATCCATGGCTTTAAAATAGTACGTTTTCCAGTTTTTTTTAAAGTCTCTGTATTGTTGTTTAAAACAGTTTGAATTATAGAGATAAGGCAATCGGTACCTTTGTTAACATCGGTTTCATCCGTGACATTTTTAAAACTGCAATTATCGAGCTCCTTCTTTATGGTGGTGAAATCAAGTTTTTGCCAACTTTTTGGTTTCTTGATTCTAGAGCTAGCTCCATGACCAAGGCATAAAACTATTGGAAGATGATCAGTGACATGAGTATTTAAAACCATCGTTGTTGCTGGCACAGAAATTTTCTACAACGCATGATCCAGGCAGTTTCCTTTCCTTGTGGGATGGAGATGTCCAGGTAGAAATCCAAGAGATGCGGTCAGGTTAAGAAAATCCCCTGCATTTTTGTCTGTACTATTATTTTTATATCGATGTTTAAATCACCAATAATAGCGATATTTTTTTGCAATTTTATAGTATCCACTAGACTTTCTAGGCCATCATAGAAACGGCTGAGATCGTTGTAAGATGGTGATCTGTAAAGAGCGACAATGGAAGTGTCCCCAATATTACACAATAAACAGTTAGCATCTAGAAAAATCGGCTCAGAAACATCGCACGTAATATCGGACTTAATGTAAATGATAACTACATCGTTTTGGATTGGATTGTTAATAGAAGCGTATGAAGTATAACCATCCAGCATTGGAATATGGCCAGTGCCCTTTAGCCAGCATTCAGTTAGAATTATTACGTCAAATTGAAACTTCACCGTAGTTAAAGCTGATATAAACTGATCAAAATTCTTATTTACGCTACGAATATTTATGTGTATTATTTTAAGTAGATCAGTAGGATTCTTTATAATGTTTGAACACTGGTCTGGCAGGCATTCATAAAAACTTGCCACACTCAGCTCATCAAGATCACTTGATATAGCTTGTATGTTGTTAACCATTGTTATAGAGTGTTAGCTCAAAAAGTAAGACGTATTAGTTGCCTTTAGACAATGTGAGGATATGAATATGATGAGGTATATATTTTGTATAGACATCAGGTAACATAAATAAATGGAAAAAATTAACTTATAAAAACTAACATAGAAATGAAGGTAAAGGAACTTTTGAAACTTAACTAAGCACAGTCATTGTTTTGGTATTAGATCCAGAATACATTTTTCAGACTTGATCACATGGGTTTCTTTCGTATCCGCATTTCTTCGTATCAGTATCTTGCCGTTTGCTATCCAGCAAAAACTATATCCGTGGTTTTTTGCAAGCTCACGCGCTTGAAAAAAGAGTTTTCTTGCCGATGCAGACAGGTGTTCGTCAACGTATATCGGCTTCCAATCTCCTGATATCCCCACATTATTTGTACTGAGTTTTTCTTCAACTCGTTTCCGTCTGTTAAAAGTGCGCGCTGCAGACAGATAATTGTTCCTGACTACGACTGAAGCAAATTCGGCAACTATAGATCTGGTATTTCCTGGTTTACCAGGCAAACGGTATATGTCGCGGATATCGGACTTTTGAATGATAGATCCAGTAGCCACACCAATTTTCTCAACGACAGTTAACAAATCAACCACGTTTTCCGTTTCCTTGGATGACATATTTCTAATTTCAATCTTCGAGGAGCGTGATGTTTGCTGCAGTTCTTGAACCTGCTTCTGAAGATTGTTAATGATTTCACAGCTCTCAGATTGTCCTTTTTCAAGTCGTGCGACTTTTTTCTCCATATCTTCGTATCTTTCATTAATGTCCTCCATTGACTTTTCTATCTCAGTGTTAGTTTTATGAATCTCAGAGAACTTTAGTTTGAGCCCGTTAATGTCAGACACCAGTTTTGATAAAGTTTGGCTTTGTTCCGTTTTCCATTCGGTAAGCATAGTAATTAAATCTTCTCTTAGTTCCCGAAAACGCTTAGCAGTTGGATCCTCAGATGGTTTATTAGGTGAATTAGATTGTTTATTGGGTGAATCAGTGGTGCGTGGTCGTACTGGTCGTTTGTTCCTATTGGTGACGTTTGAAGTTTCAGAGTCTGTCGGTGTCGTCACCGTAACGTCTGGATCAGAAACTGATTGCCTGTGACTGAGATTAGTTTTCGCATTGGAAGGTGGAGTGCAAGTTATTTTAGACATATTTAGATTTTGGCTTAAAAGTATCTCTCTATCTCTCCAATAGATATCAAGTAAATAAATAAAAAGTTATGTCCAAAAAGTGAGAAAGAATATTTCAATTTCGATTTTTTAAAACACAAAAAGTGAATCGCTCTGTGGGTCTCGAACTCGCGGACTTCCATGCACCTCGTGTTAAGGTAGCTTCTACGCTGCCAACGCCACGTTAACTGTTATACTTTAAGTCTAAATAGACTGCTGCTTGATACCAGTACTCATTAGTTAAATAGGATTTAATGAACATAAAAGGTAACGAGTCGGCTTCGCGTGCACGGGTCGATGATTCACTAATCACTCACAACAAGTTTCTTTGTGTTGGTTTCTTCCAGTTTTAAACACTTTTACTATGGACTATTAGCAATTTATGACAATTGAGACACTAGACAATGCACATAGCCAATTGTTTGATTTATTTTCGAGTATTTAACTGCACTTCACAAGTTACGGTCTATTAATTTGTTTACTATTCCGGGTTAGAAACAGATTGACACGTAAACGCGTGCGCTCATCACAAGGTCGTTACGACTAATTCAGAGATACTCCACTTCCAAAACGACATCCCTTATTTATTATAAAAGTAACTAAGTATAAAAGATTATTATTTTATAAAACTTAGGAATTAATCGTGTACCTACTCAGTACGACTGAAATCAAAATAGGAAAAATATTCTGGCCAAGTGCATGTCGGACCACGCACAATGAAGAGTTCCGTAGTTGAGATGAATTTATCCCAAGAATAAACTTAACGATGTAGTTGTAAAACGTGTTCGTTACATTCCAACTGCAAATGTAAGTTGGTCGACTAACTATTACTCGATAACTTGATGAGCCTACTTAGCTGTGATAGTTTTGCTTTTAACTTCGGTATTATATACTACAGTCGTGAATATTTTCACATATCCAAAACAACCACTTAGCAGGCGGGCTGCGACACTTGACTCTAATAAAAGTTAGCACGTTAAAGCTTAATATTACTCAAACGGAACCCTGAACGGAAAAATGGTTTTCACAGAGCCGCAATATTTTTCACCGGCCTTTCCGTATATCATTCCCACTTTACGTGTAAGGGAGGTACCTGTCCTAGAATTCTTTTTTAATTTTTTATTTTACTACTTTGTCGGCGTAATTAATATACTCATGCCAAATTACAGCTTTCTAGTACTAAGTCTCTGCGCTAAGCCGCTAACAGACAGACAGACGGACGGACAGACAGACGGAAATGGTGAAACCATAAGCACCTTATGAAGATACCTTATGAAGTTACTTATTTATTGACAGGCAACCAAAAAACTGCAATGCTTCATGAACACTGTTTTTCTTTATAATAAAATATCAATGTGTTAAATCGATTAAACTAAAGTAGATTGTTATAAGTAATCGAATCGGTAGCGCGTTAGGACATCACTAATTGAGCTGTCAAAAGTAAGATAAATGGTAGGATAGAATAAAAGAGCAATTTTTTTTTTTCAGATTTGCTTCAACCATTTATTTCATTTGGAGAATATTCTTTAAAAGTTGGAGATGTGACCAAATTTTTTATGGGTCCGATACCAGTTTACGGTAAGTAACAATTTTAAGGGGGGGGGGGGGTCAAAAAGCCGGGTTTCAAAATGGAATATATTTATGTGAATATACACGTATGTTCTGTTTGTATGGCTCTCCGTGGGTGTTTTTTTAATAAAAACACTTCATTTCTGCTACACTCAATTTATTTTAACTTGCACACCAAAATTACAATGAAATTGGAAAAATTCTAATAGTATAAAACTTGACTACGCATAGCGAGTAGTTTTATGTAGCACATAAAAGTAAAATCAGCAATCATTGCTGTTCAGTAAAATTATGAATAACATTTCCCCCTCTACTCTTTCCTTTTTGTTGTTTTGGAGTAGGTTTTTACTTTTTTTTTAACATTTTAAATGTTGCGCTCAATTTTTATAAAATACCAGCGGACCTGACAGACATAGTCCTGTCTGAACAGCGGGTCCGGTACCGGGTCCAATCGTGAATTTAAACCATCCAGGGACCCAGACACAAAAATTAATCAAAATTGGTCCAGCTGTTTAGGAGGAGTTCAGTGACATACACACGTATAGAGGAATTATATACATATAATAAAAATAGAAATATCATCCAGTATATTGTACTAACAAGGAACATCACTCGGTTCTTGATAAATTGTATGAGCAAATTACTGGTACGCTGTCACGAGCAGCCATTCAAACACATAGAAAACAGTATCGCAGGCAGGGAGGTTGTGTTATTGGGTGGAATAAGCACGTAGCGGGCCCACATCGGCAGGCGCGGCTTAAATTTCGATTGTGGAATTTAGCTAGGCGACCAGCTAATGGTAGAATCTTTGATGAGATGTCGGAGGCAAGGAAACATTTTAAAACTAAATTAAAATGGTGTCAGAGTAGGCAAGAGCAACTTCAAATGGACATCCTTGCATCCGATCACTCCTCTAAGGATTTTAAAAATTTCTGGAAAAATACTAAGAAAATGAACGGTAGGCCTTGCTTCCCGATGAGTGTCGGCGGTTCTGCTGACCACAAGAACATTGCCGAGGCTTTTAGGGAACACTTTACTGTGCGGTCGTCCTTAGGTCCCACGTCTGGTGAGGTGAGCGATGGTGGGCCTGTTGTGACCGGGCAGAATGTAAAGATACCTGCGACGAGTGTGGCTAGAATTATTAGAAAAATGCAGCATGGAAAATCTCCCGGCTACGATGGGCTCAGTATCGAGCATTTTAAATATGCAGGGGTTCACCTGCCGCGAGTACTGCCTATGTTTTTCATTCTGTGCATAGGTCACTCATATTTGCCGGAGCCGCTAATGCGGACAATAGTCGTTCCGATAGTTAAAAATAAAACGGGTGATACGTCTGACATAAGTAACTATCGGCCCATCTCACTCGCTACCACAACAGCCAAGGTGCTTGATAGTCTACTGAATAGTCGCCTCACTGCACAGGTTAAGTTGCACGATGCCCAGTTCGGGTTCAAAGCGGGAGTGTCAACAGAGAGTGCTATTCTGAGTCTGAAACGAACTGTCATGTACTACACAGCGAGGAATACGGTATATGCGTGTTTTCTCGACCTGTTAAAAGCTTTTGATCTGGTTACATATGATATACTGTGGGACAGGTTGAGGTACACGGGTATGTCGGCGGAGTACACCTCCCTCCTAAAATATTGGTTCGCTAACCAAAAGAACCGAGTGAGGTGGGTGGGTACTCTGTCGGACGAGTACAGGCTGGAATGCGGAGTTAGACAGGGGGGGTTAAGCTCCCCACTGCTATTTAATCTGTATATCGACCGGCTTATCGAGCGACTGAGCAGTACACATGTCGGCTGCCACATTGAACATGTGTGAATAATATAAGCTATGCGGACGATATGGTGCTGCTCAGTCCATCGATAGGTGGTTTGAAGAAGTTGCTGTCGACCTGCAAGGCTTATGCGGAGGAGCACGGTTTGATATACAACTCGAAAAAGAGTGAGCTTCTTGTATTTAAAGCGCCTCAGCAACAGCCGCGCAGTGTTCCGCCCATAAGTCTCAATGGCGTACCGCTAAATATTGTCAGTAGCTTTAGGTACCTCGGCCACATTGTCACGAGCGACCTTAGGGACGACGGAGACATAGAGAGGGAGCGCAGGGCATTGTCTGTGAGGAGCAGTATGCTTGCCCGCAGGTTCGCTCGACGGTTGTACTACAGACGTCAAAGTACTACTCTTTTTAAGGCGTACTGTCAATCGTTTTACACGAGCGGTCTGTGGGTGTCATATACGCGTCGAGCCTACAATGCCCTGCGTGTTCAATTTAATAATGCCTTCAGGATGCTGTTGGGACTGTCATGGCGCTGTAGCGCGTCGGGAATGTTCGCGGAGGCCCGCATAGATAGTTTTCACGCTATCATGCGAAAGAAAGCGTTCTCCTTACTACAGCGTCTGCATGGTAGTGAAAACAGCATTTTGAAAACGATCGCCGCTTGACCGGACTGCCCCTTCTAGAGTCACTGGGTGGGGACAGTCTTAGGTCTGATATAATAATAAATTAAGTTAAGAAATTATAAAAACTAACAATACTAACCTAGTTACTTAAGTAATATTGTTACTAACACCAAATACTAATACAACTATGGACTTTAGTCTGAAATAAAGTTTATATTACGAGTATTATTATTATGTCGTTTATTCATTTTAAAAACTTATAAAATACATTTTTAAATATTTTTTATAAAAAACATTAAAACAAAAACATTTAAAAATATAAAAAATAGTGATCCGCCAGTAGCGGGAGCAAAGTCCAAGCTACCGGTGGTTAGGCTGCAGAGACAGGAACCTCCTCACAATGCGAGCCGTATCAAGAAGTACTGCCTTCTGAATCTGGCCCTTGATCCAACCGCCTAACGAGAGCCTCGAAAGATGTTGATCGAGACTTTCGGCCATCAGGCCATTGGCCGTTACTACAATCGGCACAATGACAGCCGAGCTCACATTCCACATGTCAACAACCTCGTGCGCTAAGTCGAGATACTTCATTTGCTTCTCTTTCTCAGCTTTCACGAGGTTCTCGTCATGTGGAATGGTAACATCGACAATCATTGCGCGGCGCACTAATCGATCTATCACCACTATATCAGGCTTATTGGCGACAATAGTCCTGTCAGTAATGATAGACCGACCCAGTACAACGTGACATGGTCATTTTCGAGAACTGGGTCGGGCACATACTTGTAATACGGTACCTCAGAATCCACAAGTTTATATTTCAAAGCAAGTTGCTGGTGAATAATCCTGGCCACTTGATTATGCCTGTGCAAGTAGTCGCCGTTAGCCAGACGAGAACAACCAGAGATAATATGTCTGATGGACTCACCCGGACGGTGGCATACCCGACACACATCAACCGTCCCGTCCTTCATAATATGTCTCCGGTAGTTATTCGTCAGAATAACTTCGTCCATAATTGCACAAACAAAACCTTCAGTTTCCCCGAATTCCCTGAGGCTGGACACCTCGCGATTGTGGAGGGTTTTAGCATTTAAAAAGCCACGGCCCCCGCACTTCCGCGAGATGTACAGTCTCATCACTGATGAACGTGGGTGATGCATCCGGTTTGCGGTCAACAGTGTACGGACCCTCCTATCCAGGGCGTCAAGTTCGGTCTGAGTCCATTTGAGTATGCCGAAAGAGTACATCAAGATCGGCATGACCCAACCGTTGAAGGCGCGCACCTTATTTCCGCCTGAAAGAAGACTAATTAATACCTTCTTCAAGCGACCAAAGAATCGCTCCTTCAACGATTGCTTCATGTCAGCACCGTGGATGCCTAACGCTTCCGACATACCCAAATATTTATAGCTTTCGGATGAGGAGAGGGATCTAAGGTGTATGGAATCCGACAGTTGGATTCCCTCGGATTCCATTATCTCACCTCGCTTTACATGCATGACTGCACATTTGTCCACACCAAATTCCATCCTGATGGCGCTACTGAAAGTTTCAGTTGCTTTCAGTAGCTCCATCAGTCGCAATTTGTTGGGAGCAAAGAGTTTTAAGTCATCCATGTAGAGGAGGTGAGATATGACCTGACCGCCTCTCCTCAACCGATAGCCTAGACCTGAATCCTCTAGCAGTGTACTTAGAGGATTCAGGGCTAAGCAGAACCAAAGTGGACTCAAACTGTCGCCCTGAAATATTCCCCGTTTAATCCATACATGCTCATCATTCCCCTGGATCTGTCGACAACCAGGATAGCGAAGGACTGTCCTCCATTGCCCCATACATGACTCAAGGAAGGTGCGTAGAGTTGCATCTATCTTGTACAACTCCAGCACCCTCATGAGCCATGTATGTGGCACCGAGTCGTAGGCCTTCTTGTAATCTATCCAGCATGTCGACAGATCCTTGCGGGATCGACGAACCTGTTGGCTTATGGCCATGTCGATGAGGAGTAGCTCCTTAGTACCACGGGACCCGTTCCGACATCCATTCTGAGAGGCAGACATAATCGAGTTATTCTCAATATGCGTATTAATTTTCGCTCTCAAAATGGATGTAAGAAGTTTATAGATCGTCGACAAACATGTGATCGGTCTATAATTCTTGGGTTCCGCGGGACTACCTGACTTATGGAGCAGGTGGGTAACGCCTGTTGTTAGAAACTGCGGTAGCGACCCAGACTCTAAGGATGACTGGAATTGAGATGCCAGGCGAGTGTGTGAACTAGTTATCCGTTTCAACCAAAAGTTGTGCAGTCCGTCCGGTCCCGGTGATTTCCAATTCGGTAACGGACGGACTGCTCTGGCTACGTCTAATGGCGTAATTAGAACTGCTTCCATTTCTGGTATTGTTCCACACATTCGCTCAACAGTCTGCATCCAGTCAGCCTCAGAGTGACAGACGGGCACCGACCAGATGCTGCGCCAGAATGCGCTCGTGGCGGCATCATTCGGGCGGCACACGTCTGTCACATTTTGTTCAGGTCGCTCCCAAGCTCTATATACCCACCTCTCATCGCTCTGGAACATGCGATTCTGTGTGTATCGATCAACCCGCCGCTTATACCGCCGAATACGGCTCGCCCATGCATAAACTTTCTGCCTCAGGAAGTCGATGCGCTCTGTGACACTGGACATGTATTCTCGAGGGCTGATTCCAGTCCCCGAGAATGCCCGCCTTACAAAGCGCATCACTCGTGGTCGTGTATTACCCTCCCTGAAGCAGTATAGTTTGCCGATGAGTACCCTGGCCCCATCGATACGACGCTTGATCCTGCGTTGCCAGGCTGGTACGGCTGGTTTTGGTCGAGTAGCTCCGTCACAGCTAGGGAACTTGACGTTAGCTAAACGACATGCCGCAACAGCCGCGCAATACAGAATCGAGTGTGTATTAACGAGATCCTCGCTGCTTTCGAAAAAATTCTTAAGCTGCGAGTCCAAGGCACACACCAGCGTCCTATTTTTCTTATGCATGGGTAAGTATGGTAATCGGGGTCTAAGTTCGGTCGGAGTGGACCTATACTCTCGAAACGCATCCTCCAGTGCGCTCCTCAACCGGGTGTTGTATTGGCTACTTACTGTGGCAACCCTATCTTTCTCTTCTTCAACATGATTGAACCGCGGCGGGATTGAAAGAAAGAAAGAAAGAAAAACAGTTTATTCGCGTGAAAATGACGCACACAAACTATACAAGAAAAGCGAAACACAAAATAATAAAACATAACAAACCACACAAAACAAAAAACATAAGTACACACAATAAAGTTTTTGGAAATGTGCGTCACTACCCCGCGAAACGGCTACACGCTCAGCCAAAACATTGATTGCATCTATAGTCGACGCTTGTACCGCGGTTTGTGCTGGAGTCGAGACGATATGTTGGCTCAGTTGGCTGAGAGGACTCTACTCAGCTTGCCTTGAGCAGGGCCGGTTCCCTACTCAGTGGAAAACAGGTCGTCTGGTCCGGCTCAGGAAAGTGGGGCGCCCAGCAGACTCGCCGTCCGCATACCGGCCTATAGTGCTGCTAGACGAGGTGGGTAAGCTTTTTGAGCGGATAATTGCAGCCCGCCTCGTCGGCCACTTGTGCAGAGAGGGGGCGGATCTGGACGACAGTCAGTTCGGTTTTCGGCATGGGCGCTCCACTATCGACGCGATAATGCGGGTGAGAGTCCTGGCGGAGGAAGCGGTGTCCCGGGGCGGGGTGATGCTGGCGGTGTCCTTGGACATTTCCAATGCGTTCAATACCCTGCCCTGGAGTTGTATTCGGGAGGCACTACGTTACCATAGGGTGCCTCCCTACCTCCGCCACATCGTTGGGGCTTACTTGGCGGAAAGGTGTGTCACCTACAGGGGACGCGACGGCGGGGGCCGGCGCGATATGTCGTGCGGTGTTCCACAGGGTTCGGTTGTAGGTCCTCTCCTGTGGAACATCGGATACGACTGGGTGCTGCGGGGCGAGCTCCAGCCGGGAGTGGACCTGACGTGTTACGCGGACGACACGCTGGTCACGGCCCGGGGGAGTTCCTTCAGGGAGGCAGCGTTGCTGGCTACGGTTGCGGTCTCGCAGGTCGTGAGTCGCATCCGACGCCTGGGCCTGGAGGTGGCCCTCAACAAGTCGGAGGCCATCGCATTCCATGGCCCCCGACGGGCGCCGCCGCCGGGATCACACATTGTGGTCGGAGGGGCTCGAATTGCTGTTGAGTCAACCATGAAGTACTTAGGACTGGTGCTCGACAGCCGGTGGGACTTCGGCCCCCACTTTCGGCGGCTGACGCCCAAGTTGATGGGCGTGGCGGGCGCGCTCGCAACGCTGCTTCCCAACCTGGGGGGCCCGAGCACCGCCTGTAGGCGGTTGTACTTGGGGATCGTGCGATCCATGGCCCTGTACGGGGCCCCGGTGTGGGCTTCTGACCTGACGGCTGGCTGCATCGCAATACTGCGTAAACCACAGAGGGCGATGGCCGTCAGAGCTATCAGGGGGTATCGCACGATCTCCTACGAGGCGGCTTGTGCACTGGCCGGATCCCCGCCCTGGGACCTAGAGGCGAGAGCCCTCGCGTCTCTTTACCGATGGCGCGAGGAAGTGCGAACGCGGGGCGGTGAACCGATGCAGCGAGAGTTCGAGCATCGTCGGTCACAGCTCCGCGAGGTCCTGGTGACGGAATGGCGGAACAGGCTTCTGTGCCCTACTGCCGGACTCGCTACCGTCGAGGCAATCCGACCAGTGCTCGGCGAATGGCTCGGGAGGAGGCATGGCTCTCTGTCGTTTCGGGCGACGCAGGTGCTTTCGGGGCATGGCTGCTTCGGGAAGTACCTGTGTCGCATAGGCAGGGAGCCGGACGCTCAGTGCCATCACTGCGTCCACTGTCGGGAGGACACGGCGTGGCACACACTGGCAGAGTGTGTCGCATGGGAGGAGCCGCGCCGTGCCCTCGTATCAGTAGTCGGAGCCGACTTGTCGCTACCGACCATCGCTCGTTCTATGGCCGGGGGCGCCGAGTCGTGGGATGCGGTGATCTCCTTCTGTGAAACGGTGATTTCGCAGAAGGAGGCTGCGGAAAGGGAGAGGGAGATTGAAACCACTCTCCCGATCCGCAGCAGGCGAACTAGGCGTCGGCGGAGGGCGGACAACGCCCTCTTCCAGCCCCCGTAAATAGGTCCGGAGGGACGGCGGACTCGGGGACGTCCGCCGCCCCTCATCCAGCAGGACCCGAGGCGGCGGCGCGTAGTGTTCCACGCGCGCCCCTAATGGACTTCGCGGGGGGAGTTTCACACCTCACTCCCCCCGCGGGCCTGAGGTGGCCCGCAAAGGCAGGCCGGCACTAGCCGGGGATCGTGGAAGGCGCACAAGTTCCCATGATCCCCGGTCCAAGTGTGGGAAGGGAACACCGGGGTGGTTTTTAGTCAGTAAGAGTCTGACAGACCCCTCCGCCCGCCCCAGGGCGGAGGACATCCATGAGGATTTTCCACCCCGGAACAAAAAAAAAAAAAAAAGTACCTCTGAGCGCAGCCTACCAAGTGCGGCATCGTCCAACCTGTGATTGCGTTGGATGACCCGCACCTGATCCGACAGTCGTTGGGCCGAGGTGTTGACGGTTGGTTCTAGTTCCTGGAACAGAGACAGCATCCTATCGCGGTACGCAGTAAGGTTAGTTCCCCCCTCTGTAGACCCGTAATATGCGCGCATGACGTTCTCGTTCATGGACTGAGTCCATCTCATGCGCTGCACACAACCACCGGCAGCGGGGACCCGGCTCGGGGCTGGATGGCCCCTAAGTCCCAAGCTTCTCGGTGGCCGGTCTCTCCCCTGCCAACGTACAGGTGTTGGCGACGTCGACGGGGAAAAATACTCGTCGCTCGAGCTCGACGCAACTACCGCGGCCGGTGTCGTCACAGCGCTCACGGTGGGGCTGGGTACCGGCGGCAGCGAGGCGGAGCCGAGCGAAGAGTCCGGAGGTGGTAGGCGTGCTCGTCTTGCAGCTGCTCTCGTCAACATTTTTTTATTTTCATTTGTATTTTTTGTATTTTTTGTATTGTACAAGGTTTGTATTGTTTTATCGGAGGTGACATGACAAATGTCACCTCCGATTTGGCAGTTTTTTATGTATTTTGTACATTTTGGTAATTGCTGTATTTAAATTATCTTGATTATTTTTTATTATTATTATTATTATATGTATAAATTTCCGTCTTATATGTATAAGACGGAGATTTATACATATATACTGGATGATACTTCTATTTAACCTCTTAAGGGGTCATTGTACTCATCATTATGTACATTATCATATTTTGACGAATTGTGCGAACATAAATGTACTGAACAGCTGATTTTTTTTCGCGATTTCAGGTTTGGTCCCATAGTAAAACTTGTTCATAATGATAAGTACAATGACCCCTTAAGAGGTTGCTGCTGTTTTACAAATAACCCTGTATACTGGATGATATTTTTTACCGTCTTGAAAAAAGTAGGAGACAATAGGCAAACGGAGTAGAAGCCTATGGCATACCTAGTTTTTTTTTTTGTTTTTCAATAGCTTAGACATAAATTGCTGTATCAATAAATACTACACATTTGAAATAAACTAAAACAATAAAAACAAATTTTGAAAAAATTTATAGATCGTTAAAAATATTTAAATTCAAATCATACGTACTCCACAGACGCCACACCCTGCGTAGTGCGTATGATATTTAAAAAAAAAAACTAGGTATGCCATTAGGCTTCTACTCCGTTGACCTATTATACCCTATATTTTCCAAGACGCTAAAAAAGTCACCCAGATTTAACAATATAATAATAATAATATAAATCCTAGGACATTATTCACACACGGTCATCTGATCCCAATCTACGCAGAGCTTGTACTATGGAAACCAGATAATAGACGCAAAAAAAATAAACAAAATAAATAAATATTTAAAAAAGTATATATATAAATGATACACTACTTTTTTTTTGTAAATACATACTTATACAGATAATAACACCCAGACTCAGGACAAACAATTAACATATTCAAATTCAAATTCAATTCTTTATTGCGTACTAAGTGTACAGAGTTTTGAAGATGTTAACAATAGGTAGTTCTTGAAATTTAGTTGCCGGTTAAGGCATTGCATTTTAATACACAGTTATATATTTTATACTCTATTAATTTTCATTAATCATACATTTTATTTTATATCATACGATTCTTATAATTTATATCATAGTATATTACAACATTAGGTATTACATCATTTTAATATTAGATAATTATTTTTCTTCAAGAAATTCTTTTACAAAGTAATATGCTTTTTTAATCAGGAAGTCTTTTAGCTTCCTTTTAAAAATACTAATTGAATGTAGGTTCCTAATGTCTATGGGTAACTTATTATATATTTTGATGTCCATACAAAAAATACTGTTGCTATATACTGCAGTGTGGGATGTTTTATTGCGTAGTGTATTATTAAGTCTACTGCTTGTTAATGTGTCATAGCTACTGATGTTTGATTTAACTAAAATTGAGGCCGCGTAGATATATAAAACAGGGAGGGTTAATATCTTGAGGTCTATGAAATGAGCTTTACATGAATCTGTTTGGTGTATCCCACATATTGATCTAATACACTTTTTTTGTGCCTTGAACGCAATTTCTTTATCAGTTGAATATCCCCAATATAGTATTCCATAAGACAGAGTGGATCCCACATAGGCATGATAAGCACTAAGCAGTGTGGTTTGGTTAGATACTTTTTTGAGCATGTAGAGGGCATAAGAGAATTAATTTGCTGCATATACTATTTACATGTGTTTTCCAAGACATATTAGAATCTATACAGATACCTAGAAATTTTGTACTTGTGACCTCAGATACAGTTGCATTATTGTATTCAATAGATAATGGAATTGATTTTACGTTTTTATTCTTGAAATTCATGTAGTGGGTTTTTGTAAGATTTATTTTTAGATTATTTATTGTAAGCCAATTTATTAATTTAGATAGGGAATCATTTATTTCTAGTTCATGATTTTTATTTTTGTTATTTGTGTAAAGAGCCGTACTGTCATCTGCAAATAGTACCATAGGGTGCTGAATAGCGTTAGGTAGATCATTTATATAAATGAGAAATAGTAGTGGTCCTAGTATCGACCCTTGAGGTACACCATATTTTATAAATCTTGGGCTCGATGTATATTTAATTTCTGTTTTTGTGATTGGACATAATTGTGTTATTTCAGTGAACTGCATTCTATTACTAAGATAGGATTTGATTATTTCTAGTCCTTTACCTCGAACTCCGTATATTTCTAGTTTATATAGTAGTAATCCATGGTCAACATAGTCAAATGCTTTAGTCATGTCCATATACAGGGCTGTGACTTGATTTTTTTTATCTAGTTCAGTTATATTTTTTGTAAAAACTGATGCATTGCTCTATTGACCGATTTCCCTTTTTTGAATCCAACTTGATTATTTGTTATTATTTTATTTTTTCAAAATATTTACTAAGATTATTGTATAGTACTCTTTCAAATATTTTTGCCATTATTGGAATGAGAGCGATAGGTCTATAACATCGTACATCGTAACATCATACATCTTCCGTGTTTTCTTTTTTGAAAATTGGTGTAACTACAGTAGTTTTCAAATATGTAGGGAAAATTCCTTTTTCAAGACACTGATTTGTTATATAGGTGATGATTGGAGCAATTTCGTACACCACACGTTTTATTATTTTTGTGGAAATTCCATCCCAACCTGTGCTGTTAGTGTTTTTTAATGTCATGATTATTATGACAACATCATAATAATAATAATAATAATAAATATTTATTGACATAAATTTTACAATCAATTATGAATCCCCTGGCCCCTAAACTAGTGTTAACTGTATCATAGAGACCAGTGTCTTCGCCTGTTAAGTATATTACAAAAATATGTCAGAACAAAAAAAAAATACATAGTTTCGATTTTACTAGACTAAAATCTAAATTTAAAAAAGAAAAACAAAAAAACATTTTGTGAGGTGTGAGTGTTTGTGTTATGTTAGGGTGGGGGTGTAGTGTGTTGTGTGTGAGAGTGTTGTTTTGTATGTAGGTGGCTGTGTAGGGTAGTGTGTGTGTGTGTGTGCTGGGTCTTTGAGTGAATAGTGGATGTTACAAGTATATGGGAGTTGCGTTGGTAGTTGTCTGATTTATTTAAGCGGTTTGTAAGGAATTTTGGAACTTATGTCATCTTTGTGTGTGCGTGAATAATATTTGGTTGTGTGAGTGTGTCTTCATATTAATATTACCTATTAGAAATCAAATTTTCAATATCGTCATAGCTTAGACTCTTGAGCCAGGTTGTTAATTTATTTTTGAATTTGTACAAGGTGTAGCCTTTACAGTCTTTATGCGTCTTTAAAAGTTTGTTGTAAGTTATGGGGGCTAGAACATCGATATGTCGTTCAGCAAAAATAGTCCTAACACGTGGTATTGGGCAGCGGTCAACACGTTTTTTTGTGATAGGTAAGGTAGGTACGGTCTTTTTGTGGTATCTTTTCAACATCTCAAGTACAAAGAGTTTTCTCACTGTCAATACATCTGCCCTTTCATAGACGTTTTCTGTTGGATGTCTATAGGGCAAGCGCATGATGACCTTCAGCACAGCTCGTTGTGCCCTTTCTACTGCAATAAGGTGGGTTTTGTATGCACCTCCCCATGCGCAAATGCAGTACCTGACGAGACACTCACACAAGGCACGATACGTTTGGAATAGAAGTTTATTACTAGCGACACTGTGCAGATTCTTGAAGATGTAAATCATTTTCCTAATTCTTCCGGCCAGTGTGATTGTATGAGTGCTCCAGTCAAGTTTTTCATCAATTGTTATACCCAGGTATTTGATGGAGGGGGTCCGAGATAGCAAACTGCAAGCACAGTTAGACCGATTATAACTACTATTGCAGGGAAACTTGTGAATTTTTAGTGAGAATCCTGGCCCTGGATTTGTTAATAAATAAGACTTATTAAAACAGATAAATTTAGTTTTGGATGTATTCAGTGATAGAAGACTATTTTCAAGCCATACTGTTATTTTAGCAAGACCGCTCTCAGCCTCCTGCTGAACAACATCCCAGTTTTTCCCGTGAAAAATTAGAACAGTGTCATCTGCAAACATAAGGAGGTCCACATTGTGCAGACCTATATTGAACATTTCGTTGATATATATTAGAAAGAGGGTTGGCCCAAGGGTGCTACCCTGTGGAACCCCAAATGTGCAGTCATCACTGTTACTCTCAAAGGCTTCCACCCGTACACTTTGTTTTCTGTCAGACAGATAGTCTCTAAACCAGTCCAATACCATGCCACGTATGCCCACGTTCTCTAGCCTTGTTAGTAGGATTTTTGTTGAAACTGTGTCGAAGGCTTTCTGGAGATCCAAAAAGACTCCAACACACCTTTCACCTTTATCCAAGAACGTGGTCAAAGCGGTCGTCAACCTTAGAGCTGCATCCTCGGTTGACTTACCCTGCCTAAAACCGAACTGGTTTTCATTTATGAGTCTGTTTTGCTCTAAATAAGAAACCACTCTTTTGTTTACCAACTTTTCTATTAGTTTGGACAGCGTAGAAAGTAGTGAGATAGGTCTATAGTTAGTTGGATCGCCCTTTGGCCCAGACTTATATATTGGACACACAATAGCTCTCTTGAAGATAGTGGGAAAAGTACCTGTTGCAAGACTCAGATTACACAGATGACACAGAGGATTAGCTAAGGCCGTGATATTTTGTTTAAGGATATCAGTCGTAATTTTGTCCCAACCAGGAGCACTATGTGACCTCAAACCAAGCACAAATTTTGTTACTTCTTGCGGGTCAGTTGGAACAAAGGACATTGAGTTTACTGGTGTATTATTTGTTTTTGCCATTGACGCTAAGTCTTGTTCTGTTTTGTTTAGTTTCTTTAAAATACCGTTCGCTAAGGTACCTCCAACTGTAGTGAAATAAGTATTAACAGTGTTAAGGGAATCTACTGGGGTCGTTTTAATATTTAAAAGCTCGTAGGGCGTTTCATTTTTAGTGTTAAAGTTACACACTTCTTTTATAATTTTCCAAGTTTCCTTGATGTCTGCACTTTTTGCTAACTTATCTTGGTAGTACCGTCTTTTCAGGTTTTTAACTAATTTGTTGCAATTATTTCTATAGTTTAGGTACATTTGTTTGACATTTTCATCACTCGGTGTTTTTTTGTGTTGTGCATGTAGTCTATCTCTATTTCTAATTGACTTTACGACTCCTTTTGTTATCCAGGGTTTTAAAGGTTTGTACCGCTTTTGTTCTGTTATAATTTGAGTATTCTTACTAATTGTGGTTAGTAGAGTATTTGTTACTATTTCCGCAGCAAAGTTGGCATCACTAGTAGTGTATAGCTTGTCCCATGTTTCTTCTAACAACGCGTTTTTTATGTTGTCGTAGTCAATAGTGGTTTTTTTGTGGTTCAAGATTTTTTTGTTTACCGACGCATTGTTGATGTACAGTAGGATAGGAGAATGATCGGTCAGCTGTTGTTCAAACACTATTGTTTTCCAGGATTTATACGTTTTCACCATGAAGTGGTCTAGGCAGTTGTTAAGCCTAGTTGGTTTTGTTATGCCTTGTTTCAGTCCATACATAGCCAAAAGGTTTAGGTAGCTTTGTACCGGTACACCTATATCATCGAGAGTATTTATGTTAATGTCACCAGTAAACACAATGTTTTTAGTGTGTATATTACCGAGTACTTGATCAAGTGAATTTAGATAGTTTGAAACATTTTTGAAGCATGGCGGTCGATACGAACATACCACAGTGTATTCGGGAGAAATGTTTATAAGAAGACAGTTGCCCTCACAGAATACCGGCTCACAAGACTGGGCACCTATTTCCTTACGTACATAAACAACTATGCCGTCATTCTGGTTCATAGTATTTTTCGTCCAAAACATGTCATAGCTGCTGATATACGGCGGTGGATTATTCTCACTAGTCCAGCACTCTGTGAGAACAAACACATCCACGGGAAATTGCAAGGCTGCTACAAACGTTAGGAATAAATCAAAGTTACAGTGAATGCTTCTGATATTTAAAGTTAGGATAGATAGCGATGTTTTGCCATGCTCATCATAATTAAGCATTTGCGAACATAGTTTGGTGTCACTAAGTAGAACACAGTTAACCTGTGACTCATTGTTGTCTATGTCAGTTGCGATTAAGTTATTAAAGTGATCGAATTTAAATTTAAAAAATATATACACGCAATATTGTATCTGTGGTAATATAATAGACCTATCGTCTTTGACACAGTGGTGAAATTAACTAGTATTATGGATTTGGCACTGTTTTTAAACAAAAATATATTTTTAGCATAAACAACGTTTTTTGAGCTATGGATAGTATCTGGGGGGAAATGAAAATAATGTGTATGGTATTCGCAGTGGTGAGTGACTTTGTACTTGCGTGTGTAAAATTGTGTTTTTATGTTTTTGTTGAGATATTTGGTTGTAACTTGTAAGAGCGACAGTACTTTGTAGTTTTGTGTATAAAATTCTGTTTGTATGTTATGGTTGTAATATTTTGTTGTGACTTGTATGAGCGACAGTACTTTGTAGATGTGTGTATAAAGATGAGTTTGTAAGGAGTGAGTGAGATATTTTGTTGTTAGTGTGATGATAGAATTTGAATTAAGTAAGTATTGTTGGTTATGTGTACATGTGTATAAAACTTTGGTTATAAATAAGCTATGTAAAAAAACAGAAAATAATATAAGAATTAAATGTAGCAGTCATATGATTTGATTTTGACACTCTGGAAGACTGAGACATTTCTCAGATTTAACAAGAATCTGCTTGTCACCTTCTATTTTACGCAGGAAGATATTCCCATTGGAAATCCAACAAAACTTGTAGGCGTTTTTACTGGCGAACTCTCTGGCTAGATAGAACAGCTTCTTGGTGCTCGCAGGTAGGTGTTCAGAGATGTACACGGGGTGACGGTTTCCAGGTATACCCATGACTGCGGTGTTCAGTCTGTCGTCCTTTCCTCTTCCTTTATTGTACACCCGCACAGCCGACATCAGTACCTGCTTGGTTTGTACAGTGGTGAATTCTGCTATTATTGGACGTGGTGCGGTTGAGGTAGTAGTTTTTCGTGGTAGACGATATATATCTCGCAGTTCTGATTCTTGAATGCGTACACCAACAACTTCGCCTATCTTACACACAGATTTAATAAGACTAGTGTTAGATTCTGTAGTTTCTTGTGGAATGTTTCGCAGTTCTATACCAGATGATCTCGATTTGTGTTGAAGCTCAAGTAATTTCTGCTCTAGATTTTCGATGTATTTTTGTTGTTCGCGTCGCTCCTTTCTTAGGTATTCGACCTCTGTCTTTATTTCTTCGAATTGCTTGTTAATAAAATCCATTGAATTAACAATTTCAGCGTTTGACTTACAAATTTTTGCATTTGACTCCTGAATTTGTTTGTTTTGGATCTTGATGTCTCCTACATCTGATGCCAGCTTAGCCATTATAGTTGTTTGGTCCGCTAGCAGTTTTGTAATACTACTGTCTTGCTCCTTCTTCCAGTTTGCAAGTGTATTCTGTACATCTTGTATGTTTATCGCGCTTGGTCCGCTTTGTGACGAGTTATCCTTGCCTAAGCGTTTATATCTGTTTGTGTTAACATATTCGTACGCGTTATCAGCCGCTGTTGTATTAGGTTCTGATTGTGATTCTGCCTGGCTTATATTGCCAATCGAGGTTTGTGGCGTATTCGGTGGGGTGCGTTGTACTCCTGCCATGATTACAAATAGTAGAGAAGATAAGTTGTTTCACTAATGTAGATAATAAGTCCTCGAACTCGACGTAATACTATTTATACAATAGATGCAGACACAGGCACGGCGTAGCCGATACAATCCTCGTAGGCGCCCCGTAGCACAGACTGGCTTCGTAGCAGTACTAGTGACGTCAATTGCACGTAGCACACGTTGTTTCGCACTCCGTAGCACTGTCTCGATGGCGCGATGGATAAGCGGCCGGTCACCCGGTTGCCTACTCCTTCCAGGTTCGAGGTTCGAGTCCCACAAATCACAATCACTTTTTCAATTACACTTTGAGGTGGCAATGACAATATTATTTATATCTCTTTCTAGGACCACCCAGTAGGCGTGACCCATAGGTAAGTTCAGGTAAAGAGTGACAAGGAAATTAATTTATCAACAAATGACCAATCACAGATTTTAGAGCACGGACAATGCGACACACGTTCACTAAGTTACGCGTCCAGCGGCGAAGGGGCAACTGGTGTTAAGAAACAGGAGTTTGGTTTGTTATAGGTTATAGTATTAGGGTAGTTTATTGTATTATTTGTTAGTTTTGAAATGTCATCAATAAAAAAGTTGTTGAATGTTTGAAAAGGCAGGGGGGATGAGTTCGCCCTTGCTTTTTAACTTGTACATGAATGCGCTGATCGAGGAGCTCAGTCAAATGCCCGTAGGGTGCTACGTAGATGGTGTCAGTGTAAACAACTTTAGCTATGCCGATGATATGGTGCTGCTGGTTCCCTCGATTTGTGCATTGCGGAAGTTGCTTGTCGTTTGTGAAAAGTATGCGGCCACACACGGTCTGAGTTATAATGTTAAAAAATCAGAGTGCATGATCTTCAAGGCGGGTACAAAGTGCCCATTGGTTGTTCCACCAGTGTTACTGAATGGTATTCCTCTTAATCGAGTATACCAATTCAAGTATTTTGGGCATGTAGTTACTGAAAATCTTGGAGATGATGTAGACATGGAGAGGGAGCGCAGGGCATTGTCAGTCCGGGCGAACATGCTGGCCCGCAGGTTCGCTCGATGTACAGACGCGGTGAAAGTAACTTTATTCAAAGCGTATTGTACATCTCTGTACTCAGCGAGCCTGTGGTTCAGATATACACAAAGGGCTTACAATTCTCTGCGCACCCAATTTAACAATGCATTCAGGGCGCTGTTGCGTCTGCCACGCTTCTGCAGTGCGTCAACAATGTTCGCTGAGTCGCGCACAGACGGCTTTGATGCCACCTGGCGCAAAAAGACAGCCTCACTGCTAAGCTGATTGCGTGGGAGCAGTAACAGCATCCTGAATGTAATAGGCAATAAGTTAGACAGCCCACTGGTATGGAGCCTCACCCAGAGGACTAAGTCTCTCTTAGTTATTAAGTACTTATATAGTTTTTAAGTTCTTACTAACAATATAATGTTAATGTAATGGACCAATGGTTGCCTGAATAAAAAAAATAATAATAATTATTATTATTATTGTGCTATAGCATCAGGAGCAATTATAAGTTGGTTATTATATTTTATTCTATTAATGTTTTCAGGGGGGTTATTGTTTTTGTGCTTATTGATTATTTGCCATACTGCTTTAGATTTATTTGTGGCTGTTTGGATATGATAGTTGTTTTGCGACCTTTGAGTGAGTTTTGATTCTTTTAAACTTTTTTGCATATTTCTTAAAATTACTCCTATCTCTATTATTACCTGATAGTCGATATGTTTTAAGTAGCATTCTTTTACGGAGAGAACATATTTTTAATCCTTTACTGAGCCATTTAGTATTTCGTATGATTGGAATCTTAATGTTTATGTTTGGAAAACAGAGGTCATAAAAAAGTTTAAATATTTTATGGAATTCTTCAAAAGCAGCATTTGGGTCAGTTTTTCTAAAGCAATCACTGAAACTCAGGGCTTTTAACATTTAATAATTTTTTCAAGATTTTCATTGCTATAGTCTCTTCCACCAGTCTCCTCTTATACTAGTGGGTTATTGAGTATGTTTTCTTAACAGGACATGATAGTATTTGTGCTGTATGATCAGACAGTGCTAGCTCTAAGGCACTTTGCTTACTGCCTCTTATATTATGAGCAATGTTATCAATGCACGTATTGCTTTGCAAACGAGTTGGTTCATTTATTGCAAGTTTCAAGTTAAAGCTCCGTAATTAATTCTTCAAACTTTCTTGAAACAGGAGTATATCTTAGTCGATCAATATTATAATCACCACAAATAACAAGTTTCGTATATTGAAAGCATAGCCGTTAAACGGTCAAAAAATATTTCTATACAATCCCTTTTAGTCTTTGGAGGCTTATATATACACATGGTAATTAACTCATGCTCTAACAATTCAATAGCCGAACATTCTATGAGGTTGGATACGCTTACAATCTTTGCTTCGTGTAGAATTTTCAATTTATGAATTTTTCGTACTAGGATACATGAACCCCCATGTCTATTTGCTCTTGAGTAATTTGCAGTATAATTGGGAATTTGGAGATATTTAGTATCGTCTGTCATCATATTATGCTCTGTAACGCACATCACATAAATTATCTTATTGCTATTGTTAATATTATTTAAATTTACGGTAAATTCATCAGCTTTGTGTAGTAAACCATTAATATTTTGATGAAGTACATGTATTTTGTTATATACGAAAAAAAATGCTATAATTACATTTATCATTTACCATTAAATTCAATTTATTATCTGATTCTGTTAGTTGTTGACATGCATCATCTACATTCATTGTGTTTAAATCTAGGATTAGGTCTTGTAAATCGTTTAAAACAATATTCACGCCTTTATTATTTAATACCTTTGGTTATAAGTTTCGTAGGTGTGTGGAAGATTTACGTTGGAATCTAAAATATACGCATATTTATGTCTCAACATCCATGTATATTAAATTATTGAAGGTGTCGATTCTACTATTGAACATCAAATTTTTATCAACCATATATTTAAAAGTCGGCAGACATACTATAATGTTCGTATGGGTTAAGGTTAGTAATTTTTCGCGAATGAAAGTAACTAATTCTATATAATTATGCGTCCTTCTGAAATCTTCTTCCCCTACATAAATAACACAGTAGTCGGAGTAAGTGAAATTTTGTATTTTCTTATCAAGATTATCTAATAGTTGCTTTATTCCACAATTTTTCATATGATAGTGACATATATTAAAATTACTTAAATTAGTTCCTTGACTGATTGTGTATAATCTATTAGACGTTTCACTACTATATATATACATATATTATTATTATTTACAACCGCCAACGATGGGTTATTTTTATTAATATTTCTGTTTGGTGACGTTTTGTTTTGCGAGTTTTCAGTAGGGTCTTCAGCAGTGGATGTACACCAATCAGGAATTTCTAAAGTCTGTGGTATACTGGTCTTCTTTTCCGTAGAAGTAATTTTATTTCTCTTCTGTGTTTGTATTTTCTTCTTTAGAGGACTACTGCATCTGGTGACTTGTATAGACATCTCATTTTTCTTTAATATTTCATATGTAAATACCTACTCCAAACACAAGAAAAAGTAAGAAGAACAAAAATAATTTTAGACAAAATGTGAATAGCTTTATTGTATTAACAATATAGGCAAATAGTATAGAAGAAAAAATTACAACATAAATTTTATTAAAAAATATTAAATAATAGTGTTTACATTTTTTGTCAACGCGATACTTTTTTAGTTAAAAGAAAAAGTGTTCAGCGACGCTCAAAGTAATCGGAGAGAGCACTACTATTGATGTTCATATTTTTACAATAATCATTTCAAATTGACAATGTAAAAATAAAATCAGGCCGTGCGTGCCAGGAAGTGCGTGTCGGACTACGCACAATGATTCATTGTGCGTAGTCCGACACGCACTTGGCCTATACGGAAATCTTCATTGTCAATGAAAGATTGCGTAGTTAGGATGAATCCCAAGAACAAACTTAACATTGTATATTTCTTTTTTATTTATTGTATATGTGGTCCCATACATTCCAACTGGAAATGTAAATTTGTATGCACAATATTGAGAGATTTACCATGTTCTCTAAGTTCCTGTAAAATATTGAACTATTTTCTGTATTTCTTTTTTCTAAATTTTAGTCTCAGTACTTTCGAAGATAAGGTTGGAATGGCCAATTTTCGTCTGTTTTCTTAAATAACTTAAAAATGATTTATTCTAAAATTATAATAAAAATATATTTGAGACCCTCACTGTAAGCCTCATTTGATATGTCACACGGTACAGTTTGCAAAACTTTTTTTTTAAATTTTCTATTTACCCCCAAAATTGATTCCCATATTAAAATTCATCTATTTACGTTACACGTCCTAGTTTGGGTCACAGAAATACATACGTGTACCAAATTTCCACTTAATCAGTCCATTAGATTCGGAGCAAATTGCAAAACGCTGAGTACCTAGCGTTTCAACGATCTGCAGAGACACCAGAACAGTACCACGCTCGACGTTAACCGCTTGCTGTACTTAGAATGGCGTCAATAGCATGCTGAGTATCTGGTGAATCAACGGGCTGCTGAGACACCAGAACAGTCCCAAAATCGGTGTCAACAGCAAGCTGTGTACTGGCATCTCAACGAGCTGTTGAGACTCCAGGACAAGTACTTAGATTGGCATCATTAGCATGCCGAGTATCTAGCGTTTCAACGATCTTCATATACACCTGAATAGTCCCAAGATCGGCGTTACAACACGCTTAGTGTCTGGTGTCTCAACAGGCTGCTGAGACACCAGAAGAGTCCCAAGCTCGACGTCAACAGCATGCTGAGAATTTGGTTTCTCAACGGGCTACTGAAAACCAGAACAGTTCCAAGATTGGCGACAATAGCATGCTGAGTATCTGGAGTCTCAACAGGCTGCTGAGACACCAGAAGAGTCCGAAGCTCGATGACAACAGTATGCAGAGTATTTGGTATCGGAATGGGCTGCTGAGACACCAGAAAAGTCCCAAGATCGATAGCAACAGCACTCTGAGTATCTGATGTTTCAACGAGCTGCAGAGAGACTAGAACAGTCACAGCGTAAGTCGCAGCGTGCGACTTACATGGCCTCTCTGAGAGCCACAGAACCCTTTGAACCGGCTAAATCTTACAGACGTGCTGTTGCTGAAAGGGCGGCACAGCAACATCAAACGTTCATAAGAAACACGTCTGATGAAATATTAAATAAAATAAAATTGATATGGATGGTCTGAAGCCTGGGGAAGCCTACTTTTTATCAATAAACCCCTGAAGCCGTGGGCGGAAGCTAGTTATAAATAAAATAGCACATTGGTCAGGCTTAGACTGAACGTTAACAAATCTTAATGAGGATTTTTGATGTAACTTTGAAATTATATAATTTAGTATTTAGTATTTTATTTATTTCTCAGTATGTTTAATGTAAGATCTCAATGTACCATACATTGAGATCTTACATTAAAGATTTCCTACACTCTACAACTCTAAATTATTAATACTTTAGTACTCTGGATTAGTTATGTCTTGTATACAGTTAAATGTATAATCTGTAAGGGAAGAGCGCTGCTGTCTGTAATACAGATATTAAGTTATCTAGCTCAGACACAGATGTTCACTGAATTGTATTTATTGTTAAGCTGTATCTAAAAGTGTTTGTAACCTAGAAATTAAGATATTCTTTGCTTGGTTGAAATAAATTATTATTATTAATTTTTTTTTTTATTTTTTTTTACATTTCTCGGGACCCTGGGGTCCCGGACCTTTGGAAGGCGTACAAGGAGCCGAAGCCAACTCGCAGAGGCCCCTTAAATAATTTATTATTATTATTATTATTATTATTATTATTATTATTATTGTTTCAGACATACTACCATAGCTGGTGTAGAAATATTAAATAATAAGCTAGGCATGCAAATGAGAACTAGGTAGGGTAATTGATGTAGTAATTGGCCACGCTTAAGTAACTGGCCACTCATAAAATGAGGTAGAAACAAGGTCGAGAAGAAGCAAGCTCATGAATGAAAAGGACAAAAAAATATTTTTCGTCCTTTCCATTTATGAGCTTGCTTGCATTACCTTGTTTCTACCTCTTTTTTATGAGTGGCCAGTTACTATAGCGTGGCCCATTACTACAGCAATTACGTTACATTATAAGAATATTATCTATACGTATACTTATGAAATTATAATTTAAATGACAGATTGTAATTGTTAAAATATGAATAGTAAAATCAAAAATATAAATCATAAAAAAGTCAAAGAATAAATCATAATGTCAAAATAAAAATTACAATGTCCAAGAATTCATACTAATGTCATTATTAAGATCATAATTACAGTATCAAAAAGTATGATTTAAGAATTCATTGACGGAATAAAAACACATGTCTAAGAGATAAGCAAACATTTTACATTTAAACATAATTATTAATTGGTAATATTCTCGGGGCAGGTGGTAATTTATTATAAATTTTATTTTTTTCAAATTCTAAACTCATTTATACAAACTAGGCTGAGAATCAGCACTTTTCGAACGTCAAAATTACATAAGACAGTCCCCGACAACGGGGACCCGACCTTAACCACTTCCACTCCCTAGTGCTTTACCTGGGGAGAAGAAGTGGCGCAACAAACTCCCCAGCAGCGCAGCTGTCTGTTTAGTTAAAAATAATTTAAGTACATTACGCACATTACATTGTCATACAACTGTCATTTCTACTGTATAATTGCAATCTCTGAGCAGATACTAGTAATTTACCGGCATTTTTTTTTGTTCAGTCTTTCAGAGACTTGTTCATTTAATATAAATAAATGAGGGTATTTTTTTACAAATAGATACACTTCAAAAATATACAGACATGGGAGTGGGAGAATTTTTAATTCCTTAAATAATGGTTTGCAGTGGTCAAGATATTCTGCTCCACTCATGACTCTGATACATTTTTTTGGCACTGTGAATGCTCTTTACACATCCATTGAATTACCCCATATCGCCGTAACGCAATACTGATGAAACATACCTATGATAAGCATTTAGGACTGATTTTTTACTGGACACTAATCTTAACTTGCGAAGAGCATATACAAACTTGTCAAGCTTACTTTAGTAAGTAAATCACAAACTTACAAACCACACATACCTCTACACACTTACAGACACATGCATCCACTTTCACCCACACACGAAATAATAATGCGAAAATAATTACGTTATCCTACATTTTTAAATCTTATATTAATGGATGACACTCAAATCATTTTGAATGACATAGACAACTCTGAAATAGCACAAGTTTTTGATTGCGATATCGCTGACTTTAAAAGGCTAATAACACCTATCCCCTCCGATTTTACCATTGTTTCGCAGAATATTAGATCTGTCTACTCCAATATGGACGATCTTCAACTAAACTTCACCAATCTCGGAACAGATATCGATTTGATAATCCTAACCGAATGTAGGTTGAATGCAAATAAACCAATACCTCATATAACCAACTATAACTCGTACTAAACTACAAACCATCTGAATAAGGCTGACGGAGTTGTCACCTATATTAAAAGCATACACGAAGACAGAACAAGAGAGGTAAAGCTAGCTCACGCGTCTTGCTTAGAAATTCATATTACGCCTGACCTTACAGTTTTAGCGATTTATCGGTCCCCTTCAACTGCGAACGCAGACTAATTTATTCAGTCCTTAAGTACCCACCTAACTACCCTTGCATCAACTAAAAACTTAATAATTACTGGAGACATAAATATTAATCTTATAAACAATCAAAATGAGCAGTCACACGGACGTACAAACAGACTTAGCTATCTCAATATGTTAGCAATGCATGGTCTTCTCCCTGGTCACACGCTCCCCACGAGAGACAAAACTTGTCTTGACCATTTCATAATAAAACTCAAACCTGACAACCAGACTGCAACCATTGCAATTATTCGCACGACCATTACTGATCACTCCATGACTTTATTAAAAATATCAAAACATACTAAGTTAATAAAATACTCAAAAACAAAAACAGTTTTTAATACGGAGAAAGGACTTGAGCTACTCAAGGCCAGTAACCTGCCGGACCTATTAAATCTAGACAACCCTAACTTGATTACTAATAACCTAATAGAGATACTGCAAACATGTGTCTCATAACTTTTGTTTCGCGCAAGGACTTTTCCCCGACGCTCTGAAAATTGCACTCATAACGCCTGTGTATAAGTCAGGGGTCAAATCTGACCCGTTTAACTATAGACCAATTTCGGTCCTACCTTCCGTTCCAAAAATTGTTGAGAGACTTATAAACTCACGGCTAATTAAGTTCCTTTCTAAATATAACATATTGTCGCCTTCTCAGTTTGGGTTTAGGCAGGGGAAGTCTACCGAGGATGCAGTTCTGTCACTGACTTCTGCTCTGGTGGACGGTGTGGATAGTGGAGCCAAGTGTCTGGCTGTTTTTCTTGACCTCAAAAAGGCCTTTGACACAGTGTCTGTGCCCTTACTTTTACAAAGGCTAGAACGCATCGGCATATGGGGACCCCCCTCTTGAGCTTCTTAAATCCTACCTCAGCAACCGCAAGCAAACGGTTAAAATTGCGAAGTACACCATTTCTGAGTTAACCGTCACTTTCGGAGTCGGCCAGGGCACTGTCCTTGGACCGACATTGTTCCTTGTCTACATTAATAGCCTCTGCAACACGAAGATTGATGGCGGGCTCATCTTTTCGTATGCCGACGATACTGCCATTGTCTTTACTGCTAAGACTTGGGTTGATGTTGCAAGGTTGGCCGAACGCGGCCTTTCCAAGATAGCAGCCTGGCTAAACCATAGTCTCCACACGCTAAATACTTCCAAATCCAATTACATCTGCTTCACTAAGTATAATAACTCCCAACCGTCCTGGGGTTTCCAAATAATAATCCACATCTGTCCCAACCCCCTCACCCCCGACTGCCCATGCTCAAAAATTGGGGTTCAACATATTAAATATCTGGGTGTTATGATTGACCAGCGCCTATCCTGGCACACACACACCGAACTTCTAATGAAGAGAGTTAGGAAGTTGATATGGACCTTCAAAACTCTGCGACATGTGGCTTCGCAGCAGCTGCTGAAGCAAGTATACATATCCTTGGCCCAGTCTATCCTCATTTACTGTCTGCCTTGCTGGGGAGGGACAACAAAAATAAAGTTCTTGGAACTTGAGAGGGCGCAGCGTACCTTACTTAAAGTCATGTTCTTTAAACCCTACAGATACCCCACCCTAGGCCTCTACCAATTAGCAGATCTTCTGTCTGTAAGAACTCTTTATTTGCTTCAACTTTTTCTAAGAAAGCACACAACCCTTCCGTATGATCCCTCTAAGCCTAAACACAAAAGGAGCTACTTAGTCGCTCAAACTGTCAGGGTTAGATCTGCTTTCGCTAAAAGACAATACCCCAGGCAATCATCTTACCTATACAATTGGCTAAATAAAGAAATACGGATGCATTCCATGAACTACCGGGACTGTAAAAAAGTTGTAACCGAGTGGCTTAAAACTAAATCCTAAGACGATATTGAGTCTATTGTATCTAATTTACAATAGCCAACGTGGTTACATTCAGGTCGTTTTCCGCATGGTTAGTGAAAGAAGACTTATTTTGCTTCTTTCGATCCTAAGACATCGTCTGTAGGGCTAGCCAACAATTAACGACCTACAATTTAGCGTACGCTTGTAACTACCTATACTAGCATCGCGGTCTCACCCGCATAACGCGAAATGGGCGCACTTTTGTATTTAGTGCTAGTCAGGATATTCATTCACGATAAATGAACTAAACATCGCTTATTATAAATTCATACACCATATAACCTCACTAATGTCACTTACACCCACACCCACACTCACTCACTCCACACTAACATACTCACTCGTAACACACGCATCACACGTACTCGCGCGTTTTGGATTTTGGATTTTTCCTGTACAACTCTTAACACATTATCTGCTTAAATGTTTATGCAAACGCTTCTTTATGCTACACCCTTACCAACCCTTATTTTACGATGTTTTCGAAACAATAGAGATGCACAACGAACGCACAGGTGCGGCGCGCCGCACTCGAAGAAAGTTATGTAAATTGTATGGACGCGCATACGCGCCGTCTAGCACCTGGTGAACGTCCGAAAACGATGATATACTACATATACTATTTTTTTTTTTTTTTGTAAATACATACTTATATAGATAATTACACCCAGACTCAGAACAAACAGACATGTTCATGCACACAAATGTTTGTCCTGGATGGGAATCGAACCCACGATACTAATAATTTAATTAATTATTTTTTTATTTAATTTTTCCAAAGGTCTGGGACCGCAGGGTCCCGAAATTTATAGAAACATTCTTATAAAGTGGTACAGTTGGAATAGTTTATATTTGAGATGAGTAGGTAACAATACAAAGGAGATGTTTCAAAATGAGCCACGTCTGTGTACACTACCTCAAAAAAAAAGAGAAACATCCGTAGAATTCGGGAAAATACAGATAATTCATTTAGATTGTGGTAGGGAATTGATATTTATCTATTATTGTTATCGACTTTCAACATGGTGTCTTACCGATTTAGTTACTCTGTGTATAAAAACAATGACAGTAAACCATAGATCCACCATTGATCATAGAAAGGGGACTGTCAGCTGTCACAACAGTGTCACATCAGTCCTCTTTTTGAGTATTAAACTTGTCAAAAGTCATTAATCAATCAAAATGACAGCTTACCCCCATGACGGGTTTTTGTTGTGTGTTGCAATTTCAAGTGTTCCTAATTAATTGTGGTTTACCAGAAAATAAAAGCCATTTTAAAGTAATTGGACCGTTGAGACCTATTTTAAATATATTTCCCTATTTGTATGTATAGTGTACACGTACCTGGGCCAAGGTCCATACATTTTGGAACATCTCCTTTACGATCTGATGTCCTAATAAACTGCACCCACGAAAATACCTTATGCAACCTCATGTTGGCACTAGCTATGAAAATAGTGGAGGATTGGTGCAATAAACACCAACTATCACTAAACTACTTGACTTTACAAAAAAAAAAGGAAATCGACAACACTAAAATTACCACGATTCATTGGAATTACCCTAAACTGTTTTCCAAAAGATGCCCAGGTATTTGGTCTCAGTTGATTGAGGATAGTTCCAAAGATCCTGGTAGTTGTAGTGTTGTTAAATTTATTTATCCTGGTGTCCCGATATTATACCACATATATAAGAAGTCGTTTCCATACCATATATCCGATTAGTAGCGCATTCCGGATTTTCTGGAATCCTGCAATTTATATGAAGAAAAAAATTAAAACGAAGCTTACATAATTTCTGAGCCGAAAAAATAACTTTAAAATAAGTATTACTTTATTTTAAATACTTTAAAATATAGAATTTTCTCGGAAATATTTTTTTCTGAAACTACCTAATACGCATGTAATCTTGGCTTTGACGTCTTGTGTTCTATGTTCTATGTTATTGGGTTTGGTTTCCGCACTTAATCCTTCAAGTGGACCATTGTGCGTGAGCCATAGCGGCCGTCGGGGTTTATTCCAACCAGCCCACCTCCCTCCAGAAGTTGGTCACGGCTTCTGGTCTGTTCAGAACATCTGTTAAAGATTTGGGTGTCCCGAGAGTTTCTGTTCTAATCTGGGCAACACCTGTGCACTCGAAGAGCACATGCGGAACGGTTTCCTCAGCCTCCATGCAAGCTCTGCACAGAGGGCTGTCCGTTATGCCCATTGTGTAAAAGTGTTTATTCAGCGAGCAGTGTCCTGTGATGGTCCCCGTCATCAGGCGCAGACCATTCCTATCCAGGCGTAAGAGTCGCCTGGTTAGTTTGCCATCCAGGCTTGGCATAGCTTCCCTGGACTGCCTGGACCCTGGTGCCGAGGACCACCACTCCTCTGCTTTTGTTTGGGTGATCTCTTGCAGCCATCAGCGTAATTGGTTGAAGGGTACGATTGGTTCGGGTCCATAGACTGACGCACTGGATGCCCTCCTAGCAAGTTCGTCCGCTGCGTCGTTACCCAAAGACCCACTGTGTCCTTTTATCTATTGCAGTTAGATATTAGGTTAGATACCGTTGCTCGTTCTAACGCATTGTGACATTCTAGTATTAATCTTGAAGTAATATATTTTTTCTCTAAGGTTTGGAGTACTGAGGCACTATCAGAGAGTATACGTATATGGGTATCCGTAACTCTCCTGGCCTCTATGGCGTACGCCGCTTGAATAATGCCCACACATTCTGCCTGGTAGACAGTGTTGAACATTCCCAGCGGGCTGGATATGTTTATGTTGAGGTCGTGCGAGAAAATTCCGGCACCGATTCCGGAGTCGGTCTTTGACCCGTCAGTGTAAACCCTCAGCTCGTTCGGGCCCGAGTGGTCACGCTGTTCTTCCGTGAGTATTATGTTGTAATGTTTTTGAAAGTAATGTTGTTTCGGGGCTCTGTCGCAGGCTGATGCCATCATTTGCCGCCTTTTGATCGCATCCTCCCTAATGCGTATGTGTTTAACCCTGGAGTCTTTGCTCAGGGTTCCGGTTATATTGAGCCTAAAGGCGGCCAAGGCTGCCTCCTCCCTCACAATGAGTGTAGTGGAGGCAATCCAAGCATTGCCTGTAATGCGGCCGTAGGTGCGGTTCTCATGCAGCCAGTGATTGCCACACAGGCTAATCGCTGTAGTTTTTCGAGATCTTTCCGGGTTGCGCTCAGGTCTGTCCTGGGCCACCAGACTAGTGAGCCATAAGTAATGATCGGTCTGATAACTGCGGTGTATAGCCAGTAAGTGACCTTAGGGTTAATCCCCCAGTTCCTGCCAAGCAGTCTCTTACACTGCCACAGGGCTATGCTGGCTTTTGTGGTGATGTAATTAGTATGTCTTGCCCAGTTCAACTGTTTGTCCAAAAAGATGCCCAGGTATTTGGTTTCAGTCGATAGGCTTAGGGTAGTTCCAAAGAATCGTGGTAGTTGTAGTGTTGTCAGCTTCCTCTTTTTTGTAAAAAGAATCAGCTCAGTTTTGGTAGGGTTCACTGATAGTGTATGTTTATTGCACCAGTCCTCTACTATCTTCAAGGCCTGACGCATGAGATTACATAGAGTGTTTTCGTGGGTGCCGTTTATTATTACGGCTATGTCATCAGCGTAGCCAACAGTGAAATATCCTTTATTATTGAGTGTCTTAATAAGGCTGTCTACGACCAGGTTCCATAGCATCGGAGAAAGGACGCCCCCTTGCGGGCAGCCCTTTGCTACAATGGCCCTTGTAGTGTCGATCACTGTCACTTGTACAGCTCTCAGTTTGAGCATGTTTGTGATCCAGCCACTCAGGGTTGAGTCTATGCCGTGTCTGTCTAGGGCCATGCCAATACTGTTGAACATGGTCTTGTCGAAGGCACCCTCAATGTCAATGAAGGCGGCCAGTGCTGAGCATTTGTGGTCCACTGCGCACTCAATCTTGGAAACCACAGTGTGTAGTGCAGATTCCGTTGATCTGCCAGTGGAGTACGCATGCTGTTGTTTATGTAGTGGTTTTATCCTAAGAGGTCCATCTCGGATGTATCTATCACATAGTCTCTCGAGGGTTTTCAGTAAGAAGGATGTGAGGCTTATAGGCCTGTAAGACTTGGGTTGTGTATAGTCAGTCTTTCCAGGTTTGGGTATGAAAATGACCTTCACTTCGCGCCATGCGAGGGGTATATATCTAAATGCTAAGCAGGCCCGGTAGATTTCCACCAGCCATGGCATCAGATGATCTACCCCCCACTGCAGTAAGGCTGGGAAGATGCCATCCAGTCCTGCGGACTTGTATGGCTGGAAGGTATTTATGGCCCACTTTATTCGGTCTTTTGTTACTATATTGTGGGCTCTAGTCCAATCGTGATCTGTTGGGGTCCATTCTGGTCCAGCCCCCCACGTCCTGTCCTCCAAGAGTTTACAGTTTGGGAAGTGAGTCTCCAGAAGGACCTTACTGGTTTCTTGGTCGGTTAATGTATATGAATTATCGGGTTTTTTCAGCGCGCCAAGGGTTCGGTCCTGATCGGTTGATAGGATCTTCCTTACCCTCGCAGCTTCGTTGTTCGTCTCAATGGATTCGCAGAATTTACGCCACGCAGTTCTCCTGGCGGTTCTGTTCTGCTTTTTGTATGTGTATTGGGTTTCTTTATATATTTCCCAATCATCCGGGAGTCTAGTGTTTTTGGCCCTGTTGAATTGCTTACGTAGTTCATTTCTGAGTTTGCTAAGTTCAGCGTTCCACCAAGGGTTTCTTTCGCCCTTGAGTTGTGGCGCTCTTAGCTTGCAGCATGCATAGTAAGCTTCGGTTAGATATTCTGATAATTTTGTCACGGTATATTCTAATTGTGCTTGGTCTTTTATGGTTATTTGTGATAGATGCCTAGCTAGTAGTGAGGCTAGTAGGCGTTTATACCCTGGAACATTGGTGCGCCGTGGGTTGCGTCTCGGTTCTGGTTTCCTTGTGTTGGCTGTTAGTGTAAATCGGATCCTTCTATGGTCTGTACAAGAGGGCTCGTCTGATACGTGCCAATTTGTGATAAGGTTAGTCGCATTTTCTGTAGCAAGTGTCAGGTCTATGATTGTTTGACCTCGAACTGTGACCCAAGTGGGTTCTGAGCCGCGGTTAACAATGTTAAGGTTAGTAGAGAATAAATATGTGGATAATACCTCTCCTCTGGGGTTCGGTGCGTCGCTGCCCCAGAGCGGGTGATGGGCGTTCGAGTCAGTGCAGATGATTAAGTCAAGTTTGGCGTGCTCGCAGTGCTGCACCAGGTCGGCCATCTCCTTCGGAGGGCAGTCTGCGTCCTCCCCCGGCATGTATACCGAGGCCAGTACTATGTCTGGGATGTCACCTGCAGTCTGGAGCCTGACAGCTGTCAAGTCTCTGGAACAGAATTGGGTGAGTGGTGTGCTGGGAATATGTTTGGGTATGTATGCGTATGTTCTTGGTTTGTCTGAGCCGTGTGTGTTGAGCCCTACGCGCGGGCCACGAAGGATATCCCTGCGAGGCTGGCCGTAGCAATCTGCTTTCCTCCCCCCTCCAAAGACCTGACAAAAGAGGAAGCTGAATACATCAAGACTAACCTCGAGAACATGCTAATGGACACTGACGCCTTGTGTTAATTATAATATCTTATAATTAACACAAGACGTCAAAGCCTAGATTACCTATCGGTTTGTTTGTGGAATCATGTTTGTAATTATAATAATTGTGATTTGTCATGGTCAAAGTAATTCCGTTTCCGTTTGTTGTTAGTTTTTATTGAGTTAAGAAGGTACATAATTGCTTTTTTTATAGATTTTATACAGTGTAAGTCTTTTACAGAGGAGCCGACGGAAGAAATATTTAATTAAAAAAATCTAAATTAATTGTCTCTGCCTGCTGAAGTTGCTGTGTAGGTAGGAGTGTGCAAGGCCTTAACAGTTGCTAGGAAATGTTGTGATTGAGTTATAAACGTGGTATTTTTACTTTAAGAAAGCTATACTGTAGTGATACGTGTAAGCCATATTTCATCAAAAATAAAATCTAAACACTCCCATCATTGTACATTTATGAGGTTGCGGTATTCGTTAAAACAAACACAAAACTTTTTAAGAACCTATCAGATACTAATACGCGAAGTCGACGGGATTATAATAGATTATGTGTAAGAAAGCTTAGTGCAGCACTGATGGAGAAAAGTGTGTTTTGCATGGCGCCAATTATGTTCAATCACATTCTGCCACACATTAAACAATTAAATGTAAACTTATTTAAAAAACAGTTAAATGACTTTCTACAACAAAAAAAGCTATTATAATATTTCCGAGTTTTTAACGGACAAAGTATTGATATAACTTTTAATTTTTTATTTACCTCTCTTATTTACATTTTACTTTAACATTTTAATTAAAATTTTAGAATCGTATTTGTTTAGTTCATTATTGATGTTTTTCTATACTATTGTACTTGTAAATTTTGTGTTTAAGTGTAGATACGTTTAACTAAGATTTGCACACTAAAAAACACTATTTTTTGTCAACTTATTTGACTTGTATTCTTGCAAATAAATAATATTCTTATTCTATAATTTAAAGTAATAAAAATGTAAGTAATAGGGGGTTTTATTGAGAAATTTTACATTTATTGTAACAATTGATGAAAAATTACCTGATATTTGTTAAAAATTAATTTCCATTAGAGGGCAGTTTTTCTTTAATTTTTATTTAATGAGGACTTCCTGTTATTTCTTATCACATCTGAGTTTGTTTCATCATAACAGATCGTTTAGTTTAAAAGTTATACCGTTTTGTTTACACACACGCGGACAAAAATGCTATAAAAAGTTTCATTTATTTTTTAGATTTTTTCTAATTTTCTTTCCGTCGATAAAATTAAGCATAGTTTCCCTCATTTTGATATGTGCAAGCACAATGAAGGGTTCCGTAGTTGGGATGAATTTTATCCCAAGAACAAACTTATGTTAAGTTAGTTAAGCTAGTTGAAAACCATGTTCTCCCATACATTCCAACTGCAAATGTAAGTTTGTACGCACAATATTGAGAGATTTACCATAGTTTATGGTTGTTTCTTATCTACATCAATGACCTCCCTAAAATAACAAATGCTGTAAGCGTTTTGTTTGCAGATGACATTTCAGTTGTCTTTTCATGCACAAATAATCTGACCCTTAACAATGACATCTTCGAATTCTATCTGACATATCTAAACGAACATAAGCTTGAATCGAATTTCACTGAAACTTAAATAATGTAATTCAGACCTTATCAAAAACGGCCCTCTCGAAATAAATTTTACCTATAACAAAGCTTAATTAGACTGCGAAGATAATTTAAAATTATTGGGCCTTAATATAGACACAAACCTAAATTGGAGAAGGTGCATACAAATTTTATCCACTAAATGAGGTATGGACAGCTGCAGACCACATTTTACAGAACAAAATATCTTTACACTCACACCGCTATATATCTTTGAAATATGTCTGTTTGTTAGGGAAAATATATCACATTTCCCATTCACGCACCCAGCCACGAAACTTGCGACACCAAAATGGTCTAGCATTACCGGTTTTAAAACTATCCATTATCCATTCAGGCCCATATGTAATGTGTATCATTGATATTTAATTAAATTAAAATTGTTCACTTATTTGAACCAGAAGTGCTACTACACATGTTTAATTTATTTGAATTAATACATTTTATTTCCATTAAACTTATTCTTATTTTTACCTAAAATAATAATATAATTCGATAGTAACAGCAACAGCAAACAATAATATTTTGTTTTACAGGGTGCATGTTTGATACTTTTAACCTGTACAACATGTTTGCAATAAACTGATGTGATTTGATTTGAAAAAAAAAGCATACATACAGACGAACCTAACCTCCTCCTTTTTCGAAGGCGGTTTAAAATTAAAATATGTTTGTTAGTAAGCGCTTCACTTCAGAACGGCTTGATCAGTCGGCTAGTGATGTCAAAATGTAAATCCAAGATGCAGCTGCAAAAAATTTCTAATTTTTCGTCATAAGTGTCGTTTTCATGATTATGAAGGGTGCTGAAGCCGATAGTGACGTTAAAATGTAAATCCAAGATGACGACAGGAAAAATTTAAAAATTTTTCACCATGGGTGTCGTTGTCATGATTTTCGAGGGTGCAACAGCCGATAGTGAAGTTAAAATGAAAATCCGAATTGGCGCTTCGAAAATGTTCAAATTTTTCATCATGGGTGTCATTCTTATAGTTTTCGAGGGTGCTAAAGCCAATAGTGGGGTCAAAATGTAGATCCAAGATGGCGGCTGCCTTGCCAGGTATGTGGGTTGTTTGAAAGAGTTACCGTGGCCTTTGGCACAAGCTAATGAAGGAACACGGGTGGGTTTTATTCAGTAGAAGTCTGACACGCCCTACCGTTCCGCCCAGAGAGAAGTTATTTGATAATTTTCCACCCAAAAAAAAATGCCTATTGCGATAACTTTTAAATGTTTCGTCATTGGTGTCGTTTACATGATTTATGATTTATTTTTTGTTTTAAAAACAGTCTATGCGAGCTAAAACAAACTTCGAAAAACCAAACCAGTTTCAAAATATAAGTTGTTAGCGTCTAATAACTTATACTAGATAGCTTTGTATTGTATAATATATTGTATAGCCTTGTATAATATACGCTGAAGGAATTTTGTTCCAACAGGGTGTCCCACGATACCTCCCTACTTTCGTTTCTTACAGTTGTTACAGATCCTGAAGACGTGCTCACAGTACTTAACAAGTGCCTGGAAAAGATGTTTGTGTATAGATTCGTAGAACCGATGTTTGCCAATATGTTGATTTCTGCTGAAGGTAGCCTATTTACTATTTCTTATTTTTTTACTGAACATTATTATTTGTAACGGAGACTGGGCGGAAGTGGGCTATGGACCAGTAGAAATGCGGTTTTGTTACAATTGTGTATATTATCGCTATTGGTCAAATATACCACTTTTGCCTAGTTTTCATTCAGTAGGTACTGCTTTGCTTTTCTTATAGTCCTATCTCAAGATATGTCACAATCACCGATTTCTCTTTCTAATTACTCCACTGTCCACTGTTTTATAACTTGTTTAGTGTTGGTAAATAGCTAAAGATTGTATTAGTTTCCATGGTACTCAAAACGTTTCAGTGCCTACTTGGAAGCGCAATCGTCGAATTGCAGATCTGTGCTTCAAGCAGTACCTTTTGGATAACTATCTTGAGGTCTTCAATGATCAAGCTGATCGATTTGTTGAGCTTCTCGCCGCGGATGTCGACAAAGATGAAGTGGATCTCACTGAGAAAATTACTAGGAGTATTTTGGAAACCGCTTGCAGTGAGTGTTCAAAAGAATGTTTTTTTTTTTGTGATGGGTTTGCTCTTGACTCTAGTGTAGGTCACAGGTGACAGAGACAAAGTCGACGATGGAGTGAGCTTAGCCAGAAAAAGCCCGTTTACTCTCACTTTGAAGAGATTAGGGTTGTATGCGTTCGGAAACACGGACGCAGGTTGTGAGTTCCACTCCTTTGCTGTGCGCATTATAAAAAAAATTGTAATGCGTGTAAGGTAATCATTTTATTCTTAATGGCAAAAGTTCATAAGTTTGACTCAACATTCAACTCCGTTTACTGACGAAGTCATAAAGTCATCAAGTGTAGAGGTGAGAGGTGACAGGGTACGCGGCGCTGGATGGATGGTGTGGGGAGACGACGCATACGCACTTCACATCTGAGCCGTCCATGAATCCCCCTCTGTGGAGAGCCCACGCGCTAGAATCTAGCTGCTAGATGGACAGACGACCTTACAAAGGTGGCGGGGACACACTGGAGCGTTGGCGTAATTTATATTCTATTCTATTCCAATTAACATACTGATATTATTTCAGGAACAACACTAGGCGCTGGAGTCGATGATAAAGATCTTGTTAACGATAATTATAAGGTGGCAGTCAACGATTGTCTTGATATTGTCAGCACTAGGGTCAGTAAACCTTGGCTCATGTTCGATTTCATCTTCAACTTGTCGAGTTACAAAAGTAAACTGTCCAAGGCTCTGGATATCATTTTCAGTCTTTCGGAGCATGTGAGTATTATAATAAGTAGATAGACAATGTGACTTACACGAGATTAAATAAAGGTCAACAAAATTGATGAACTTTTGTGATAAAATGAATCTAATGAATTTATACTATTCAATCTATTTTATATTTAAATACCTTACAACTTTTGTAGATGGTACAGCTACGAAAATCGGAACATTTACAACGGTTGAAAAACAAAGGAGACTTTGACTACGAAGGTAAGAACTGACCAGCAGAGATTTTAAATAAAGAAATACCTATTAATATTGTATATATATTATTAGGTAATTTGAGATGCCTACAGGAAAACGTTCTCAGGAGACCACCTCTATTTTTTGCAATAAGTAGTTACCGCTAATACCTACATTCACAGAATGGTACAGTCAGCTACAAAATGCCAACTCTCATGATTTATTTTATGATGCTAATCGATGTAGTTTCATATAAGGATTTAAATTACTTCTCATTGGATCAACTGATGTTAGAGTAGGTTCCTATTTTTAGTTAAATGAATGAACCATACCTTTAATTGCTAGAATATAGAATATAGCTTTTGGTTGTGCAAATGTTAAGTCAAAAATAAAATTAAATAATATGGAACAATGACATTTTAAAGGGCAATGCAACTTTTGCCATACATAGCTGGCATGTTTTTTTTTTTCTTTTCGCCAAAAGTGAAACCTAGGCCATATGTTAGAGTATTGTATCAGAAATCAATAGCAAAAAGAACTAGGTCTACCAACCGTAACCGAACCAAGTTAGAGAGTGATTAGTAGATTGCTATTGTTTTTTTATCAGGCGTTAATTTTCTTAAATAAATATACTACTCGGCAACTCTAATGAGTCATTCCGCATCCCCCCGCTTCTGCATACGTCGACGGGCGCGGTAGGGGGCCGCGGCAGGCGGAGGCCAAGTGACTCGTTTCAGTTGTCGGGTTATGGATTAAGTAGGTTGTTAATGTTATATTTTTACTAAAACACATTTGTATCTGATAATACATACAGTCCTTACTGAGCTCTGTTTCACGATAACTACAACTGGAGCCTTCAAGTCAAGCGTAAATAGTTTCGCATCATACAGATTGCGCGCGCGGTGTCAACAAGAGACGCCGCGTGTTCCTAGAAATCCCCACGCGCATGGAAGAGAATAGCATATCGTTGTCCCTCTCTATCCCGAGCTTGCAGGCCTCTTGTGTTGCTGCTGCTGCTGGCTCACTCACCTTTCTGCCTTCGGATTGTGTGTGTTGTTTCTGTGTACTTACCGTTAGTGATTTTACCCCACAACTTGGCTTTGATACATTGGATACCGTTTCTGTTTTAACTTGTGACTTGGCTGTGTTTATGGGACTTGGTTTGTGTTGTGACGTGAAGTAACTTGTGCTGGCTACAATGTCTAATAGACCATGTATTATTTGCCGGAGAAGTACAAACCGCGTTGGGGGCAGAAACGTTAGAAGGTCATTTTTACTTACACCTTCTTTTGTCGGAGAACACACTTTTATTTTGGACTATATTGAACACATCGACAATTCCACAGAGGTTAGTAATCGTTTTTTACATATTTATGCAACAACTTTTTTAATTACTTACCTAAGTTTTTACCGAATGGCTTATGAAAAGAATGTTTCATTCAATATTGGCAAACGTGAAGAAGGGCTTTAATCATATACCTAGTTTACATCGCGTACCTACATTACCGCCTAATCTACTTAACTAATATTTTAAAACTTAAAAATAGATTTAAAAACATCTTTCACTTATAGAAAACACAGATTACGTAGGTACCTACCTACATAACACTAAGAATTATTTAAAAAAAGGATACAGCTATAAGTTATTCTAGGAACTGACACCAAATTGAGTTCCGACGCAAAGCTGCAGTTTACGATAGGATAAGGCAGACCATATTGTTCGTTGCCTTTCGCAACATAAGCCCTTTGTAACACGCCCAAAGACCCTTCTATTGTTCAACATTTCTTTACTTATTAATGTTTTACTATGTTATTTTTTAACAGTTCTCTTTTGTAAGTCAGTTCTTCCCGAAATTGCAATTGAACCTTTATTTTACAGATTGACGAGTTGGATAGAATTTGTCGACCGTGTTTTCAACGTGGGACTTACTGGAATCGGCAGAGGAATGCTCAGCAAGAGAGTAGTGACAGCGATACTGCAGAAATCTTACAAGAAGACAGTGATCAAGAAATTGTACCTCAAGATGATCAAGAATTAGTTGTAGAGCCAAATATTGGTGATCATGATGATCAGCCCGATCCTCAATCAGGGACAATAGAAATACCTGGATATTTACGACTCTCAAATAACTCCACTTTATGTATTATTAATAATTGCGTTAACCAGAATCTGCACCGGATTAATGTTGCTGTTCGAAGGGATTTGTTAATTAAAAACAATATATACATCCCACGAGCTACGCGTATATGTGATATGCATTTAGAAAGCGATATCTGGGAACAACTAAGACATATAGCGCGTCATACGTTTTCAACTTTTAACAGCACTCAAACAAAAGATATGTTGACTTTGCAAAAAACAGTGTTAAAAGAATTTATCAATTTTCAAAACATAAACGAAATGGACGATTCTTTATTTTATTATTACATTGGATTTAATAAAACCCAGTTTATGGAAATAGTTTCAGCCAGTCCAACTTTAAGAATGACATTTCCCAAAAAACCCTTAAACGCTTTAGGCATTCTCTTAACTAAATTGCATACAGGAGACTCTAATCAAAGACTAGCAAAACTATTTTCAGTATCGCGACTGTCAATAGAAAAAATAATGAAAGGGACGCGGCAATGTCTGTTGAACGATTTTGTTCCACTCCATATGGGCCTGGATCACTTAAGTAGAGAAGAATTAGTGAGTAGAATATTATCTATACCTAATCACCTTTTTGGAAACCCGGAGTCCCCAATAGAGGCCAGGAGAGCGGTTGTGATTGCAGATGGAACCTATCTTTATATGCAAAAAAGCTCTAACTATGGGTTCCAACGAAAGTCCTATAGTCTGCATAAATATCGGAACCTATTAAAAGTATTTTTGATTGTGTGTCCAGATGGCCACATTATTGATATATATGGGCCTTATGAAGCAACAAAATCAGACGCAATGATTTTGAAAGAAATCACTAATGTTCATGATGTAGATAACCCGTTTCATTACTTTTTTAAAAGTGACGATGTTTTTATATTAGATAGGGGGTTTCGCGATGCAATTGACGATCTCAGGGCCATGAACTATCGCGCTTATATGCCGGTGACAAAAAATGCTGGCGCGGTACAGCTGACAACGCAACAGGCGAATCAAACGAGAAGAGTAACATTATGTAGATGGGTCGTAGAAACAATAAACGGACGGTTGAAAAATCAGTTTCGACAACTTAGGTCTACGTTTTTTAATAGAGCAGCGAGTCACTTGTTCGACGAAGTAAAAATAGCCGGTGCATTACTAAATGCTTTTGGTAAACCACTCACTGATCATCCTTTAGTGGAGTCAATAACAACAAGAATAAATGAAACCCCTAATGAAAACTATTTCAGCGATTACGTTATTCACAGGAATCTTAATCAAATCAGAGCTGATTTCGTGTCAATGACTGCGAATGTTCCCGGTCTGGACAACTTTCCCATACTCGACATAAACAACCTAATAATATTTGCTCTGGGGACGTATCAAATAAGTCAGGCCAGGAGTTATTATGGCGAACATGTGAGGGGCGATGGTTCGTACTATATTGAACTGTACAGGGAGGATAGGTTAGATATTACGGTTTTGGAAAGGTTTAACATCGACGTCATCAATCCGTGGCTGCTGCGTAGCCGAATCCAATCGCGACATAGACGACGCACATACTTCGTCTATCTTTTGATAGAAGGGCTTAATGATGGCGTAGCAGCAATAAAAGGGCATTACTGTTCCTGTATTTCTGGGAAGAGAACACTTGGTTGTTGTAGCCACGTCATGTCTGTATTGTGGTTCATGGCGTGGGCCAGACATCAACAAAACTTAAGTCCTCCAGCTCAGTTTCTGGATTTCATAATAAGACAGGATGAGGGAAGAGAGACGAGTAATGATCATGATTAATTAGGTTTATCTATAAGAATTTAGTAGTTTAACACTTTCACTGTTCAATAAACCACATATGATTCATGTGATTGTTTAACTATTGTGTCTGCTTTGTGGCAGTGAAAGTGATATAATTATTGTTCTATGATAATTGATAAGATAAGGTAAACAAAGGTTTTTGTAAAACCAGAAGTACTAATTATTTAATAAATAGTTTCGGATTTTATGGTTGTATCATTTATTTTTTCGTAAAAATTATGTAATATTCGTACAATTTTTGAAAAGTAACCCAGAATACCTATCCTATAGTGGAATAAGAAATGGATATAAGAAAAATAGATCAACGCCTGACAAAAATATACTAGCAATACTTCCATATGTATCTTCGTTCGGTTACGGTTGATGGACTTGGTTCTTTTTGCTATTGATTTCTCGTATTGTCCTTTAACATATAACCTAGGTTTCATTTCTGGCGAAAGAAAAAAAGTAAATCATGCCAATAGTTTGCATTGGCATTTAAAATATATCTTGAAGCAAAATTGTAGATGTTTAAATAAATTCATAATACATAATATAAAATTCCCATGCAGTTGTACAATAATAATAATAATAATATTCCACAACTATCACACAACGCCGTCTAGCCTCAAGCTAAGCAAAGCTTGTGTTATGAGTACTAGACAACTGATAAACATACTTATATATTTCTAAATACATACATATATAGATAAATTACACCCAGACACAGAACAAATGATCATGCTCATCACACAAACATTTGTCCTGGGTGGGAATCGAACCCACGACCTCCGGCATAGCAGTCAGGGCCACTAACCACTAGACCAACAGGCCAGTCGAAATAAAAACAATAAACAATAAAATAGAAAAATAGTTTTTTTTCCCCAGTCAGCGAATTATTGCGCATAATCTATGTTTTAATTGCATAAGTTCATCAATTAAATAGAAACATCTATCACAAAGGCAATTATAGAGAGTCATATTAAAATCTAAGCTTGATAAATTCCTTTTGCCTATAGGTAATTTATTGTATAGTTGAAATACCCATTTTTTTTTTGTTAAAGGACGCAAGTTGCAAAGCGTCTTAGATGTCCTTCTGGAGAATACTGTGACTGAGACTAGCACCCTCTTTACGGATGTTGTTCTGAGGAATATCTTAGACAATCTGTTGTTGGCTTCCTTTGACACCACTATCTATGAGATGCTGTTCATCTTGGTCTGCGTCGGCAGCTGCCCTGAAGTGCAGGAGAAAATTTATCAGGAGTAAGTTATTTTAACAACTTGTAAAAACAGCATATTGTTTTGAATTCAAGTCTCTATTAATATTATTATATCAGAATGTAGTGAGTTATTATTTTATTTCTATAAATCGCACGAGTTTGTATATTATAATGTTTTATTCTCAGAATAGCTCATGTTTTGGGCGAAGACGAAAGAGTATCAAAGGAGAATCTATCTAAATTAGTTTATTTAGAAGCAGTAATCAAAGAATCCATCAGGTTATACCCGGTTGCACCAATTTTGGGTCGCCAAGCTTCTACGGATACAAAGTTACGTAAGTAATAAAATTTCTAATTAAACCAATGACCAAACACTTGTACCTACACATTTTACAAACCTTTGGTAGGTTTGTAAAATGTCTAACAAACAGTATGTCGGCAGGACTAGCACTCGTCTAGTTAGCCTTTGGTTCTTGAAACGCAGGCGACGCACCGATACGTATTGCTACAGATCTCGAGAGCCTCTCTCCTGAAGCATAGCAACAGCTCTTGCTGCGCTTTCCATGTTCATATGACGACAAAAATCAGGCATAGCAATCACGATTGACACCGAAATCAAATAAATCTGAGACAGAAAGTAACGGGTAACGTCAAGCTTAAGCTTAGAATCAGACTGAGAACACAAGTGACAGAATTTGAGCAAAAATGTTTTTAAGCACTTCACTTTTTCTGTCTACTCACTTGAATTCATCGCTAAAATAATCGCTCAAAACATTGATAAGGATCTATAAATATATCGAGAATATAAGTAGTTAAGAGCTTTAATTTCCATTTACCAAGTCTGTTAACTATATTCTTACCCAATTTTTTATTCTTAGACAAAATTCTAAATTGACTTAGGGTTGGCCCTATTTGGTTCTGAGTAGTTTAATTGGGTACCCCAATTCGGATAATCCCTAAGTCCTAGTTACTTATGATAAATCCAAAATTTATTTTCTCAATTATAGATGTTAAAATAACTTTAAGGGTTTTTTTACTTAAATAAAGAGTTTACTTTTTACTATAACTTGATGGCATTTTCATTTTTATACGCCATATGTGTTTTTTACAAAATATAAATGTGCTTTATTCCTTAAAAGTGAAAAAGTGGAGTTAGGGATTTATCGAATTGGAACACCCAATTGGACATCTAACAATAAGTAGATTGTATAAAATTAAATGGATACTAGAAATATTATTATAAAGGCAGTGTGCGCCGCCGCCGCGGCGTCGCTACACGCCGGCGATAGCTCGTGCTTGCATGCTCTTTCAGAAATACAACATACACATTTATTGGTTTGCACCTCAGACTCGTACCAGCCGCACGGGTCGATCGACCAGGTTAAGCTATACTTACGGCGGTCGATCCGTGGATAGGTACCGAGAACTCTCCGTGCCTCGGAAAGCACGTTAAGCCGTTGGGCCCGGCTGTCATTCATTAATGTTTGACACTCGTTATGAGTCCTCAGATTAATGCCAAAAGTCTGACAACCAGTCTTACCAAGGGGGTATCGTATTACCCAGTAACTGGGTTTTGGAGGTTGGATAGACTGCTGTCGCTCGATGTAAAATACTGGTATTCAGCTGCATCCGGTGAGACGGAAGCTGACCTCAACATAGTTAAGGAAAGGCAAGTAGATGTACAACAACAAGATCAATTATTAACAAGATCAAGTATTGTCACACCTTGCGACTATTTCATTAAGGAGTTCACTTTTTATTTTACTCTTTAGTGTTATCTTTTTATTTACACTATTATCTTTTTTAGTCCGTATATATTATTAAAAAAAATGTAGGGATCAAATACTTATTGGCTCTTTTGTCATAGTCAGTTTTTACTGGTGTTCGCACAAATTTACGTTCTGAAACACTTCTAGTATTGTAAGTGTTTTGCCAAAGCAAAGAAAACCGGCTCGCATGGAGATTCACAATTGAATCCGCCCTGGAGTGTAAATGTGGTGCAGTCCCACAAACAATGGGGTAGTTATGATGCGTCCAGCGTGTCCTGCTGTCTACAGTAGCTCATGGACGCTACTGAAGGTGCCAAGCTCGTAGCAAAATTCTGGGCTGACTGTATAAAGATTGCCATTGATACGCTAAGAGGAAGAAGACTTACACTTAGACACGGAAACCACCTTTCATGCTTGTAGCATGTTTCTCATAAACTTCTTTACATTCAAGTTTTACTTTTGGGTTAGCAAGGAATTTTATAAATCGAATTTGCAGCGATTTTAAACTGTTCAGATTTTAAATGTATGGTCAGACGTATTTAATTCATAGGTTATCAGACTCGGCGAGTGCAAAATAAAGCATACGCAGCGTTTTCTCCTTCAACGATTCCTTCAGCATAATAAATAGAACTTAAACTTAAATTTACTGACATGGTACTCCCACTTTCCACAGACACAGTTATATTATTACAGTCTTATATTAGTATCATATTGTTATCGTGCCCCCATCGGGTAGTATTATCAACGTCGACTTGCAACATTGCCCTAACTAGGAGGTCAGGGCTATAATTATATATATATAGAAATATATTCTTAGAAGTACAAGTACATAAGGCACATGAAGTCCGCATACATATAACTCCGTTGTTTCCCGACTATATAACTGACGCTCTTGACATTTATGATATTGCTAACCGATCCATACACGGAATCAGTCGGAACGCCAAGGTTTACCGCAGCTATTTACCAGCTACATCAAAAATGCAGGTCTTTAATCGTCTGCCACTCTCTGTTCATGATCCGGTGATCCGACACTCATCCATGGCCTGCAACAACACCTCGTGTTCCAAGGTGTCAAACGCTTTTTATAATCAAAAAATAGCACCAAGACCTGATTACCCTGGTCCAGACTACTATTCATGTCTTCCGAAAACCATGTGATAGTGCTGATATTTTGCTACGACCGCGCTTTTGGCCATATTGTGCATTTGCGATACGATTCTGCTCTAAAAATTCGCTAACCTGACCGACAACTATTTTTTTCAATATATTATTAATTACTGATAAGATAGCGTGGACATGTAGTAAAATCTATACTAATATTATAAAGAGGAAAGTTTGTTTGTTTGTTTGTCTGTGACAGATTTTTTGTGATAATATCACATAAAAAGTCTTGTACGAATTCAATAGGATTAAGTTGTACACTTAAATATTGTGTATAACTCGGAGTAACGTTTAGTTTTTGATTTATCGCAATCGCTTCACTCTATCAAAAGATATTAACCAATCGTTGGTGTTCAACAATAACTTTTCATTACGTCACGTAGATACATGTAACGACATCTGTTGACCCGAAATGATACTAACGTAAACAACTACTACTCACACTCTCTCTTACTCACGTAGGATCGTGAGATCGTGTGTTGTTTTAATGTGGTTATTTTCGCATACTTCGCGCGCAAACTTAACGCCATACATTGTGAATACAACTGCCAATGATCCAATCAAAGTTAGGCTTTAAAGGCTTCTAATTCGTTGTTTCTATGTTAATAAAGTTAGTGACCAAGCTATGATCGCGCTGAGAAATCGCAATGAATATGATGAAGTCACGAGATCTCAATCTGGAAGGTACATAAGCTCCTCGGAGGCAGTTTGGCGTATTTTAAGTTTCTCAATTCATAAGAGACATCCATCAGTCATTCATCTCGATGTACACCTTGAGGTCGGGCAACGAGTATATTTTCAATCTGGAAATGTCACCGAAAGGTTAGACAATCTGAAACAAACCATTTTGATGGCATTCTTTCACCTCTGCCAAACAGATAATTACGCGAAATCCCTACTTTACGAGTATAACGAGGTTCCACGCTATTTCATGTACAACAAGCAGCAAGGTTTTCGAACCGTAGAAGATGTGGAACTGCTCTGAAAGGCGAGCCTGGAGTTTTCAATTAACACGTGATTGGACGAGTATACACTGTACACCCGAATAATTCAGAGTGTTACTATTTAACTCTTTCTGTACGTAGTACGAGGATCTACTTCTTTTACTGAGCTCTGTAAAGTGGATGATATTGAACATCCCACATACCAGGCTGCTTGCCACGCACGTCATTTATTAGATGAAGATCAGCATTGGAATGATGCTTAAGCCAAAGAATGCGTCAGCGATAGTTCATATCGTTTGCGTCGTCTGTTTGCCATCTTACTGACCTTTTGTGGATTATCAGATGCTGGGCAGTTGTGGCAAAAATATGAAAAAAGGTTTGCAGAAGATTTTTTGAGCAGGAATAGCAGCCTCATTGTTGCCCAGAGAAAAAACCGCACATACAATGTTCAAAACCTCTATCGACTTGGAACGAACAGAAATCCCGGTTTGCAAAGTTTCACGCAATAGCGACACAGCTCGGGTATTACGCGATTATGTCATAATAATTTGGGATGAGTGCACGATGGCAAACCGCAAGGCTGTGGAAGCAGTAAACTGAACTTTGTGGGACATAAAGCAAAATGACCGGCCGATGGGAGGCATTACGGTACTTTTTTGTAGTGATTTTAGGCAGACACTTCCGATAATATCCCGAAGAACGAGAGCCGATAAAATTAGTGCTTGCCTAAAATTCTATTATATGGCGCAATATGGTGGAGAATCTATGTCGTTCCGTTGCTTCACGGCCGGAACTCATTTATTCTGTGTATGGGAATCCCACAGATCGGGAACCACGCTGCCGCCTGGCTATGCCAACGAGCTATTTTGACCCCCCGCAATGACCAAGCGGCAGCAATAAATACACAAACATTGGCACATGTTTCTGGGGAAAGTTAGCAATATACTTCGGTAAACACTGCTGCGGAAGAAGAAGATGCCACACACTATCCAGTAGAGTTCTTTGAATCTCTTTACTCACCCGGTCTTCCAGTACACAAAATTTGTTTAAAAGTCAGTGTGCCAATTATTCTTCTCAGAAATTTAAGTCCTCCTAAACTTTGCAACGGCACTCGGCTCAAAATCATCAATCTCCAACACTAGGTCAACGAAGCCGAAATCATAACAGACTGCGGCGCCGGTCATGTTGTTTTTTTAATTCCCAGAATTCCCTCATTCCTAATACAACGTGGCAATGTCGCCAGTCTCTTGGATACATTACCAATTCAGCCAATAACTTGGTATCCAAAATTGACATTGATTGTAATTTAAATTAGAAATTAAGACAATAGAGGCATCCTTTAGCAATAATGTACAGAAATGCAAAAATAAACCAAATAAAACTTCAAAATTAGTAAATAGTATTAACCTGGTGCATCAATATATTCAAGGTTTTCTCAACAAAGATTTAGAAGTAGAATTATTTTTGAATTTTAACAGTATTGACATTCTTTGTATAACAGAACATTGGCTTAAAAGCCACCAGTTTATGTTCAATTTTAATAATCACCAGGTTGGTAGTTCGTTCAGCAGAGTAAATGCTATACATGGTGGCTCATTAATTTTAGTAAGTAACCAGCTGAAATTTAAAGACCGTAAGGATATTGTGAGCCTATCTGTTGAGCGGACAGTTGAAATAGCTTGTATAGAATTGGAGCAATTTATTGTATTAAGTGTTTACAGGCCCCCTTCAGGATTGTATGACTGCTTTGAAAAGGTAATGGATGAAGTGTTACACAAGATATGTAACTCAAATAAATCTATTATCATTTGCGGTGATTTTAATGTTAATTTATTAGAAAAGTCAGGTTCTTGTAGTAAAATAATAAGTCTGTTTCAGTCATACAATCTTGTAAACCTATTTTTGGAGCCCACAAGAATAACCCCTGCTAGTGCCACATGCCTAGATAATATTTATACAGATGTTATTCCAAGCCATAAAGAAATTATAAATTTACTGGATTCCGATCATTGCGGGCAAAGGATTACTATCCAAAACCAAAACAACAAAGTGGCTAAAAAGGATATCATTTTTAACCCCAAAACTACAAGTCGCTTGGAAGCTTTTAAAGTTAAATTCATTAATAAATTAACAGTTTTGGCTAATCATACTGATACTAATCATCTATATGATGATTTTTTTAATATGTACTGTCAACAATTTAATGTCATCTTTATTCCCAAGACTATCTCGGTTAATAGTAACGCGTCTTTCAGTGATTGGGCTACCATTGGTATTCATAAAAGTAGAACACGGCTTTATGAACTATACAATGAAAGGTCTTTTGTAAACACTGCTGAATTTAATATATATGTTAGAAATTATTCAAAATTATTTAAAAAAGTTTGTTGTATGGCCAAGTCGCTGTATTTGAGTTCGAAGATTAAAAACAGTAGTAATGTAATTAAAACGACTTGGAATATTATTAATAGTGAAACGGGAAGGTCTAATAACCGAAGTGCTGACTACAGCCTGTCTATTAATGACAACATAATAAAATCAGACGCACAAGTCGCCGCGGCCTTTGAAAATTTCTTTTCAGATATTCCCGTTTCAACTACTAAATCCCTAAACTCATCAACTTCTGTTGCTGAGTCTTTGCTTAAGGAAAATGTTAATGCTTGCGATTCGGAATTTAATTTTGAACATATTACCTGTAGAGATATAATTAAAACCTTTCACACTTTAAATGTAAAAAAGACAGCAGATCTGTGGGGTAATTCTGTTGAAGTTGCTAAGTATATTATTGACATTGTAGCACCTACTTTAGCTCTTATCTTTAATAACTGTATCGACTGTGGGGAGTTTCCTGACCTCATGAAATATAGTAAAATAATACCTTTGTTTAAATCAGGTAGTACATCAGACCCCACAAATTATAGACCTATTTCAGTACTACCTACGTTTAGTAAAATTTTTGAGAAATTAATTTTAGACCAATTGCAAAGATTTTTTAATAAACATAAATTATTACATAACAAGCAGTTCGGTTTTACAAAGGGTCGTTCAACTACTGATGCCGGTGTTGAACTTTTAGGACATATTTATAATGCATGGGAAGACAAATGCGATGCCTTGGGCATCTTTTGTGATTTGTCCAAGGCATTCGATTGCGTTCTTCATGAAACGTTAATCAGGAAACTCCGCCATTACGGGATCCGGAACACCGCTCTGGATCTTCTTACTTCATACTTGAGTAATAGGATTCAGAGCGTTGACGTTAATGGAAAAAGATCGCCCGGATCTATAGTAACAATGGGGGTCCCACAGGGCTCGATTTTTTGTCCTTTCTTGTTTCTTATTTATATTAACGATTTGCCCTACCTCATTAAGGATAATCATGATATAGTTTTGTTTGCGGATGATACTTCACTTTTTTTTAAACTTAAACGTAAGCAGCTGGTTACTGACGATGTAAACAGAGCGATCTCAAAAGTAGTTCACTGGTTCAATGTTAATAATTTACTCCTTAATGAAAAAAAAACCAAATACATTAAATTTACGCTACCTCACGTTAGGCAGGTGAAAACTAACGTGTTGATAAAGGGCGAAGAATTGAATCCTGAAGATAGCACAGTATTCTTGGGCTTAACTTTGGATGCTAAGCTTCAGTGGGGCCCACATATAGATAAATTGTCAAAAAAGCTAAGCTCCGCAGCATACGCTGTTAGGAAAATTCGTAATTTAACTAACATAGAGACAGCCCGTTTAGTGTACTTTAGCTATTTTCATAGTGTAATGTCGTACGGTATTCTGTTGTGGGGAAATGCAGCCGACATTCAGACTATCTTTGTTTTGCAGAAGAGCTGTTCGATGCATTTATAAATTAAGTCCGAGACAATTTCTCAGAGAGAAATTTAAGGAGATTAATATAATGACTTTGCCTTGTCAGTACATTTTTGAAAATCTTTTATATGCCCATAAAAACATTAAATTGTTTAAAAACACAATTCCACAATATAAATACTAGGAACAAACACAAATTTGTTGTACCTCCAACAAGGCTCAAGAAAATAGGTCGCTCATTCAGGTGTCAATGTATACGCTTTTATAATAAACTTCCAAGCCACGTTCAAGATCTGAGCCTTAATAAATTCAAATCATTCATTAAACGCAAGTTGTGTCAGAAAGCTTATTATACCGTTAAAGATTATATTGAGGACAAAAAGGCATGGGAATGAACTGCTCCAATTTTTATTTTATTCTTTTATTTTTGCATACTGAATGTTGACATGACTATTTACTTTGTACAGTATTATATTACGAGTATTTTAATTTATTGTGAATGTGAAGACTATGTAGGTCATTGCTTTTTTGTTTGCTTTATTTTTCTCTCAGTTATTTTTAATCATCGTCTGGCAGTTTGAGTAATTTATGCGGCCTACCCCAAGGTCCTTTCTTTGGTATTGTTCGTCGAATCGTTGAGCTCCTTAAGTTCTGAGTTGAGCTGCGCGATTACTGACAAATGCGTGCACTGACTGGACAGGTCCTCTCAATCTGTGTGGTTCTTTCCTCAAAAGACCATTTCAGACACCAATCTACATGGTCTTCACATGAAGTGACCAAGATTATGTCTGGACTTTATAAGAGACTGTGACCTCTGAGTTTGTTTCGGCCTTTCTTCTCAGAGTAGTCAGATAGGAAACGCCGACCTCATCTTGTTTAAAAAAAAACATTATTGACTTGTAAAAGTGTTTGTACAAACCTACTTACAGAAATAAAAATCATTCATCATTCATCATTCATTCATTCATTCATTCATTTAATCGACAGCGATGCGGAGGAATTTTTCGATGCCATATTTTAGTTTCTTAATAGTTTTAGTTAGGTTAGGATATTATATTGTAAACTTAACTATTAATTTTTAAGATACCTAAAAAACTAGCAAATCCACCCTAGTGATATGCCTTCTAAGAATCGTTGAATGCCACGTTCACTCCTTATTGACATTGTTTTTGTTTGCTCGTCACTTTTTTTTATGAGTATTTTTTCATCCTGTATCCAAGTAGGTTTTCTTTAGCTGGTTTTTAGAAACTCATGATTTTATTATATCCCGTTAGATTCTCGTTAAATATAACCACAAGTGTCATAATTTGTACTATAAACTTCTCCATCAGCAAGCGTTATTTGCGACTTTCCATCCACTTACCACGGACTATTTTTTTCTGGGCGTAATAACTACTGGTAGAGGATTTCCAATGTCTGGCTTTCACGGCATATCCTCTCTACTTACTTAATCCGAATAATGTCCATCTGAAACTTTTGAACAACAAACCTGGGTAACGATTCTCGCAACAACTTCGTTTTCCTTTTTCTCTAACACAGCCTAGCTCTACCAGAGTTCATTCATATTTTCTAGGGTTTTGATTTTTGTTTCCATTAATTTTGGTACTTCAATAGATTGTCATACTTTTTAGATACACATATAACAAGATCGGCCCACTCACTTAGTTTTGTCTCCACTTAGTAAACAACATCGATTTTCCTTTTTATATCAACCATGGTTACTGCAAAATTCAGTTCCTCAAAAGTAGGCGAGCTAGGCTGCGAACCAGGCGGGGAGACGCAATCCTCACATTTTTAATTTTTGAAGGTACCTCTCGTGATGTACTTTTTATGGAAGACTGCATCACATGATCCTTTTCATTTGATCTCATCTTTGGTGATTGACACAACGTTATTGCACTATTAGTAAAAACAACTTCGACAACGTATATACTAGGTACTTAGTCACAAGTACATATTTAACTTAGATGTGCGAAACATAAAACCAAAACATTGTGAGGAAACTGGTACGTCAAAAAACCAAAAATTCGAAGACGTGACATCTACCAACCCTTAATAAGCCTGCGTGGATCTACCACGCAGGCCCATTACAGGCCACTCCCTCTTAAATGAGAGGAGGCCTATGTCCCAGCGGCAGAAACATTATAGGCTGATTATGCTGTACGAGACAGCAATACTTAGTTATTTTCCAGATTATATTGGTAAATTGAGCCAGAGGTGACTTGTCTTATAGATATAGATTTAAAAAATCAAACAACCATTTTAAAGAGAAAATCAGAAAGGATTTGAGGAGGGCCTTTGCCCAGCAGAGCAACAGCAATGTCTAAAAAATGACCTCCTCCTTTTTTTTGAAGTCGATTAAAAATAAAAGGAACTGAAAACACATTTGCTAAAAGTTTTTCTAGATGATTCTACTCTTGTACTTATTTAGTTTTCATTTGTTTAGGTAATGTGACAATTCCTGCTGGCAGTAGCTTAATAATCCACGTATGGAGCACAAACAGAAATCCAAAATATTGGGGTTTAGATGCTGACGAGTTTAAACCAGAAAGATGGCTTAGTCCTGACACTTTTCCGAATCATCAAGCTGCTTTTGCTAGTTTCTCGCCGGGCCGGAGAGGATGTATTGGTAAGTATCTTTTCACAGTTTTCACCAACATACTATTATTAGCAGTTGTCATTGGAACCTACCTATGATTGGAAGCGATTTGAAAAAGCATTTGACATTGTAAATCACTGCATATTAGTGGATTAAGATCCTTATTGGATTTTAAAAGACTATTCCAAGTAGAAACTAAGATTTGCTACTTGATTTGTCTTAATAATGTGTAAATTGAATGTTTTTCGCCAGTATGACATAACAAGAAACTGAATCGCTTAGGCAAAGGGCAAGGGCCCCTCAGGGTCATATATTGTGGCCCATGTTCTTTACTTTTAGCAATATAATTTTTGTATTATTTACTACCTTGTACATTTCAATCTTTATATTATTTCAGGAAAAACATATGCACTGATGTATTTAAAAACAGCAATAGTTCCATTATTACGCAAGTTCAAATTCACGGCGGACCGTTCAAAGCTGAAACTAGAATGCAAAGTATTGATGAGACCTATTTCTGGACATTTTGTAAACATTGAGAAGAGGGAATAAGTTGGAAGGGGCATAAGTTTAAGTACTTGGGTCACTGAGTCACTCAGGATCTTAGGGACAACATAGATATAGAGAGGAAGCGCAGGTCACTGGCCGTTCTATGTAACATGCTGGTTGGAAGATTTGCACGTTGTACAAATCAAGTGACTCTTTTTAAAGCTTTCTGCCAGTCTTTTTACATGTGCAGTCTTTGGAGCAGTTTTACGCAGAGAGCGTACAGCGATCTGCGTGTCCAATACAATAACGCATTCAGGATACTGTTGGGCCTGTCGTGGCGTTGTAAAGCGTTTGGTATATTTGCGGACGCGCACACACATTGTTTTTACGCCATATTAAGAAAAAGGACCGCATCCATGGCCAGCCGGCTGCGCACCGCCACTAATAGTCTCCTGAGTGTGTTCCGAGATTGGTGGGACTCCCTTCTGCTGAGTCACAGGGTAAGGATTCACACCAGTTGAGGATGATACCTTTATTATTTGAATTACTAACACTAGTCTTTAAGTAATTTTGTTATACTAACACTATGGACTCATGTCTGAATTAAAGAATTTGAATTTGAAAATAACGTCATGAGATGCTTCTACTGTTTTTTTTTTTTTTTTCTCAAACAGACCTTATTCGTGGATGTAGTGAAAAAAGATGTGACAAAGCAAACAATACTAAACTATTGTAAAAAAAAAGACAAATATATTGTTCACAATATTTTTATTCGTCGAAACACATTCAGTAGGTATTTTTACAAATTGATCAAATCATAACGAAGAAATATTTATTGTTCTGAGAAGCGTACTTTACAATATTTTTCTTTAGTAGAAAATATATGTATAAAAATTATTTTACATCACAAATAGCTATCGGGAAAATAAAAACAAAATAATATTTTCTGCGTAAACGCCATCCGAATGTTTACGACAGAAAATATTTATGAGTAAATAGTAAGAGTTATATGTAAAAGTATGATTAAAAAACGAATACAGAATCTATAAGAATTTTCAGACATTTGGTTAGGTTAGGTAGGACAATAAAGTACAGAAATAGTTTTCACTAAGTCTTAGAAATAATACTGAGCAAAAATATCTCTTAAAAATGAACCATACATATATAATGAATTATATTTCCCAAATGAAAAATTAACTAAATTCAATTTATATAAAATAATTTCAACATAGACACATAATTTTCTGACACTTTTGTACAAAAACTTGCAAGGTAGGTGTTGCTATGTCATTGGAAAATCAAATCAACAATTTATGTGATTACATCAAAAACTAAACGGAGTTCAGAAGATTATTATTATGAAAATAAATTTCGTATCAAGTTAGTAAAGAACAGTCGTAATACTAGTAAGCGAATTTCAGTTCAACCATGATCGTCTGTCCACAGAAGTAAGTTCGGGTCATCCTTACTTTACAAGTGATTTATATAACACAACATTGAAGTGTCATACAGAAGTCAAGGAGTTAATTCTCCAACAAAATCAACAACTGTCTACGCACAAACGGTCCATAGGAGGACCGGCGGGGCAACCAACAACACCGTTCGAATGTACTTCTGAGAAAGATAAAGTAAGTACATCGAACAAGGAATTACAATAGCAACAAAACCGCGAGGAGGAAGAAGAAACCAGTAACACAAATGAGAGCATCAACAAGGATCAATCGCCTCCTCGGCAACAACAAAGCCCTAACACGAGGGACACGGGGTCTAACAGTAAACTGGACGACCTCTTACGCAAACAATCGGCGAACTTCAAGGCCTTCATGAGAGCTGTCGCCAACATTCAAGTGGAATTTATCATAGAAAAATGGGAATTCCAGGATGCGTTGCAAACGTTACAAGCGCGTTGGACTGCTATTGACAGTCTCCATTGGGAAATCGAGTGCGAACTCAACGGGGACAAGAACGTAGTATATGAAGAGCGTTATACAAGATACGAAAACCAATATATTGATCTGAAGAAGGCATTAAACACCAAGATGTGGTCCGGAGCTTATCGAGAAAAAACAACACCAAAGTTGGAGCTACCAGTATTCCACGGAAAGTTTAATCAGTGGATACCGTTCAAAGACCTTTTCACGGAAGCCATCCATAACAATACATCCTTGTCAAATGCGCAGAAGATGCAATTTTTGAAAAGCAAGGTCCAAGGAGAAGCTGAAAGGTTGATACAACACTTACAAATAAGCTCGGATAACTATCTAGTGTGTTGGAACATTCTCAACAATCGGTACAACAACAAAAAACTTATATTTACATCGCATATCAACATGCTCTTCAATCTGCCTACTATGCAACAGCAGTCGTTAGCACCAATCAAGAAAATACATGACGTCACAATAGAATGTTTGCACGCTATCAAGAATTTAGAAGTGGATGTCAGAACCTGGGATCCGCTACTAGTGCACATTTTAGCACAAAAACTGGACGCTGAGACTTACTCGGATTACATTGAATCACTGAAGAACTCGCGAGAATTGCCTGTATTAAAGGATTTCTTAGACTACCTAGAGGCGAAGTTTACTTCAATGGAATCGTCGCAGCGTAAACAAGACCACTATCAGAAGACAAGTTCTGGAACAAATCAGAATCAAGAAGCATCCCATAACAAGAAACACAACTATCATAACAACAAGAATCAAGCGGCTAGTAACAACAAGGTTACGAAATCGTACCATGCGTCAACGTTCACTTGTCCACTCTGCAACGACGAGCATGGCCTCTATTTTTGTGCAAAGTTTTTAGAAATGTCGAACGACGAAAAACTTAACACAATAAACAAATTGCAAGTCTGCATTAATTGCCTGTACAGCCATAAGGGCAAAAAATGTACGTCAAACCACCGATGTCGCAAGTGCAAAGCTAAGCACAATACGTTATTGCACGAGGCTGCATCAAAAAACAATGAACAAAACCAAACAAACTCATCATCTCATGTTTCTCAAAATGATGAAGATGATTCGGAGGTTCTATTAGCGACCGCAATAGTAAAGGTAGAGGGAGTTGATGGAACTCAGTACAACATGCGAGCTCTTGTAGATCAAAGATCTCAGATATCACTGATAACAGAACGAGCAGCTTAACTTCTTGGGATCAAACGCCAGAAATGTAAAGGAGTTGTCTCTGGAGTTGGAGAAAAGAAGAGCAATTGCAAGGGCATGATAACAATTTTATGCAGCTCTGTCTGTAGCGACTTCAAGTTCAGAAAATCAGTTTACATAATGAAAAACTTAATCAAGAATTTACCAAACAAAACTTTTACAAAACCATCATGGCCTCAAATACAAAATATCAACTTGGCGGATCCGGAATTCAACAGCAGCCGACCAGTAGATCTGCTATTTGGAGCAGACATTTACTCCCAGATCATGCTAGGAGGGATAATTAAGGGCGATGACGTCACACGGCCCATCGCACAACAAACACACTTAGGCTGGCTACTATGTGGACACGTCAAAACTACAAAATTACAATGCAACGTGGTATTGAATAATCTGGAGGATATAATACAGTTTTGGGATTCCGAGGACATCAAGGACCAAGCCGATTTCTCAGTGGAAGATCAGAAATGCGTTGAGTACTACACTAAAACCACACAACGTTTTTTTTTTTATTATTATTATTAATTCACAAAACTGATGTTACCTCGGATTAAAAATCGAAAAAAATGACGTCCTCGTTCTTTAAACTCAGTGACAACACTGAAAGTACGCGTACGACGCGGGCGCCGACTTGACGCCGCACGGGGATTCCCGCCTATCTTCAAGGACGGGCGAGCATTTTTTGTCAGGTTGAAGCATTCATGCACTTTATTGTAATAATTTTAAAGTTTATTTTCAAGTGCGTTCATAAAATCTTCTCCGCTGCGCTCCGTTCTGTCTGGGCTGAGCCTTAAAATGTAATGCTTGGTCAACCCCTAGCATCAGGGCTATAACAATGACAGCTCACTTCACGTAAGATTTCACGGTGAGACTTACAGAATCGACCAGCTAGTGTTTAGTCAACACGGACAAAAAGTTATTTTAATTAAATTAATACATTTAAAAAAAACCTTGTAATTTAATTTACCAGTACTTCTTGTCTAAAATCAAGTGTAGGTTAAAAAATGTTTTTAACAATTATAATTTCGATAGTATGTGTGTATCTGACATATGAGGCGGTGTGTCGTCACTTCTTGCCCCGAGTGAATAAGCTTGTTCCCACACACCCAGGGAAGTTGCCCATTGTTGGGCATCTACACTTGATGACAAAAGTTGGTGGTAAGTTTTTATTTATTAAAGACATTAATTATATTGTAGGTACTCATAAATTCAGTGATACTCCACTTCCAAAACGACACTTATTTATTATAAAAGTAACTATAAAAGATTATTATTTTATAAAACTTAGAAATTAATCCTGTACCTACTCAATACGACTGAAATCAAAATAGGAAAAAAACAATACTGGCCAAGTGCGCGTCGGTCCACGCACAATGAAGAGTTCCGTAGTTGGGATAAATTTATCCCAAGAAGAAACTTAACGTTGTAGTTGAAAAACGTGTTCGTTACATTCCAACTGCAAATGTAAGTTGGTCGACTATTACTAGTTAACTTCGTGAGCCTACTTATCTGTGATAGTTTTCCTTTTAACTTTGTTATTATACACTACAGTCGCGAATATTTTCACATAATTATCCAAAACAACCATTTAGCAGGCGGGCTGCGACACTTGGCTTTAATAAAAAATAGCAATTTAAAGCTTAATATAACGAAAACGGATCCCTGAACGGAAAAATGGTTTTCACAGACCCGCTATGATTTTCACCGGCCTTTCCAAAACCATAGGATAGATGAGAAAATAAATATCATTCCCACTTTACGTGTAAGGTACCTGTCCTACATTTTTTTTTTTTTCAATATTTTATTTTATTACTTTGTCGGCGTAATTAATATACTCATGCCAAATAACAGCTTTCTAGTAGTAAAGCTCTGAGCTAAGCCGCTCACAGACAAAACGACGAGAGGAAATGGCGAAACAAAAAATAAGCACCTTATGAAGATACCCTATGAAGTTCCTTATTTATTTACAGGCAACCAAAAAACTGTAATGCTTCATGGACACTGTTTTTTCTTTACATTTTTCTTTAAAATAAAATATCAATGTGTTAAATCGATTAAACTAAAGTCGATTGTTATAAGAAATCGAATCGGTAACGCATTACGACATCAGTAATTGAGCTATCAAAAGTAAGATAAATGGTGTGGGATAGAATAAAAGAGCAATATTTTGTTTTTTTTTTTTCAGATTTGCTTCAACCGTTTATTTCATTTGGAGAATATTCTTTAAAAGTTGGAGATGTGACCAAATTTTTTATAGGTCCGTTACCAGTTTACGGTAAGTAACAAATTTAATTTAATTTATTTTCAGGTTCGATTCCCATCCAGGACAAACATTTGTGTGCATGAACATGTCTGTTTGTCCTGAGTCTGGGTGTAATTATCTATATAAGTATGTATTTACAAACAAAAATAAAGTAGTGTATGTAGTATTATTATAATGCGATCTGCCGCCGGGGCGTCGACATCGATGTTTTCAATACTAGCATCTCAAAATTAAAAAGGACTCTTTGTGATTTCTTTTTTGATCACGTAAACTAATTTATTTCAATTTACGCTGTTTTAAACACATGTTTACTTATATATGGTTTTTACTTAAAACATTGTCTACCTTCTCAATTTTTTATCTTTATAAGCTCTTTTCTATATGTGAAAACTTTTAATTGGCCTTAATTTTGTTATTCTCAATCGTGCAAAAATGTTTAGCTGTAAGTTTTCCAAAAAGTGTAAAATAAAATAAAATAAAATAAAATATCAGTTATATGGTTTCCACAGTACAAGTTCTGCTTAGTTTGGGATCAGATGACCGTGTGTGAATAATGTCCCAGGATATTATTATTATTATTAATGGGGGGACGGGGGCGATTCACACTCGCTCGGCTCGGCTTGATTCGACAAAGCCGGGTTTCAAAATGTAATATATTTATGTGAATATTAATAAAAACACTTCATGTCTACTACACTCAATTTATTTTAACTTGCACAACAAAGTTACAATGAAATTGGAAAAATGCTAATCGTATAATCGTATAGAACTTGACTACGCATAGCGAGTAGTTTTATGTAGCACATATAAGTAAAATCAGCAATCATTGCTGTTCAGTAAAATTAGGAATAACATCTCCCCCTTTTTACTCTTTCCATATTGTTGTTTTGGAGTAGGTATTTACTTTTTTTTTCCATTGTATATCTTGCGCTCAATTTTTATAAAATACTAGCGGAACTGACAGACATATTCCTGGAACAGCGGGTCCGGTACCGGGTCGAATTGTGAAATTAAACCATCCAGTCACCCAAACACAAAAAAAAAAAATCAAAATCGGTCCAGCTGTATAGGAGGAGTCCATAGGAGGATAACATACACACGTACGGAGAAGTTATATGTATATATATATATATATATACCTATAATAAGATGGAGCTTTATACATATATACAGGATGATATTTTTACCGTCTTGAAAATAGTAGGATACAATAGGTGAACGGAGTAGAAGCCTATGGCATACCTAGTTTTTTTTTGTTGTTGTTTTTTTTTCAATATCTTAGACAGAAACTGCTCTATCAATAAACACTTCACATTTGAAGTAAACTAGAACAATAAAACAGAAATTTAGATTTTTTTTTTTATAGATCGTTAAAAATATCTAAATTCAAATCATACGCACTCCGCACCCTGCGTAGTGCGTATGATTAGTATGTAGTAGTAAATAAAATGTTAGTGCTAGCGGCCGTTTTCGGGGGCCCATTATTGAGTGTACAAGTCACCCCCTGCCATTTTATCCGTGTATAATGTATAACATTGGTCAGGCAGGGGACATAGTTCTTCCATAGTTCAAGTTACCTAATCTACTTTAGCCACCCAAACCCATAGCCGAATATGTTTTGTTTCCACGTACAACAATAGTCCTGCACCAACCGGGGGTTGTCCTTGGGTACATTTGCATAATGCATATAGGGATACCCGTTGGTTGGTGCCTTCTCATCATTTAAAATTATCTAACCTCCTGGATTACAGAAAAAAATATTATTGGATATTATTTGAAACTTAGGTTTTATGGTATATCAGGGATCTGTACACGTATGTTTTTATATAAAAGATGTAATATAGGCATGACACTGACATCCAGGAGGCTAAGGGGCCTCTGCGAGTTGGCTTCGGCCCCTCGTACGCCTTCCAAAGGTCCGGGACCCCAGGGTCCCGAAATATGTAAAAAAAAAATAAATAAAAATATATCCTGGGACATTATTCACACACGGTCACCTGATCCCAAACTAAGCAGAGCTTCTACTGTGGAAACCAGATAACTGACACACAAAAATCAAAAATCAAAATCAAAAGTCATTTATTCAAACTAGGCTGAGAATCAGCACTTTTTGAACGTCAAAATTACATAAGACAGTCCCCCAAAACGCCCGCCCTTCACCACTTCCTAGTGCTTTAGCTGGGGAGAAGAAGTGGCGCAACAAACTCCCCAGCAGCACAGCTGTCTGTTCAGTTAAAAAAAAATGATTCTATATAACACTGCGCATAATAATTTAGGTACATTACGCAACACAAAACATTAAATTAAATTATTTGCTATAAGTAAGCTAGCACACGCCAATATACCAAAAAAAAAAAATCGAAAACTATACTCAAGCGGAAACAAAATACAAAACTAAAAACGTAAGCAGAACTTTATACCCAAATAAAAGCCTCCAGTAATAAAGGGTGTGCCCACTTACATATTATAGCCGTACATGTAGTCGTAACTCAAAGTCACTGATGATAAACTAGGACCATCGAAGTCAAATCAACAACGAGTTAAGTTACTAATAACAAAAAAAAAAAACAAATAAATGTAGGATCGGAATGTTATGAAAGATGTATGGAATGAAACGTAAAGATGAAGGACAGATGTGAAGCATGTTGAATGAAAGAGATGAAAATATGATGTACTCAAAGAGTGAAAGAGAAAGCAAACGAATGTTAAAAAAGGTGGAAAGTGTGGGACGGAAGATACGAGAAGGATGGAAGGACGTTAAGGTTAGCTAGGAAGACGTGTAAAAATAAAATTCAAGATTACCAAGTAAATCAGTGCTTTTATTCAGCCCATATAGAACTATTCCCACATATTTTTGGGGGCTCGTCCGGGATAGTTCTATATTTCCAGATTGCTGGGCCAAAGCACGGAAAAAGACGGGAGCAGAAAAACCGACGCCAACGACGTGGAGCGGCCGGGGACTTTGCTCTAACGAAACGACGCCGACGGAAAAGACGATTGAAGACGGTAACAGTAGTTACAAAAGATTAGTTAAAGACGAAAATAGATGGGTGGACACGGAAAGGATCGCCGACAAAGCCGTCAAGCGGACTATGACGATGACCACGCGGCAGCTGCATCGACGAGACAACCGTTCTGCCGAGATCAGGGTATATTCCAGACGGAGAACTTGGTGGGAAAATTCAGTGGACAAGATAAATCGTATTCGGTGGCTAAAAGGGTGACCGACATTGACGATAACGCTGAAATATTTCAATGGACGCCCCTACAGACTCTGATAGTCGCTAGAAGATCTCTGACGGGAACTGCAGCCCTGTGGCTAAAATCTGAAAAACCATTTAAAAGTTGGGACGAGCTGAAGGCGGGTTTGCTGAAAGAATTCCCGGATTCGATAGATAGCAAAACCATACATGAAATGATGGCCGCTAGAAAGAAGAAGAAAGACGAGCGTTGTTTAGACTACATGTTAGTTATGAAAGAAATGGGAAAGCGCGGCAAAATGCCTGATTATGTCGCCATAAAGTACATCATAGACGGCATAATTGATTCAGAAGTGAATAAAATGGTGTTATATGGTGCTATTACGTACACGGAGCTCAAGGAAAAGATAAAAATATACGAAACAATTAAAGAAAAGATGGGCGCAAGTTACGTCCGAAATAAGAAGCCTGAGAGCAGTGAGGGTGGTGCTGGTACGAGTAACAAGAGGTGCTACAGCTGTGGAGAAAGAAATCACCAATCGTCACAGTGTCCTAATAAAGAGAAAGGTCTGAAATGTTTCAAGTGCAACGAATTTGGGCATATCTCGACGCAATGTAAACAAAGCGGAAACATTCGGTCAAGAACGAGTGAAAAGAACGAGGAACGAGAATGGCCGAGTTGTAGGATCGGAATGTTATGAAAGATGTATGGAATGAAACGTAAAGATGAAGGACAGATGTGAAGCATGTTGAATGAAAGAGATGAAAATATGATGTACTCAAGGAGTGAAAGAGAAAGCAAACGAATGTTAAAAAAGGTGGAAAGTGTGGGACGGAAGATACGAGAAGGATGGAAGGACGTTAAGGTTAGCTAGGAAGACGTGTAAAAATAAAATTCAAGATTACCAAGTAAATCAGTGCTTTTATTCAGCCCATATAGAACTATTCCCACATAAATAAATAAAAAATATAAAAAAATATATAAATGATACACTATTTTTTTTTTTTTTTGTAAATACGTACTTATATAGATAATTACACCCAGACTCACGACACACAATTTACATATGTAAATACCTACTCCAAACACAACAAAAAGTAAGAACTAAAATAATGTTATGACAAAATGTGCATAGCTTTATTGTATTAACAATATAGGCAAATAATATAGAAGAAACAATTACAACATATAGTTAATAAATATTGAATAATAGTGTTTATATTTTTGTCAACGCGATACTTTTTAAGCTACAAGATAAAGTGTTCAACGACGCTCAATGTAATCGGAGAGAGCATAATATTATTGATGTTCATATTTTTACAATAATAATTTCAAATTGACAATGTAAATATAAAAAAACCGGCCAAGTGCGTGTCGGACTACGCACAATGAAGGGTTCCGTAGTTGGGATGAATCCCAAGAACAAACTTAATAATAATAATATCCCCACCGCTGTATCTCTACGTTGACGTCGTGGTGGGGCTTGCGTACTCCAAACTTTAGGTCTGTGCCGGTAGTTTGCCGGAACGGGTGAGGAGCCAGACAAAGAGAGATACACAAACCCGCAGGGCAGCATGTGGCGAGCTGTTAAGCAGTGGCGACCCCATGGACCCTATCTCCCGGGAGAAATCTTGTCCTTAAGTCTGGCTTGCCTTTATTGGCCGGCTGGAGTGAACACTGACGAGGAACAGAGCTCCCACCTCTTTCTTGTCTTAATTGGTCGGCTTGAGTGGAGATTCGCAAGAGCAAACGTGCTCGGAGGAAGGAAGTATTCCAGTACGGTGCTGGTAGGGATCTTGACCGTACTTTCGGGATTGTCCTGATAGCCGTGGAATACGTCTCCACTCCTCAAGCACCTCAGGAAGTATTGCCCCCTTGTCGCTACGTCACTATGTGCTAGCGGCCGTTTCCGGGGGCCCATTATTGAGTGTGCAAGTCACCCCGTGCCATTTTATCCGTGTATAATATATAACATTGGTCAAGCAGGGGACATAGTTCTTCCATAGTTCATGTTACCTAATCCACTTTAGCCACCCAAACCCATAACCCAATATGTTTTGTTTCCACGTACAACAATAATCCTGTACCAACCGGGGGTTGTCCTTGGGTTATAGATGCTAGCGGGAAAAATTCCGAATCATTCCCGTCGAATACTTCGAAAGTATTCCGAAATATTCCGAAACTTTGGGAATATTTCAACGTTTATTCCCATTGAATTATTCGGGCGAAATATTCGGCGGAAACATTCGATTGCGGGGTACGAATGTTTCTCGCGGGGGGGAAAACTTCTCCGGGGAGCATCTCCCCTCTTACCGCACCCCGCACCGCCATCGCCTGCACGCACGACTCGTGGCAGTCGGGCGTGCGCGGCCCGGCGGCAGCGGCCGGCGCACACTCACAGAGGGGCAGCGGCGGCGGCGATCGACGATCGATGCAAAATACGATTTTTCAGCAAAAAAAAATAAAAATCTTAATTAAATTCATTTTGAATAAGTCTGATTTAAAGAAACTTTCCCAGAAGTATTCCGGAATTATTCAGAATTTTTCGGAAGTTTTGCAACTATACCTTGGGTGCACTTGCATAGTGCATACAGGGATGATCGTCGGTTGGTGCCTCCTCATCATTTAAAATTATCTAAGGGGCCTCTGCGAGTTGGCTTCGGCTCCTCGTATGCCTTCCAAAGGTCCGGGACCCCAGGGTCCCGAGATTTATAGAAACATAATAATTTTTATTTCATAAAAAGTGGTACAAACTGTTACAAAGTGGGATGACAACTTCGTAAAAGTTTACATCTGAGATGAGTAGGTAACAATACGATATGATATCCTTATAAATTGCACCCACGAAAATACCCTATGTAACCTTAAGTGCCAAGCCTTGAAAATAGAAGAGGACTGTTGCAATAAACACCAACTATCACTGAACTGCTTCACTTTACAGAAAAAAAAGACATTTACAGAAAAGAAATTGACAACACTAAAATTACTACGATACTTTGAAATTATCCTAAACTGTTTTCCAAAAGATGCCCAGGTATTTTTGGTCTCAGTTGATAGGTTTAGGATAGTTCCAAAGATCCTGGTAATTGTAGTGTTGTTAAAGTTATTGATCCTGGTGTCCCGGTATTTTTAAATAAATAATAGCACATATTTAAGAAGTCGTGTCCATACCATATATCCGATTAGTAGTGCGTTCCGGATTTTCTGGAATCCTGTAATTTATAATTAATTTTTTTTTTAAGTATATTGGCGTGTGCTAGCTGACTTATAGCAAATAATTAAATTTAATTTAATGTTTGTGTTGCGTAATGTACTTGCATGTAATTTGCATAGTGTTGTATAGAATATACAACACTATGCAAATATTTTTATTTTTATTATTTTTTTATTTAACTGAACAGACAGCTGTGCTGCTGAGGAGTTTGTTGCGCCACTTCTTCTCCTCAGCTAAAGCACTAGGAAGTGGTGAAGGGCGGGCGTGCCGGGCGACTGTCTTATGTAATTTTGACGTTCGAAAAGTGCTGATTCTCAGCCTAGTTTGAATAAATGACTTTTGATTTTGATTTATACTCGTATGAAGAAAAAAATTAAGACGACGCTTCCATAATTTCTGAGCCGAAAAAATAACTTTAAAATAAGTATTACTTTATTTCAATTACTTTAAAATATAGAATTTTCTCGGAAAAATTTTTGACTGAAACTACCTAATACGCATGTAATCTTTGCTATGACGTCTTTTGTTAATTATAATATCTTATAATTAACACAAGACGTCAAAGCCAAGATTACCTATCGGTTTGTTTGTGGAATCATGTTTGTAATTATAATAATTGTGATTTGTCATGGTCAAAGTAATTATTTTACTCGTTTCCGTTTGTTGTTAGTTTTTATTGAGTTAGGAAGGTACTTAATTGTTTTTTATAGTTTTTATACAGTGTGAGTTTTTTACAGAAGAGCCGACGGAATAAATATTTAAATAAAAAAATCTAAATTAATTGTCTCTGCCTGCTGAAGTTGCTGTGTAGGTAGCAGTGTGCAAGGCCTTAACAGTTGCTAGGAAATGTTGTGATTGAGTTATAAACGTGGTATTTTTACTTTAAGAAAGCTATACTGTAGTGATACGTGTAAGCCATATTTCATCAAAAATAAAATATTAACACTCCCATCATTATACATTTATGAGGTTGCGGTATTCATTAAAACAAACCCAAAACTTTTTAAGAACCTACGAGTATCTGATACTAATACGCAAAGTCGACGGGATTATAATAGATTATGTGTAAGAAAGCCCAATGCAGCACTGATGGAGAAAAGTGTGTTTTGCATGGCGCCAATTATCAGGTTGGCGGAAAAATATTGCACAAGAAATTGTAAATTACTAGAATTTTCCGGAATATTTAGTATTGATCTGGGATACGTAAGAATATTGTAGAAGGTTCTTGAAGCTATCACATTAATGGTATATAAAGACGCAGTAGTGTTAGGATTTGGTTAGTTTGTGAAAATGATTAGTGAACATCAACTTCGAACGATCATCTTTTACGAGTGGCGTCTGGGACACAACGTGAGTGTGGCTACCGCTAACATCAGCAAAACGTTCGGTGAAGGTGCTGTATCGCGATGGAAGATAAGCCGCTGGTTTGGTCGCTTTGCATCGAGAGATATAATTCTTGAAGAACACGAGCGATCTGGGCGACCATCCACCTTCGATGATGAGGAATTACTCCGCTGTTTAAAGGCTAATCCAGGAATAAATACGCGTGATTAGGCAGAGACTCTTGGCTGTCAACATTCGACCGTCGAGGCACATTTACACAAACTCGGCTATCGTAAAGTAATGGCATGATCGATTCCACATCAACTAACTGACAGTCATCGTCAAGTCAGAGTTAGTATTTGTGAATCGCTTCTTTTTCAGCCACATCGGAAAGAGTTTCTTGAAGATCTGGTAACCGGCGATGAGAGCTGGATTCTATCTATGATAACAACACACGGCACGCCGTCTGGCTTCCTTACGATGCAGAGCCACCAACGCAGCCAAAGCCGAACCGTCACTCACACAAGCATCTTCTCTCCGTTTGGTGGGATGCGAAGGGCCCACTCTATTACGAGCTTCTCCCTGCGAGAAGGACGATTACGACTTCCATTTATACTGGACCGCTTCAGAAACTGGCTGACGCAATAAGACAAAAATGAATGCGACGTGTAAATTTTCACTTACTCCATGATAATGCGCGACCTCATGTCGCTTCGGAGACTCGACAAAAAATCGTAGAGCTTGGATGGCACCCGGTTGCCCACCCACCGTACTCACCGGATCTCGCGCCATCCAACTATCACTTGTTCCGACCACTAAAGCTTTATTTGCATAAGAAAAAATTTCAAAACTACGAAGACCTCAAAATGGCAGTGGACAATTTCTTTTCTGCCTCAGGAATCCTGGACGCAGGGCATCAACAATCTACCAACTAGATCGGCCAGAGTAATAGAGTTATTTGGGGATTACATTACTGATTAATTATTGTAAATAACAAAGTTATCAATAAATTCATTAAGTCTTATATCTTGGTGCAAGACTTTTCCGCCAACCTGATATATTCAATCACATTCCGCCACACATTAAACAATTAAATGTAAACTTATTTAAAAAACAGACTTTCTACAACAAAAAGCTATTATAATATTTCCGAGTTTTTAACGGACAACGTATAACTTTTAATTTTTTACTTACCTCTCTTATTTACATTTTAATTTAATTTTTAGAAACGGATTTTTTTTTAGTTCATTATTGATGTTTTTCATTTTATTTTTTTTTATACTATTATACTTGTAAATTTTGTGTTTAATTAAGTGTAGATACATTTAACTAAGATTTGCACACTAAAAAAACTATGTATATTTTTGTAACTATGTTTATTTGGCTCGTATTCTTGCAAATAAATAATATTCTTATTCTTATTCTATAATTTAAAATAATAAAAAAATTTAAGTTATACGAGGTTTTATTGATAAATTTTACAATTATTGTAACAATTGATGAAATAATTAATAATAAAAAAAATTAAATCGACTTCAAAAAGAAACGAACTCAAAATTATGAAATAACTTTAATTTCGGAAGTCGGTGTCTTGGGGTCTGTATTTAAGTTTTCTACCACCGACTTCCATAATTAAAGTTATTTCATAATTTTGAGTTCGTTTCTTTTTAAAGTCGATTTAATTTTTTTTAATTATTTTTATTTCGTAATTATTAGTTTTTAGTAAAAACTGGAATATTTGATTGTAATAAGTAGTTAATGGTTTTGTTATAAATATTGCACTAGAATTTGACCAAGGTTTTGAGATGTTTACCCTTTGACACCACACCCGTAGCTCGTATCAATAAGCCAGGCCATCACACTTACACGTTGAAAGCTAGGTCATCCTTACTATTGCAATTGGACAAATTAACACTTACCTGGTCATCATCAGACCTTCAGAAAGTATCATGTAGTAGCATCCATGCTCAGTTAGATAAATGTTGAAAGCCAGGTCATCCTAACTATTTCAATTACTGAGGACCAATAAGCACTTACTGGTCATCATCAGAACTTCAGAAAGAATCATGTAGTAGCATCCGTGCTCAATTAGATAAATGTTGAAAGCTGGGTCATCCTTACTATTTCCGTTATTGAGAACCGATAAACACTTACCTGGTCATCATCAGACCTTCAGCAAGAGTCATGTAGTAGCATCCGTGCTCAATTAGATAAATGTTGAAAGCTAGGTTATCCTAACTATTTCCTTTACTGAGAACCGATAAGCACTTACCTGGTCATCATCAGACCGTCAGAAAGTATCGTGTAGAAGCATCCGTGCTCAATTAGATAAATGTTGAAAGCCAGGTCATCCTAACTATTTCCATTACTGAGGACCAATAAGCACTTACCTGGTCATCATCAGAACTTCAGAAAAAATCATGTAGTAGCATCCGTGCTCAGTTAGATAAATGTTGAACGCCAGGTCATCTTAACTATTTCCATTACTGAGGACCAATAAGCACTTACCTGGTCATCATCAGACCTTCAGAAAGTATCATGTAGTAGCATCCGTGCTTAGTTAGATAAATGTTGAAAGCCAGGTCATCCTAACTATTTCCATTACTGAGGACCAATAAGCACTTACCTGGTCATCATCAGAACTTCAGAAAAAATCATGTAGTAGCATCCGTGCTCAATTAGATAAATGTTGAAAGCTGGGTCATCCTAACTATTTCCGTTATTGAGAACCGATAAACACTTACCTGGTCATCATCAGACCTTCAGAAAGTATCATGTAGTAGCACCCAGTGGCGTGCACAGAGTTTTTAGACAGGGTAGGCAGAAAATTTTAAAAGCCAAAATACTTACTGCATGTTGGTTTTGGTTCGTCGTCTTGTCGATTAAATAATGACGTAGGTAATAGCCACCTCAAATATCCATACATTGACTGATTTTATAGACATATCAATTTACGGATATTCAAAGTGGCCTTTCGGCGCATTATGTTCAGTATTTGTAAAATTATGTAATACTCGTAGCAGTGAAATGATGGTGGTTGAGTATAGGTACGGACGAATCTATAAAGGCTCCTTCAAACAGGCGCGACTTGCATCGCGTGTCACGTCTGTTTGCAAGAGCTTTAAAGTTATTTTAAGATTGTTTTACGAGTATTTGTATATTAAATCTACACGGCTATCTTTCTGTAAGAATACCTGCAATATGGAATCGTAAAAGTTGGGAAGGCGTTTCATTTCCGTAAGAAGTTTTTTTTTTCTATTGAAATCATGGAAAGATCTGTAAGACGTTTCTGGCCTTGTGTATTTCTTAAGTAGGTGTGTATACGTTTTAGTGACGAGAATGACCTTTCAGTAGAAGCACTGCTCGCCGGAATTGTAACAATTAATTTTGCCAACCGCAGTACTTCGGGGAAAACTGTATTTATGTTATTTTCGTAAAAATGTTCTATGATTTTGTAAATACTAAGGTTTTTGAATTCCGCAGATTTATAAACACATTTGAGCTCATTGATAAGGCGGTCTAAGTTAAAGTTGTGTGATTTATAAACATTTACGAATTGCGTTACTAATTCAACCGGAGAATAGTCATTATAATTAATGAAATTTTCGCATGATAGTGTCCAAAAAATTTTAACTCTTTCAGTTTTTTATAACGGTCGCGACATTCGTTCGATATATTGTCTATAATTTCAATAAAAATCCGCTTATAATTTATTTTGGCGTCCACAACATTACGTTTCCGTTTTGGCGGTCCGGTTATTTTTTTTTTACGCTTTCAAAAATGAATTCAAACCTAGATCTAAATGATTCTAAAAAAGATTCAAACTCATAAATTTTTTTGACGCAATAAATCACATCCGACGTCTTTTTTTGCATAATTTCGTAAAACACATCAGTTTCTGCGAATATTTCGTTAAATACATGGAGTAAAAACTGGAATTCAAAGTCTTTTAAATTGTCTAATAAAGAGGAAACTTGATCTAACGTCTCGCCATCCCAGGACTCTATGTGTTCAGCCATATCCTCAAATAAATCAATTAAATGTGAAGAAGAATTGAAAATGACATTTACAGTACGCGAATTGTAAGTCTATCGAGTGTCAGCAACGCGAGGCAATTTTTTCATATCAGCCATTTTATTGTAGTGGTTTTGCCTTTTGGTACTATTATTAAAGAAATTGGCTAATGTTTTTATGCGACTGAAAAAACGTTTAGTTTCATGAATACGTTCGCACGACTTGGAAAGTATCAAATTAAGGACATGGGCGGAACACCAAACGTATTCAGCAAGAGGACATTGCTGGCGAATCATCGTCTGAACGCCGTTCCGTTCAGATGATAACACAGCAGCACCGTCGTATGTCTGAGCTATTAATTTCGCCAAACAGTTAAATTCTGATAAAATCTGCAGTATGATGGCACTTAAAGTTTTCGCGGTATGGTCGGAACTTACGTCAATATATTTTATAAATCGATCAAACACTTCTGACTCACGAAAATACCTTAAAACTAGTACTAGTTGCTCTTTTCCACTTACGTCTGGTGTTTCATCGACCATCACAGCAACAAAATCAGTGAAAGCAATTTCTTGTTTTATTGTTTGAATCATTACAGACGCTACACTAGAGATTAGGTCATTTTGAATTCGATTTGATAAACCCGTAAATGAGCTAGTGCAATTTTGCAAATGGTTTTCCAAAACTCCGTCGTATTTCGCGAGCACGTCGACCAGCTCTAAATATTTCCCCTATTCTCTGACGAAGCAGATTCGTCATGTCCACGAAAAGCGAGCTCTTGTTTCCACAAAAAGCAAACAATGTCAATAACTCGCTGAAAAATATTTCGGTTCCGATCGACTTTCACGTTATGTCTGTGTATGCAACCTGTGAGCCAATAATATGAATCATATTGTTTTGTATTGAATTTACGATTGACTTTACCTTTAGTTTGTACTAATTGCAAATCCGGTGTACAACGACCTTTTACAATCACTTGTTTTTTATCACCGAATGATAGTTTTGAAAACGCATCATTTTTTATTTTCTCTATACACACACCACCTGAACAACTTTCACAGTGAATATTATCCATTTTTCACACTATTATCGACGTTAAACTCTTTAAATACCAATTATTATGGCTCACAAAACAAATCAAACACACAATATGGCCACTAAACTACGAGTACCTAAGTCACAAACTCGGAGATAGTGCAAAAAATAATACGACAAAAAAGAAATAGTGTAAGTTACTATGCAATATAAATGGAACAATGCCACTTTTTAAAATAGTTGTATAGCTAATTTCGGTTCGGAAAACATCGGATAATTTCGTAATTTGTCGTGTTGTGAAAAAGACACTGCCTATTCTGTACGGTTGTGTGCGTTATTGTGACATTGTGTGCTACGTATTTATAGGAACGCACACCCATTCAATCCGCATGACCACGAGAGCACACATATAAACATTTAGACCCGAATAGTTTGTGTCTTTCCCGAGGCACTCCTGGTACTCAGGTAGTCGCGGCGCTAGTTCCGCGCAATGCCACAATACAATACTGAACGAGCTTGCTTGGAGCGACTGTTTTTAATTTTTTTGTTTATTGTTAGTAAGTAGGTACTCGTCGGACTCGTAGATAAAATAATAATAGATATCAGAACAAGATTATACTGAATTAGGTAGGGTAGGCAGTGTCTTTCTGTCTTTATGAAACGCACGCCACTGGTAGCACCCATGCTCAATTAGACAAATGTTGAAAGCTAGGTCATCCTAACTAAAGGGTGTCTCAATAAGAGTGCACTATTTCAATTTCGTGTAATTTTTTTTCCGTGCAAGTGGCAACTCTGAAATTTTACAGCTGTCACCTATGATTGTTCCGATTATTATAAATGGAGGCTACATAAAAGAAGAACGCGTTAAATCACTGTGCAAACCCATTACTAGGTATCTTACAAAAAAAATAAAAAAACTGTCTTGCAACCTAATTGAAAATCATTAAAAGAAGTAGGTTCCTAACGGAATTAAATACTCGTAACACACTAAAAAAAACAATGTAGATACAGTACAGCCAATTTATCTTGGCATGTCAGAACTTCGCGTAGAAGGCTGCGCAGTAAGATTTTTTAGGAACCAAATGGTGACATGCGGCGAGTGTGAGTGAGAGAACATGCGCGATACTCCTTCTCTTCTGCTCCTTAGTGCCTATGTTCGGACTTGCCAAGATAAATCAGCCGTAGTGTACCAAACGTAAAAGTAAGGTATAGTTAACGGCTTTTATATTAACTCTGTAGCAAAGAAACGGGCACTTTAAGCTAGTAAAGTATTTAATTTGTACCTTTCGTTGATTTGATTATTTTAAGTAGCCATAATCCACAAAATCTGTCAATTTCGTCATAAAAATACGATTATATCAATGAAAAATTATGTCAAAAAGTAAAAAAAAAACCGGTCAAGAGCGAGTCAGACTCGCGCACCGAGGGTTCCGTTCCGAGGGGTTAAAAAAGTGTGCTTTTTAGAGACATCGTTTTATTTTTCCTGTAATTTTTACATAAAAATCTATCACATAGAATAATTTCAGATCTTTCTCTATGCAAACTTAAGAGATAAGGGGGGGAAAGTATTTTTTTACGTTTTTCATCAAAAGTCGAAAACTATGCGGCCTAAAACAAAAACAGAAAATGTTTGAGAACGTGCAAACTGCGTTCTTTTATATGATACCCGACATGCCCTAGTAGCCCTACTTCGAATTTTAAGACCCCCTTTTCAGGCCCTGCTGCAAAAATTTTTTCTTTCTTATTTGCAAAATAGTTGGGCTAATGTCGTCTAAAACTATTCCAAAACTCAAGTTGATAGCATTAGTAGTTCTTGAGATATCCAGCTGTGACAGACGGACAGACAGACAGACTGAGTCGCACCATAAGGGTTCCTTTTTACCATTTTCTTACGGAACCCTAAAAACAGACAATTTTTTATGACTTTTTAATACTTAACGAAAAAAAACCGGCTATGTTCGTGTCGGACCAAGCACAATGAAGAGTTCCGTAGTTGGGATGAATTTTATCCCAGGAACAAACTTAACATGCTAGTTAAAAAACATATTTTCCCATACATTCCAACTGCAAATGTAAGTTTGTACGCACAATATTGAGAGATTTACCATAGTTTATGGTTATTTCAATGACCTCCCTAAAATAATAAATCAAAATCAAAAGTCATTTATTCAAAATAGGCTGAGAATCAGCACTTTTTGAACGTCAAAATTACATAAGACAGTCCTCAAAACGCCCGACCTTCACCACTTGCTAGTGCTTTAGCTGGGGATAAGAAGTGGTGCAACAAACTCCCCAGCAGCACAGCTGTCTAGCTGTCTAGTACAAATGCTGTAAGCGTTTTGTTTGCAGATGACATTTCAGTTGTCTTTTCATGCACAAATAATCTGATCCTTAATAATGACATCTTCGAATTCTATCTGACATATCTAAACGAACATAAGCTTGAATCAAATTTCGCTGAAACTAAAATAATGTAATTCAGACCTTATCAAAAACGGCGCTCTCGAAATAAATGTTGATGAGATTTATCTTTTTAACTGTCTCGTTCGTGCTATATTGGAATACTGCGCGGTTGCATGGCGTCCCCACTATGCAACTCATAGTCTTAGGTGAGAGAGGATCCAGAAGGGATTTTTATCCCATCTTGCCTATTCTGCGGGATTAGACAAAAATATTCGGAGCTACACAAAACGTCTTCAAAAATTTAGCATGATTTCACTCGAAAAACGAAGAAATAATATTAATAATAATAATAATAAGAGTGTGCAAGTCACCCCCTGCCATTTTATCCGTGTATAATATTATATATAACATTGGTCAGGCAGGGGACATAGTTCTTCCATAGTTCAAGTTACTCAATCCACTTTAGGCACCCAAACCCATAGCCCAATATGTTTTGTTTCCACACACAACAATAGTCCTGTACCAACCGGGGGTTGTCCTTGGGTGCACTTGCATAGTGCATTTAGGGATAATCGTCGGTTGGTGCCTCCTCATTATTTAAAATTATCCAAAGGTCCGGGACCCCAGGGTCCCGAGAAATATCAAAAAATCAAAAAATAATAATATCCTGGGACATTTTTCACACACGGTCGTCTGGTCCCAAACTAAGCAGAGCTTGTACTATGGAAATCAGATAACTGATATACTACATATACTACTTTTTTTTTGTAAATAATAATATAATAATAATAATAATATTGATTTAATTTTTCTTTTTAAAATACTTCAGAGTAAAATAGACTGCCTCCCGTTGTTACGAAAGTTTAATTTTTACGTACCCCACAACTATCCACGTCACCCTATAAAACTTTTACGTCCCCCATTCCGCAAAACTGTATCAGGATCCAACTCCCCTATCCCCAGAATCTGCAGGCTTCTTAATAATTGCGATGAATCATCAGATATTTTTTCCACAACACTTCAAAAATTCAAGCGCCAAGTCTATCAAAACTGACCACGATATTGATTTTTTTTTCTGTCATCTTTGTATTTATTGTATTTCTAAAGCCACCCGCTGTTGTTGAGTGTTATTTCAGCACTGTTATTGTAATTTTTGTTATGTTATAATTAGTTTTTTTTTTTGCATGCTGTGTCTATCGCACCATATTGTTAACTATGCTTGTATCATGTTGCTTGTATTATTAGAAAAAACGGTGTAACAATTGTAGATAGGCCAATAAATAAATAAATAAATAAATGTTACCTATAACAAAGCTAATTTAAAATTATTGGGCCTTAATATTGACACAAACCTAAATTGGAAAAGGTGCATACAAATTTTAACCACTAAATGAGGTATGGACAGCTGCAGACCACATTTTACAGAAAAAAATATCCTTACACTCACATCGCTATATATCTTTGAAATATGTCTGTGTATGTATTGTGTTCTGGAAAATATATCACTTTTCCCATTCACGCACCCAGCCACGAAACTTGCGACACCAAAATGATCTAGCATTACCGGTTTCAAAACTATCCATTATCCATTCAGGCCCATATGTAATGTGTATCATGGATTTTTAATTAAATTAAAATTGTTCACTTATTTGAACCAGAAGTGCTACTACACATGTTTAATTTATTTGAATTAATACATTTTATTTCCATTAAACTTATTCTTATTTATACCTAAAATAATAATATAATTCGATAGTAACAGCAACAGCAAACAATAATATTTTGTTTTACAGGGTGCATGTTTGATACTTTTAACCTGTACAACATGTTTGCAATAAACTGATGTGATTTGATTTGAAAAAAGAAAGCATACATACAGACGAACATAACCTCCTCCTTTTTCGAAGGCGGTTTAAAATGAAATTATCTTTGTTAGTAAGCGCTTCACTTCAAAACGGCTTGATCAGTCGGCTAGTGATGTCAAAATGTAAATCCAAGATGCAGCTGCAAAAATTTTCAAATTTTTCGTCATAAGTGTCCTTTTCATGATTTTGAGGGGTGCTGAAGCCGATAGTGACGTTAAAATGTAAATCCAAGATGACGACAGGAAAAATTTAAAAATTTTTCACCATGGGTGTCGTTGTCATGATTTTCGAGGGTGCAACAGCCGATAGTGAAGTTAAAATGAAAATCCGAATTGGCGGCTTCGAAAATTTTCAAATTTTTCATCATGGGTGTCATTCTTATAGTTTTCGAGGGTGCTAAAGCCAATAGTGGGGTCAAAATGTAGATCCAAGATGGCGGCTGCACTGCCAGGTATGCGGGTTGTTTGAAAGAGTTACCGTGGCCTTGGCACAAGCTAATGAAGGAACACGGGTGGGTTTTATTCAGTAGAAGTCTGACACGCCCTACCGTTCCGCCCAGAGAGAAGTTATTTGATAATTTTCCACCCAAAAAAAAAATGCCTATTGCGATAACTTTTAAATGTTTCGTCATTGGTATCGTTTACATGATTTATGATTTTTTTTTTTGTTTTAAAAACAGTCTATGCGAGCTAAAACAAACTTCGAAAATCCAAACCAGTTTCAAGTCTCTATCTAGTATAAGTTGTTAGCATCTAATAACTTATACTAGATAGCTTTGTATTGTATAATATATTTTATAGCTTTGTATAATATACGCTGAAGGAATTTTGTTCCAACAGGGTGTCCCACGATACCTCCCTACTTTCGTTTCTTACAGTTGTTACAGATCCTGAAGACGTGCTCACAGTACTTAACAAGTGCCTGGAAAAGATGTTTGTGTATAGATTTGTAGAACCGATGTTTGGCAATATGTTGGTTTCTGCTAAAGGTAGCCTATTTACTATTTCTTATTTTTTTACTGAACATTATTATTTGTAACGGAGACTGGGCGGAAGTGGTCTATGAACCAATAGAAATGCGGTTTTGTTACAATTGTGTACATTATCGCTATTGGCCAATATACCACTTTTGCCTAGTTTTCATTCAGTAGGTACTGCTTTGCTTTTGTTATAGTCCTATCTCAAGATATGTCACAATCACCGATTTCTCTTTCTAATTACTCCACTGTTTACTGTTTTATAACTTGAACTTAATTCAAGTTTTAGGCTATAAAACAAGTTAAATTCAAGTTTTACGATATAAAGTGTTTAGTGTTGGTGTAAATAGCTAAAGATTGTATTAGTTTCCATGGTACTCAAAACGTTTCAGTGCCTACTTGGAAGCGCAATCGTCGAATTGCAGATCTGTGCTTCAAGCAGTACCTTTTGGATAACTATCTTGAGGTCTTCAATGATCAAGCTGATCGATTTGTTGAGCTTCTCGCCGCGGATGTCGACAAACATGAAGTGGATCTCACTGAGAAAATCACTAGGAGTATTTTGGAAACCGCTTGCAGTGAGTGTTCAAAAGAATGTTTTTTTTTTTGTGATGGGTTTGCTCTTGACTCTAGTCTAGGTCACAGGTGACAGAGACAAAGTCGACGATGGAGTGAGCTTAGCCAGAAAAAGAAAAAGAAAAGAGATTAAGGTTGTATGCGTTCGGAAACACGGACGCAGGTAGTGAGTTCCACTCCTTTGCTGTGCGCATTATAAAGAAATTTGTAATGCATGTAAGGTAATCATTTTATTCTTAATGGCAAAAAGTTCATGAGTTTGACTCAACATTCAACTCCGTTTACTGACGAAGTCATAAAGTCATCAAGTGTAGAGGTGAGAGGTGACAGGGTACGCGGCGCTGGATGGATGGTGTGGGGAGACGACGCATACGCACTTCACATCTGAGCCGTCCATGAATCCACCTCTGTGGAGAGCCCTCCAGCTAGAATTTAGCTGCTAGATGGACAGACGACCTTACAAAGGTGGCGGGGACACACTGGAGCGCTGGCGTAATTTATATTCTATTCTATTCCAATTAATATACTGATATTATTTCAGGAACAACATTAGGCGCTGGAGTCGATGATAAAGATCTTGTTAACGATAATTATAAGGTGGCAGTCAACGATTGTCTTGATATTGTCAGCACTAGGCTCAGTAAACCTTGGCTCATGTTCGATTTCATCTTCAACTTGTCGAGTTACAAAAGTAAACTGTCCAAGGCTCTGGATATCATTTTCAGTCTTTCGGAGCATGTGAGTATTATAATAAGTAGATAGACAATGTGACTTACACGAGATTAAATAAAGGTCAACAAAATTGATGAACTTTTGTGATAAAATGAATCTAATGAATTTATACTCTTCAATCTATTTTATATTTAAATACCTTACAACTTTTGTAGATGGTACAGCTACGAAAATCGGAACATTTACAACGGTTGAAAAACAAAGGAGACTTTGACTACGAAGGTAAGAACTGACCAGCATTAATGTAAAGCAATACCTATTAATATTGTATATATATTATTAGGTAATTTGAGATGCCTACAGGAAAACGTTCTTAGGAGACCACCTCTATTTTTTGCAATAAGTAGTTACCGCTAATATTTTCACAGAATGGTACAGTCAGCTACAAAATGGCAACTCTCATGATTTATTTTATGATGCTAATCGATGTAGTTTCGTATAAGGATTTAAATTACTTCTCATTGGATCAACTGATGTTAGAGTAGGTTCCTATTTTTAGTTAAATGAATGAATTAATGAACGATACCTTTAATTGCTAAAATATAGAATATAGCTTTTGGTTGTGCAAATGTTAAGTCAAAAATAAAATTAAATAATATGGAACATTGACATTTTAAATTTAAAATATATCTTGAAGCAAAATTGTAGATGTTTAAATAAATTCATAATACATAATATAAAATTCCCATGCAGTTGTACAATAAAATAGAAAAATAGTTTTTTTTCCCCAGTCAGCGAATTATTGCGCATAATCTATGTTTTAATTGCATAAGTTCATCAATTAAATAGAAACATCTATTACAAAGCCAATTATAGAGAGTCATATTAAAATCTAAGCTTGATAAATTCCTTTTGCCTATAGGTAATTTATTGTATAGTTGAAATACCCATTTTTTTTTTTTGTTAAAGGACGTAAGTTGCAAAGCGTCTTAGATGTCCTTCTGGAGAATACTGTGACTGAGACTAGCACCCTCTTTACGGATGTTGTTCTGAGGAACATCTTAGACAATCTGTTGTTGGCTTCCTTTGACACCACTATCTATGAGATGCTGTTCATCTTGGTCTGCGTCGGCAGCTGCCCTGAAGTGCAGGAGAAAATTTATCAAGAGTAAGTTATTTTAACAACTTGTAAACACAGCATATTGTTTTGAATTCAAGTCTCTATTAAAATTATTATATCAGAATGTAGTAAGTTATTATTTTATTTTTTGTATATTATAATGTTTTATTCTCAGAATAACTCATGTTTTGGGCGAAGACGAAAGAGTATCAAAGGAGAATCTATCTAAATTAGTTTATTTAGAAGCAGTAATCAAAGAATCCATCAGGTTATACCCGGTTGCACCAATTTTGGGTCGCCAAGCTTCTACGGATACAAAATTACGTAAGTAATAAAATTTCTAATTAAACCAATGACCAAACACTTGAACCTACACATTTTACAAACCTTTGGTAGGTTTGTAAAATGTCTACCAAACAGTATGTCGGCAGGATTAGCACTCGTCTAGTTAGCCTTTGGTTCTTGAAACGCAGGCGACGCACCAAGACGTATTGCTACAGATCTCGAGAGCCTCCCTCCTGAAGCATAGCAACAGGTCTTGCTGCGCTTTCCATGTTCATATGACGACAAAAATCAGGCATAGCAATCACTATTGACACCGAAATCAAATAAATCTGAGATAGAAAGTAACGGGTAACGTCAAGCTTAAGCTTAGAATCAGACTGAGAACACAAGTGACAGAATTTGCGCAAAAATTTTTTTAAGCACTTGACTTTTTCTGTTTACTCACTTGAATTCAACGCTAAAATAAACGCTCAAAACATTGATAAGGATCTATAAATATATCGAGAATATAAGTAGTTAAGAGCTTTAATTTCCATTTACCAAGTCTGTTAACTATATTCTTACCCAATTTTTTATTCTTAGACAAAATTCTAAATTGACTTAGGGTTGGCCCTATTTGGTTCTGAGTAGTTTAATTGGGTACCTCAATTCGGATAATCCCTAAGTCCTAGTTACTTATGATAAATCCAAAATTTATTTTCTCAATTATAGATGTTAAAATAACTTTAAGGGTTTTTTTATACTTAAATAAAGAGTTTACTTTTTACTATAACTTGATGGCATTTTCATTTTTATACGCCATATGTGTTTTTTCCAAAATATAAATGTGCTTTATTCCTCAAAAGTGAAAAAGTGGAGTTAGGGATTTATCGAATTGGAACACCCAATTGGACATCTAACAATAAGTAGATTGTATAAAATTAAATGGATACTAGAAATATTATTATAAAGGCAGTGTGGGCCGCCGCCGCGGCGTCGCTACACGCCGGCGATAGCTTGTGCTTCGCATGCTGTTTCAGAAATACAACATACACATTTATTGGTTTGCACCTCAGACTCATACCAGCAGCACGGGTCGATCGACCAGGTTAAGCTACACTTACGGCGGTTGATCCGTGGATAGGTGACCATATTTACATACCGAGAACTCTCCGTGCCTCGGAAAGCACGTTAAGCCGTTGGGCCCGGCTGTCATTCATTAATTTTTGACACTCGTTATGAGTCCTCAGATTAATGCCAAAAGTCTGACAACCAGTCTTACCAAGGAGTATCGTATTACCCAGTAACTGGGTTTTGGAGGTTGGAGTTGGAGATTGGCTGTCGCTCTATGTAAAATGCTGGTATTATGCGATTATGTCATAATAATTTGGGATGAATGCACGATGGCAAACCGCAAGGCTGTGGAAGCAGTAAACTGAACTTTGTGGGACATAAAGCAAAATGACCGGCCGATGGAAGGCATTACGGTACTTTTTTGTAGTGATTTTAGGCAGACACTCCCGATAATACCCCGAAGAACGAGAGCCGATAAAATTAGTGCTTGCCTAAAATTCTATTATATGGCGCAATGTGGTGGAGAATCTATGTCGTTCCGTTGCTTCACGGCCGGAACTCATTTATTATGTGTATGGGAATCCCACAGATCGGGAACCACGCTGCCGCCTGGCTATGCCAACGAGCTATTTTGACCCCCCGCAACGACCAAGCGGCAGCAATAAATACACAAACATTGGCACATGTTTCTGGGGAAAGTTAGCAATATACTTCGGTAAACACTGGTGCGGAAGAAGAAGATGCCACACACTATCCAGTAGAGTTCTTTGAATCTCTTAACTCACCCGGTCTTCCAGTACACAAAATTTGTTTAAAAGTCAGTGTGCCAATTATCCTTCTCAGAAATTTAAGTCCTCCTAAACTTTGCAACGGCACTCGGCTCAAAATCATCAATCTCCAACACTAGGTCAACCAAGCCGAAATCATAACAGACTACGGCGCCGGTCATGTTGTTTATTTTAAATCCCAGAATTCCCTTATTCCTAATAATTTCGCGTTTAATTTGAAACGTGTGCAATTCTCCGTCAGTCTATGTTACGCCATGACCATTAACATATCTCAGGCCCAGACATTGTCCGTGGCTGGGGTGGCTTAGTATTGGTTGCTCTTCCCACGGCCAACTTTATGTAGCACTTTCGCGTGTGAGCAACACTAGCAACCTTTTTGTGTACACTCCTGGTGGTTCCACCGCTAACATTATACATAGAGAAGCATTTTCCTAAATAACAAGTGTTATTGCAGCTCCTTACTAGGAAAAATAACCAAGCCTGGGCGAAAGATCCTCCCGTTTTAAATAGACACTCTCTCAGCAACCTTAGGGATCTTCTCTATGCGGCACATTACTGTTTTCTGACAGCCACGTGAACGAAATCGCAGGCACAGCTACTCGTAGTACCAAATAAGCTCCGAAACTACTGTACTGATTTTAAGGGGAGCTTGTAGTAGTTTTCAAGTTTTTTGGACCTATTTATATCTAACTCATGTAAACATTAAGCAAAATAAAAAAAAAATTAAGAAAATTGAACATACGGTCAAGGGCTGACTAAAGACGGAAACGTTATTACTAATAACTGGCTCGATAAAAAAAAAAATCACAATGATGACACGTAATGATAATTGCACTTTTGTTTAGGTAAATAGTCTAATGGGAAGGTAATCCGGCATGACCGGGGATGGTTAAAAAAATATACTAAATTAATTTTGATAATAGATTCGATAAATTATAGCTGTGGCAGTAGGTACGTCCCTTGACAATAAAGTACGGCATTTGTTCCTTCATATGTAGCTATCGATATTTACTGATCTTCATGGGCGGTGGCCAACATCAACAACAAAAGAATATGGTTACAGTAGAAGCAAAAATTATATCGGTATAGAATCGATGTCGGTATAGCTGTCGACATTATTGGTATCGGGTTGGTGTCGTTATCTGATAATGTGTAAACGCCCGGTAGGAACAGTCACCGTCAGATATATTGTAGCAGACAAGGTGACCAAATACTTCTGAACAATTTAAAATGTCAATAAGTTCCATACACTACAAGTTACCATTAATATCTGAACATTCATTACTTCATTAATATCTGAGCATCTGCTTGTCAATAATTTCTACACACACAACTAACCAAAAATATCTGAACACTTGTCTTGTAATGTTAAGTGTATCTACGCAGACAAACACTGAGCTTATCTTATTCGTTACTGCGTAATATAAAGGATGAACATAAAACAAACACTAACTCTCTGTGGTATAAATACGACGAAAAGTCGTCGAGTCGGCGTTCCAGCTGTAATAGAACCCAATGGCTTGAAACGCGACGAAGGCAAGAGACCGGACGGCGTGTCTTTATTTCAATGGAAGGTGGGGCGCAACGTGTGTCGATACTCTTACGCCATCCTATCTTCCTGGCACAGGTTGCTGCTGTTACGGCTGCGGAAAACCTCAAGTGACGGAAGTATAATAACCTTATCGGCAACCATATTTTCGAGCCGTTTGCGGTTGAAACCCTCGGGCCGTGGGGTCAGAGTGCTCATAGTTTGTTCAACGAAATCTCCAAACGGCTGGTTGATAATTCCCGTGTCCCAAGGGCAGGTTTTTACCTTGGCCAGAGACTAACAAAGTGACTTGATACAACGTGGCAATGTCGCCAGTCTGCCATATTTTAGTTTCTTAATAGTTTTAGTTAGGTTAGGATATTATATTGTAAACTTAACTATTAATTTTTAAGATACCTAAAAAACTAGCAAAGCCACCCTAGTGATATGCCTTCTAATCGTTGCATGCCACGTTCACTCCTTATTGACATTGTTTTTGTTTGCTCGTCACTTTTTTTTATGAGTATTTTTCCACCCTGTATCCACGTAGGTTTTCTTTAGCTGGTTTTTAGAAACTCATGATTTTTATTATATCCCGTTAGATTCTCGTTAAATATAAACACGAGTGTCATAATTTGTACTATAAACTTCTCCATCAGCAAACGTTATTTGCGACTTTCCATCCACTAATTTTTTTCTGGGCGTAATAACTACTGGTAGAGGATTTCCAACGTCTGGCTTTCACGGTATATACTCTCTACTTACTTAACCCGAATAATGTCCATCTGAAACTTTTGAACAACAAACCTGGGTAACTATTCTCGCAACAACTTCGTTTTCCTTTTTCTCTAACACAGCCTAGCTCTACCAGAGTTCATTCATATTTTCTAGGGTTTTGATTTTTGTTTCCATTAATTTTGGTACTTCAATAGATTGTCATACTTTTTAGATACACATATAACAAGATCGCCCCACTCACTTAGTTTTGTCTCCACTTAGTAAACAACATGGATTTTCCTTTTTATATCAACCATGGTTACTGCAAAATTCAGTTCCTCAAAGTAATAATAATAATAATAAAAAAATAAAAACATAAAAACCAAATCAGGATGCAAGAATAAAACTACCACCTACTACTACACTACTGAACTATGACACGGAGAATCGAAGACCAAGCACAATGCTGACGAGAAGTCGGGCACGACGAAACACACGCCCAACATCTTCGGGTTCGTCGCTCAGCTCCGCCTCGCAGTTGCGGGAACCTGCTCCAGACTTGCCGGAACCAGATCCAGACGTGAGTCCTGTGATACCGGCCGCTGCAGTTGCGTCAAGCTCGAGCGACGAATACTTCTCGCCGCCGACAACACCACCACCAGTTCGTCGGCCGAGAAGAGGCCGGCCACCGAACGGCATGGGATCTAGGGGCCAACCGGCCCCGAGCCGGGTCCCCGCTGCCGGTGGTTGTGTGCAGCGCATGAAATGGACTCAACAAATGAATGAGAACGTCATGCGCGCATATTACGGGGCTACAGAGGGGGGAACTAACCTCACTGCGTACCGCGATAGGATGCTGTCTCTGTTCCAGGCGCTTCAACCAGCCATCAACGTCTCGGCCCAACGACTTTCGGATCTGGTGCGGGTTATCCAACGGAATCACAGATTGGACGACGCCGCGCTTGATAGGCTGCGCTCAGAGGTATTGAGCAATCATATCGTCCCTGTCCCGTCACAGACCGCGGTGCAACCTCTAGTCAGTGACATAACCCAACCGCGGTCTTATGTTAATGATGAGGAGGGGGGCGATGAGATTGTTACGGTAAGTAGCCAGTGTAACGAACGATTGAGGAGCGCGCTGGAGGATGCGATTCGGGAGTTTAGAACTGCCCCCGTCCAACTTAGACCACACTTACCTCGCTTGCCTATGCACAGAACGAATAGGGCGATGGTGTGTGCCTTGGATTCGCTGCTTGGTTTTTATTTTGAAAGCAGCGAAGATCTCGTAGATACGCACTCGATCTTGTATTGCGCGGCTATTGCGGCGTGTCGTGTAGCCAATGTCAAATTTCCAAATTGTGACATAGCTACACGACCAAAACCCGCTGTTCCAGCCTGGCAGTGCAGGATCGAGCGGCGTATCGAGGGGACCAGGGTGCTCATCGGCAAACTATACTGCTTCAAGGAGGGCAATACTCGCCCTAGAGTGATGCGCTTTGTGAGGCGGGCGTTCTCGGGGACTGGAATCAGTCCTCAAGAATATATGTCCCGTGTCACAGAGCGCATTGACTTCCTGAAGCAGAAGGTCTGTGCATGGGCAAGCCGTATCCGTAGGTATAAGCGACGGGTTGAGCGGTATACCCAGAATCGCATATTCCAGCGTGATCAAAGGTGGGTGTATAGAGCATGGGAGCGACCTGAGCAAAATGTGGCAGACGTATGCCGCCCGGATGATGATGCCACTAGCATATTCTGGCGTAACATCTGGTCGGTGCCCGTTTGCCATACTGAGGCTGAATGGATGCGGGATGTTGAGCGCGTGTGTGACGCCATACCGGAGATGGAGGAAGTAATAATTACTTCCTCCAATGTAGCCAGTGCAGCCCGTCCGATACCGAACTGGAAATCTCCGGGACCGGACGGACTGCACAATTTTTGGCTTAAATGGCTGCAAAGTTCACACGCGTGCTTAGCATCGCAATTCCAGTCGGCCTTAGAGTCTGGGTCACTGCCACAGCTCTTTACAACAGGAGTTACTCACCTGCTCCATAAGTCAGGTGATGCCACGGAACCCAAAAATTATAGGCCGATCACTTGTTTGCCGACGGTCTATAAACTCCTTACATCCATTTTGAGAGAGGAAATTATTTCTCATTTAGAAAAAAATTCTATTACGTCTGTCTCTCAAAATGGATGTAGGAATGGGTCCCGCGGCACCAAGGAGCTACTCCTCATTGACATGGCCATAAGCCAACAGGTCCGTCGATCCCGAAAGGATTTGTCGACATGTTGGATAGACTATAAGAAGGCCTTTGATTCGGTGCCGCATACATGGCTCTTGAGGGTGTTAGAGTTGTACAAAATTGATACAACTCTGAGCACCTTCCTAACGACGTGTATGGGGCAGTGGAGGACGGTTCTTCGCTATCCAGGATGCCGACAAATTCAGGGGAGCAACGAACCTATTAGGATTAAGCGGGGAATATTCCAGGGCGACAGTCTGAGTCCACTGTGGTTTTGTTTAGCCTTGAACCCTCTTAGCACTCTGCTGGAGGGTACAGGGCTGGGCTGTCCTTTGCGGAGAGGGGGTCAGGTAATATCCCATACCCGATTTATATGGATGATTTAAAACTGTTTGCCACCAACAAATTGCAACTGCTGGAGTCACTAAAAGTAACTAAAACTTTTAGTGATTCCATCAGGATGGAATTTGGTGTAGATAAATGTGCAGTCATGCATGTAAAGCGGGGCGGGATTGTGGAATCTGAGGGACTACAACTCTCAGATTCTATAAACCTGAGATCACTCTCCGCAACTGATACCTACAAATACCTGGGTATGTCAGAGGGGTTAGGCATTAACGGACCTGACATGAAACAATCGTTGCAGGAGCGCTTCTTCGGTCGCCTGAAAAAGGTACTTAACCCTAGCTCACTAACCTTATTTTCGGGTAACGCTGTAACTAACCTTTCGTCTCTGAGACTACGAAAAAAAAAAACATTACTTTTAAAAATCTGTTTAATTTTCTTACATAATAATAATAATAATAATCGTTTATTTACCAGAATATCGATTTTACATTTCCTTAAAAGAAAAATATACTTATATAATACAATTTCACTAAAGTAATAACATTGCCCGTAGAATAATTTTCTTTGAAAGGAAACATAATTAATAATATTTTAACTGTGGACTCCACACTAGGTCGGGCCTGTCTCGTGGAGTCCTTGAAAGCATTTGACAGTTAATGTTTCCGTTTTGCAAGTCATATTATGCAAGATTTAACATAAAATCGAAACAACTAAAAATAATAATAACGATACAATACAAAGTTAATAAAAATACAGTAAGGTAGTGAGAACAGTAAACAGTAAAAACTTATTAAAAGTAAAAATTTCAATGGAACAAATATTTAAATTGTGCACGCGTTATAATTTTTTTATGCAGGTATGTGAGTGTGATGAATGTGGGTGTGGTTGAATATGTGTTGGTGTGTTTATCTCATTTGATAACTCGAACAAATGCCTCAGTTTCTGAATATGATTGAGTTAACAGCCAATTGGGAACATTTTTTTTAGTTTGCTTTAACCTACAGTGTTTGACATCACAGAGTTTTACTACTTTATTATATATGAAACCACGCATAAATTCTTGCGCGTGCTGTGCAAATGTGGTTTTGGCTGCAACAGTTGGACATTTGAAGATTCGAGGCTTGAGAAGTTGAGGATATTCTTTCGATTGGATAGTAGCCCTGTGCTGTTTCAGCACTAACTTCAGTATGTACAGTTGCCGGACGTTAAGTATTGCCGCTTCCTTGTACAGTTGTTCTGTAGGATATCTGAAATGCTTCCTATACATGACCTTCAGCACTGAACGTTGAGCTCTTTCCAGTTGTATCATTGTGGTTATGCCCACTCCGCCCCAAACGGTTATACAGTAGCAGAGAACTGACTCACACAGTGCAACGTAAACCATGTGTAAGATCTTTTTGTTAGCCGATTTCCGCAACAGTTTTAATACGTAAGTCAGTTTTCTGATTCTTTTGGCTACTAGATCAATATGAGGTTTAAAAGAAAGGCGTTGATCAATTATAACCCCCAAGTATTTGAGTGACTCGACCTTTTTAATTTCCTCACAGGTACAGGGATGTAGGCTGCAAGTAAAAGAATGAATTTTAAGCTGATAAGGATATTTTGGCGCGTTTTGTGGAAACATATGTAGTTTGTTTTTTGAATATTGAGCGACAGAAGGTTCAGATCAAGCCATTTCTTGATGCAGGTTAAGCCGTTTTGTGCTTCCTCATGTACTGTTTCCCAGGATTTGTTGTGGAAAATAATAACAGTGTCGTCCGCATAGCAAATGATATCTGCGCTTTGTGCAACGGCGAAGTGAATGTCATTAATGTATATGATAAAAAGTGTAGGACCCAGGACACTACCTTGAGGCACTCCGAATTCTATACCACTTTGACAACTGGTGCTATCCCCTATTTTCACGCATTGCCTTCTGTCAGTGAGATAAGTTTCGAACCATTTGAGTGGCAAGCCTCTGATACCGATCGTCTCAAGTTTTTTTAGGAGTATCGGGATAGCAACGGTGTCAAAGGCTTTTGCAAGGTCGAGGAACACTCCCACGCTCTTTTCGCCATTATCCAACTGCGAGGTAACAAGTTTAGCTAGAAGACTTACTGCGTCCTCTGTCGATTTTCCACGTCTAAAGCCAAACTGTTTGTTTGATAGTAAGTTGTTGGTGTCAAGGTATGAGGTAAGTCGCTTGTTCACTACCTTTTCGAGTACTTTAGAAAATATTCCCAACAAAGATATGGGTCTGTAGTTAGCTGGGTTATGTTTTGGTCCGTTCTTATGTATTGGCGTGACCTGGGCCTCCTTCCATATATTAGGAAATGTACCTGAACTTAAGCTTAGATTTATTATGTGGTTTAATGGAGTTATTATTTCGCGTTTTATTCGTTTAATGAGCATGGGTGTAAAATTATCAGGACCAGGGGCACTATCACTTCTTAGATTTGAGATTATCTTATCTATCTCAACAACGTCAGTAGGTTGCATAAAAAAACTTGTGCTGTGTGGCTCTCCTAGCTGTAGTTTACTGATAACTGATTCTTGTGTTTCATTTGTATCTGAGAGAATTTTATTAGCTAGGTTTTTTCCAATGGCAGAGAAGTATTCATTGCAGCTATCAATCGAGTCCTGTACAGACGACTTACATTTAAGAAGGTCATTTGAATTGCTTTTGTTATCTTTATGTTCGCTTATGCTTCTGATAGCTTTCCAAAGGCCTTTAGTATTGTTTTTGTTTTCTTCCAATTTTTGACTGTCGTGTTCGCTTTTCAACCTGTGCACTATATTTGTGAAAAAATTCCTGTAACGTTTATAAATGAGTTTTTTTGTTTGGTCATTGGGGTGTTTACTCGAGTCACGGTGCAGTTTATCCCTGTGATTCATACACCTAATAAGACCAGGTGTAATCCACGGTTTACAAATGTATTTTGAGCGGCTAATTGTCTTTTCTACAGCGTGTTTTTTCACTATACATGTTAAAGTGTTGTTGAATTCCTTGGTTGCTTTATTTACATCAAGCTCTGATACCACTCCAGACCAGTCTGTGTTTTTTAGTTCCTCTATCAATGCAGGAAAGTCAATTTTATTTGTTCTGCGTTGTTGTTGTTTTGAGCCGGAAGGCGCGATCATGTTGTACCCCAACATTACCATGCGGTGATCGGTGATGTCAACATCACAAACTAGACCTATAGCAGTAAGGTGACGTGATTTCAGGAATATGTGGTCGAGACATGATTCTTGACGAGTTGGCTTAGAAATAGCCTGTTGCAGTCCATGTGCAGACATCAAGCACAAATACTCCGACTTTGGAAGGTCCGACTTCGATAAAAGATTGATGTTAATATCTCCTGTTACAATGATTGTTGGATATTTGCTAATTGATCTGAGTATTTGATCTAGCGAGGAAATAAAGTTATCAGGTCTGCGTGATGGAGATCGGTAGATGGCAATTAAAGAAACGTTGTTAGAGAGTACTATTAAAAGAGATTCAGCGTCTTGAAGCGGGGGTTCTGAGACTGTCGCGTTCCAGCAATCTCTAACATACGTTACGACACCTCCGCTCTGGTTAAGGTTGTTCACTGTGCAGTATGAAGTGTAACCCTGAATCTGCCCAATTATTGAACCATCTGTCAACCAGCACTCCGTAAGAACAATAACATCATAAGTGATATTAAGCCGCCTTAGCGCTACACAAAAAGTATTGAAGTTGCGCTGTATACTACGGATGTTAAAGGTCAAAATCTTTAGGTTATAACTTGTCGTTAAAACGTTTTGACAGTCTTCAAGTCTGTCAAGACCCTGACACTCCAAGTCGATGCTATTATCTAGTTCATTGGATATGAAGTTCGTCATTTTTTGGTAAATTGTAATAGAATTGATTATGTACCAATTTAATGTCAGTGACTTGGAAAGCAGAGTTGAAACTATTATAATGTGGCAGAGTTATAACTTTATTTGACATGAGACAGTAATCCGTTTTCATTACGCATAAGAATGCTATACCACAGATCATTGACTTACGGTATATTGCATGTATGTAGCAGGTGATAGGATTGTGTATGTCCATAAATTTGGTGTGTCTGTGTGTTTTAGGAATATTATGTGGATTGGGTATAGTTTGTGTAGGTGAGAAATGATTTGATTTCATGCCTATGATGTGAAGCCTAAGTAACGTAGTGCCCGTGCACATTTTACTAAGGGTTATTTTATGTTTGTTACAGGTGCAAGTGCGAAGAATAGGAATATCGAGTGTGGGTTCATTGTGTATGTATTTTTTAGCGATGTGTGGTCCGATAATAGTTTGTGTAGGTAGTATACGATATAGTTTTGCGATTGTGATGTGTAGCATGATATATATGCACATTCTACTAAAGTTTTTTGTGATATAATATTTAAAGATAGGTAAGTTATAAAACCTTATCTGTATTAAATGTAAGGTTAATGCTTTATAGCATAGGCAAGTCATATTATACAACCAAAACGTCCAAGGATTGCAGGGGTCCCTCGCTGTTACCCAGGCAGGCGGTACCCGTGGTTTCGGGGAGACCGACTTTGTCATCCAAGTCAGACAGAGACCGAATAGGTATTGGTGGCTGCTTTTCTGCCTTCCGCACGTATATCGCTCCATTTCGCACCCAGCAGAATTGAAACCCATGTAACTGCGCACGCACACGCGCATCACGAAATAATTGCCTGTTGTTTTTTGTCAGGCGTTCATTTATATAAATTTTTGAGGAGGTTCCTTGAATAATGTCATCTGAGGTGAGTGGACGTCTCTCTTTGGCGGCTTTTAAAAGATCAGTTCTTTTAGCCCGGCGAGTGAGCCGCAGAACAATCGATCTTGGCTTTCCGACTGAGTTAGTGCGTCGCTGACCTGCACGGTATACCTCGTCTATGTCAGTGTCTGTTAGGTGGACACCGATTTTTTTCGCTGTCAGCATTGTTATATGTAAGAGATTTTCATTGCTTTCTTCTTGTATTCCACTTATTTCCAACTCATTTCTCATGTTACTCTGTTCGTAATTATTTAGCTTGTAATGGAGTTCACTTATGGAGTTTTTAAGCAGTGTTATTTCGTTATCTCAAGTCTCTATTTTTCTATTGAAGTCCTCGAGTTTTTGATTAATAGCTTCAGTAACATGGGTTAGTTTCATACCGATATCCGTATTCTGTTCTTTTAGGGCACATACCTGTTGTCTCAACAAACGTATTTCAGAGAGGAGTAGTGACGACTCTGTGTCTGTAGGCGGCATTGGTCTATTCTCCAGCGCATCTCCAATGGCAGTGTTCGCAAGCACGGCATCGACGATTTCAGGTGATAGTTCAACCCGCGGACGTCTTTGACGGAGAGTTACATTTGAAGTATCTGGCGTGCTCGGTAGTGCTTTTTGCATGTCCGGTTCTGATTGAACATGCGCGATATTGACTTCTTCGGCTGTTTTTTTTGGAGGAGTGCGCGCTATACGATGCATTGTGTAATTACGCCACTAAAAGCAAAACAGAAACACAAAAATATGTTTTGTGGCACTTTGGTTCGAACACGCGGTCTCTCAAACGATGTCGGTTATAGCACCAATGCGCTACGGTGACGATGAACGTTATCGGCGAATTAGTGAGTCTATTGTAGATTATGAGTAATTCTCGGCGCACTCGACGTTAATGGGGTCAAAGTTCAGGTCTTTGTTTACCGTACAGTCGGCAGTTATATTATTTGAAAAAAGTACTACTTGTTGAACACTTTTTAGCGTTTTAGCACTTAATTACACAATAAGCTCAGCAATTTTATACACTGATCGAAAGGTTGTTTCTTAGGGAATAGTTTGGTATGCGGTAGTCACTAAAGTAATCACTTTTGACGAATTATTAGATATAATTAACGGAGCTACTGAGTAACACGTATGACTTGCAAAAAGGCGGCGTTGCCACTCAATCACATCAAAGTTGACATCAAATTAAAGTTCACAGTAATTAAGCTTTTAAAATATCATATAATAAATAAAAAAATAGAAATATCCTAATCAGTGCAGGAATAACACATAGAAACTGTATGTTCGCCACAAATGGCCCTCTTGCAGCCCTTGCAGAAGTATTTGGTCATGCGACGTTTTTTCGCTGGGCAATAACTGCAAATTTTTCGGTTTCTTGGTGGCTCTTGACTGGACTTTTCGTCAGAAACATCAATTTTTAGAATTTCGCCGATAATTTGCTTCAAATTACGCTGCAAAGTCAGTGTTATATCGCTCACGAAGCCAAGGTGCCATAAGTTCATCTGCCATTGCTAAGGCAAAATCCCTTCTTTTTGTAGGTTTTTTATTATTACGGATCTCGTTAGCCGATCTCTTTAGCCAATCCTGAAGGACCAGGTATCACATTACGACTACTTGTACGTGTGCGTGTGTGACGAGGATTTGTTGACCATCTGTGTCGGTTCTTACCGTACAAGTTACACTGGCTCGGCTGAATAACTGTCGGATGTAATTGCGGTACTTGTATTTGAGTATCGCTGCTGGATTCCACCTGATCCGTGTTTAGTTCATCATAATCAGAATCTAAGACTAACCTTCGATTACGCCCGCGACGTGAAACTAACAATTCGTCCGCCGAAGAGTCTGAAGCTTCTTCCTCACTTTCCTCAGAAGGGGCATGTATTTCCGTCTCAACATTATTCTCTTTCTCAGAATCGGATGAATGAGGTTCATTGTCGGGTAATGATTCGGTCTCCGATTCAACTAACCATTGCACAATTTGCCTTCTATGCTTCTCAAATCCATCTAAAATAGAAAATAAATAAAATTAAGACATGAAAAAGACACAAAAATATTGTAAAACTCAGTATAAAATATAAAAAAAAACAACAGGTAAATAGAGTTCACGTCATAAAACCATAACAGTAATTATTTATTCGTAAATAATAAAAGTTCTCAACTTTTTTAACAAATAACAACATAAACAGAAGCATAAAAGTATGTACAACTTTACTAAAAAAAAACTTACAACATTACTAACCTTTCGTCTGTGAGACGACGATCACGCGATATATGTCCACCTAATTATCGTGCATCCACAATGAGTCCTTGCGGGTCACTAATTTCACTATCCAGGAAGGTACGAAAAGAGTGCGGGGCGGGGGGCATCGGGAAGTTGGCGAAATAGCGAAAGCGCTAGGTGCGCGTCGTCTAATATACGAATGGTTAGTGATCTAGGGTTAATAGTTCTTTTCCAGGCGGCAACAAGGTGCGCGCCTTTAACGGTTGGGTCATGCCGGTCCTGATGTACTCCTTTGGCATACTAAAGTGGACCCAGACGGAACTAGACGCCCTGGATAGGAGAGTCCGGTCACTGCTGACTGCAAACCGGATGCATCACCCACGTTCGTCTGTCATGAGGCTGTACATTCCGCGGAAGTGCGGGGGTCGAGGTTTTTTAACTGCTAAGACCCTCCACAACCGCGAGGTGTGCAGTCTCAGAGAATATTTTCTCAAGGCTGACGTGGGTATGCACCGAGATGTGGTTGCAGTGGACAAGGGACTCACCTCGTTGTCCTTGGCTAAAGAGAACTGGCGCAAACCTGTGGTGCTTAGTACCAACGACCGCAAGGAAGTATGGCAAAGCAAGGAGCTTCACGGACGCTTTTTCCGGGCCCTTCATGGGCCCGACGTAGATTTCTTAGCGTCCGTGGCCTGGCTACGCTTCGGTGACCTCTTTGGGGAAACCGAAGGTTCAGTCTGTGCGATTATGGATGAAGTTATGCTAACGAATAACTACCGGAAGTATATAATGAAAAACGGGACGATCGACATATGTCGGGCATGCCATTGTCCCGGTGAGTCTATCAGACAAATATTACTTCTGGGTGTTCTCGTTTAGCAAACGGCGAGTATTTGCACAGGCATAATCAAGTAGCCAGGATTATCCATCAGCAACTTGCTCTGAAATACGGCCTTGTGGACTCTGAGGTACCGTATTACAGGTATGTGCCCGACCCAGTTCTCGAGAATGACCATGTCACGTTATACTGGGATCGATCTATTATCACTGACAGGACTATTGTAGCCAATAAGCCTGATATAGTGGTAATAGATCGATCAGTGCGCCGCACAATGATAATCGATGTCACTATCCCGCATGACGAGAACCTCGTGAAGGCTGAGAAGGAGAAACAATTGAAGTATCTCGACTTAGCCCACGAGGTTGTCGCTATGTGGAATGTGGACTCGGCAATCATTGTGCCGATAGTCGTTACGGTCAATGGCCTTATCGCTAAGAGCCTCGACCAACATCTCAAGAGGCTCTCGTTGGGTGGCTGGGTGAAGGGCCTGATTCAGAAGGCAGTACTCCTTGATACGGCGCGTATTGTGAGGAGGTTCCTGTCTCTGGGACCCTAACCACCGGTAGCTTGGACCCTGTTCCCCATGCCGGTGGATTTCTATTTTTTATATTTTTAAATGTTTTTTTTTTTAAATTCTAATATTTAGAAATATAACTTATATGTAAAAAAATGAATAAAGGAGATAATAATAATAATATCCTAGGACATTGTTCACACACGGTCATCTGATCCCAAACTAAGCAGAGCTTGTACTATGGAAACCAGATAACTGATATACTACATATAGGTACTACTTTTTTTTTGTAAATACATACTTATATAGATAATTACACCCAGACTCAGGACAAACAGACATGTTCATGCACACAAATGTTTGTCTGGATGGGAATCGAACCCACGACCAGCGGCATGGCAGGTAGTATCTTAACCAACCACGCCAACTGGCCTGTCAAGTAGGCGAGCTAGGCTGCGAACCAGGCGGGGAGACGCAATCCTCACATTTTTAATTTTTGAAGGTACCTCTCGTGATGTACTTTTTATGGAAGACTGCATCACATGATCCTTTTCATTTGATCTCATCTTTGGTGATTGACACAACGTTATTGCACTATTAGTAAAAACAACTTCGACAACGTATATACTAGGTACTTAGTCACAAGTACATATTTAACTTAGATGTGCGAAACATAAAACCAAAACATTGTGAGGAAACTGGTACGTCAAAAAACCAAAAATTCGAAGACATGACATCTACCAACCCGTAATAAGCCTGCGTGGATCTACCACGCAGGCCCATTACAGGCCACTCCCTCTTAAATGAGAGGGGGCCTGTGTCCCAGCGGCAGAAACATTGTAGGCTGATTATGCTGTACGAGACAGCAATACTTAGTTATTTTCCAGATTATATTGGTAAATTGAGCCAGAGGTGACTTGTCTAAATATAGATTTAAAAAATCAAACAACCATTTTAAAGAGAAAATCTGAAAGGATTTGAGGGGGGCCTTAGCCCAGCAGAGCAACAGCAATGACTAAAAAATTACCTCCTCCTTTTTTTTTTAAGTCGATTAAAAATAAAAGGAACTGAAAACACATTTGCTAAAAGTTTTTCTAGATGATTCTACTCTTGTACTTATTTAGTTTTCATTTGTTTAGGTAATGTGACAATTCCTGCTGGCAGTAGCTTAATAATCCACGTATGGAGCATAAACAGAAATCCTAAATATTGGGGTTTAGATGCTGACGAGTTTAAACCAGAAAGATGGCTTAGTCCTGACACTTTTCCGAATCATCAAGCTGCTTTTGCTAGTTTCTCGCCGGGCCGGAGAGGATGTATTGGTAAGTATCTTTTCACAGTTTTCACCAACATACTATTATTAGCAGTTGTCATTGGAACCTACCTATGATTGGAAGCGATTTGAAAAAGCGTTTGACATTGTAAATCACTGCATATTGGTGGATTAAGATGCTTATTTGATTTTAAAAGTCTATACTAAGTAGAAACTAAGATTAGCTACTTAATTTGTCTTAATAATGTGTAATTTGAATGTTTTTCGTCAGTATGACATAACAAGAAACTGAATCGCTTAGTCAAAGGGCAAGAGCCCTCAGGGTCGTATATTGTGGCCCATGTTCTTTACTTTTAGCAATATAATTTTTGTATTATTTACTACCTTGTACATTTCAATCTTTATATTATTTCAGGAAAAACATATGCACTGATGTATTTAAAAACAGCAATAGTTCCATTATTACGCAAGTTCAAACTCACGGCGGACCGTTCAAAGCTGAAACTAGAATGCAAAGTATTGATGAGACCTATTTCTGGACATTTTGTAAACATTGAGAAGAGGCAATAAGTTGGAAGGGGCATAAGTTTAAGTACTTGGGTCACTGCGTCACTCAAGATCTTAGGGACAACATAGATATAGAGAGGGAGCGCAGGTCACTGGCCGTTCTATGTAACATGCTGGTTGGAAGATTTGCACGCTGTACAAATCAAGTGACTCTTTTTAAAGCTTTCTGCCAGTCTTTTTACATGTGCAGTCTTTGGACCAGTTTTACGCAGAGAGCGTAAAACTGGTCCAAATCTGCGTGTCCAATACAATAACGCATTCAGGATACTGTTGGGGCGGTATATTTGCGGACGCGCACAAAAATTGTTTTTACGCCATATTAAGAAGAAGGACCGCATCCATGGCCAGCCGGCTGCGCACCGCCACTAATAGTCTCCTGAGTGTGTTCCGAGATTGGTGGGACTCCCCTCTGCTGCGTCACTGGGTAAGGATTGACACCGGTTGAGGATGATACCTTTATTATTTGAATTACTAACACTAGTATTTAAGTAATTTTGTTATACTAACACTATGGACTCATGTCTGAATTAAAGAATTTAAATTTGAAAATAACGTCATGAGATGCTTCTACTGTTTTTCTTTTTTTTTTTTCTCAAACAGACATGTTCGTGCATGTAGTGAAAAAAGATGTGACAAAGCAAACAATAGTAAAATATTGTAAAAAAAGACAAATATATTGTTCACAATATTTTTATTCGTCGAAACACATTCAGTAGGTATTTTTACAAATTAATCAAATCATAACGAAGAAATATTTATTGTTCTGAGAAGCGTAATTTTCCTTTAGTAGAAGATAAAGATAAAGATAAAGATAAAGATAAAGATAATTTATTTGTTCAAAACATGAGTATACACAACACATGGCATGCAAGATGTTACATCAATAATTATAGCAGACAGTCATGTTTTGCCTGAATGGCGTACAAATAAGAGAAGCAGGACGCTAGACCGCATCAATTAATTTTAAAATTGCCCATTATACGCATTTATAATTAATCATTTAAATTAGAGCATTACTAGAAGTTAGACGGTACAATAAAATAATGTCATAAGCTCATCATAATAATACAATAGAAATAAAATAAAAAATCAAATGTCAAATCAGGTATTATTAAAATTAGGATGTCACTATACAAGTCAAATTAAATTGTCAGATAAGAATTCGTCTGTGCTATAGTAAGCTTTCTCTAATAAAAGGCCTTTTAATTTATTTTTTAATTTGTCGGTACTGTATTCCCTCCAATGTTTTGGCAACTTATTGAACATAATTGGCGCCATACAGAATATACTTTTCCGCATTAGTGTCGTCTTGGATCTCGGAATACATAGCTTAGTGTTGTCGCGTCTATTTCGAACAACTTTATCTGACACTAAGGGGAATAAGTGTGGGTTCGATTTGACGAACATAATGGTCTCCAAAATGTACATTGACGGAAGCGTTAATATTTTGTATTCTTTAAAAAATGGTTTGCAGCTCTCAGTAACATGAAGTCCAAACATAGCCCTCAGGCATCTCTTTTGTGTTTTGAAGATCATACCCTTATTTACTGAATTTCCCCAAAAAATGAGTCCATATCTCAAGTTAGAGGACACTAAGCCGTGATAAGCCGTTAGCAACGCATTAACATTTAAGATGGGGGCTAATTTATACAATGCATATGCGGAATTACTAATTTTCTTGCTTAATGCTTCCGTATGCGCTTTCCAATCTAATTTGCCGTCAATAGTTATTCCAAGAAATTTAGTCATATTCACTTTATCTATGTTGGTGTTACAATAATGGACATTTACATTTGGTATGGATGATCTTTGGGCAAAATGCAGAATATTGGTTTTCCCAAGGTTTATCTTAAGATTGTTGTTTTCCAACCATTTTACCATTGATTCTATAGAATTATTAATGTCAGATTCGTATGTGTCTCTATTCTTGCAAGCTATTGTAATGGTACTGTCGTCGGCAAAGAGTGTCATTGGGTGATCGATACTTTTGGGTAAGTCATTAATATATAATATAAAAAATAGCGGGCCCACGACAGTACCTTGGGGCACGCCAAATTTAACTACACGTTCCCTTGATCTGTACATAATTTCCTGTTTACTGTTTTTATTTACAGCTGAAATTTCTGTAAATTGTTCTCTGTTGCTTAAGTATGATCTAATAAGGTTTGAGACATTACCTCTTATGCCGTATGCTTCTAATTTTTCAATCAATATGTCGTGCCGGACATGGTCGAAAGCCTGCGTCATGTCACAGAAGATCGTACATACAGGTGTGTTAGAATCTACGTTTTGCATGACATAATATAAAAAATCGTAAATTGCCAAGTTGATAGTTTTACCATTTCTGAACCCTTTCTGTTCATTAGCGAGAATGTTGTCTTTTTCGAGGTAAGAATACAGTTGTTTACATAAATACTTTTCAAATACTTTGGAAATTACACTTATGAGGGATATTGGCCTATAAAATTGCATAAGCTCTCTATTTTCTTTTTTGAATAGTGGCTTAATGATTGATATTTTCAGTGCATCGGGAAAAACACCTGTCTCGATGCACAGATTAATTATATAGCTAAGATGTGGTGATATTTCTCCCGCTACAGATTTTAAGACTTTAGTTGATAGGCCATCATGTCCCACACTATTTGTATTCTTCAATTGATTTATAGTTTTAAACACATCGATTGGCAGACATGGTGCGAGAAAAAAGGAATCTTTTCTTTTAGGTATCAGGGATGCTGCATTATTCCCAGATCCTGCTATAGGATTGATTTTGTCAATGAAGTAATTATTAAAAGCATCTGCAATAGCCTTTGGGTCAGTGATGACGTCATTTTGTACACAAATCTTGTCAATACAATTTTTTGGAACGTTGAATTTAGAGTTGTTTATAATTTTCCAAGTAGTTTTTGATTTGTTATCTGACGTATTTATAGCATAATTGTTCTGTGCCTTTTGAGTAAGTCTTACAATTTTTTTAAATACTTTTGAATAACAAGTTAGTTTTCTCTTGTTCGTCTCATTTGGTTTAAAAAGAAAAGACAACTTTTATGGCAATATAGATTATATTGCCATAAAAGTTGTCTTTTCTTTTTACTACAAAGTTTTACACCACGTGAAACCCATTTTGGTTTTCGTATCGTGCTAATTCGAACATTTTTTTCCGGAAAGCACAATTTATAGAATAATGAAAATATGTCAAAAAAGGATTTATACGCTACATTAGGATCATTAGTTTTGTAAATGTCAGAAAATGATAAGTTATCTAAGCAATTTTTAAATTTTGTCATATTTTCATTGCAGTAGTCACGTCTTAAAACCCGCCAATATTTAATCTTACATTTTTTTTGTACTGGAAATGTCATTATTTGTGCTGTATGGTCCGATAAAGCTAGTTCTAGGACTTCGACCTTACATGATTTGCGAAAGTTATGAGCAATATTATCAATACAGGTTTTACTCTTTAGGCGTGTAGGCTGATTCAAAGCTAATTTTAAATTATAGTTCAGTAATAGGCATTCAAAATCAATCGTATGGACATTCTTCTTTAACATGTCGATATTAAAATCCCCTGCAATGACAATATTATGATGGGATTTCTTAGTTAACTCTTGTAGGAGGGATTGTAATTTGTCCATACATACGTAGAAGTTTGTTATCTTGGGAACCCTATATACACAAGCCAGGACAATGTTATAGTTAGGTAACTCTATTGCGCAACATTCAAATACTCCGGGCTCTGATATGTTGGATATCTTCTTTAATTCGATAAAGTTATGTCCATTCTTTACCAAGATGCATGCTCCACCTCTCTTGCTATCTTTCCTGCAGTACGAAGCCGCTAGTTGATAGTTTGGTATAGTTAAATAAGACTCGTACCCTGTCATGATGAAGTGTTCAGTTACACACAATATATCTACACTTACACCCTTTTCTGATAACAGCTCATCTAAGCATATTGTGAGATTGTCGGATTTGTTTAATAACCCGGCAATATTCTGATGCATAACACAAACATTATTAGTCTCGAAAAAAATTTGTTATATTCTCCTGGTTTCCTGCCGTTTTTGTTTCTTCTTGGTCATCAATTGGTCGAGTCAAGTTATTTTCTTGTGTCACATTGTTTGAATCTATTGAGTCAGCGTAAAAACGTTTGATATCGAACAAAAGGTCATTTAAATCTTGAAAAATTGTTCGCATGCCAGTGTTATTGAGCTTTCCGCTACGTCTATAGAACATTTTGTAGTCATAGGTCAGGTTCATGTTTGAGTCGAGAAAGTAAGCGTGTTCGTGGGTGAGTATATCATGACATAGTAGACTATTGAAATATTCAATCTTCCCATTAAATATATTAGTGTAATTGCCACATTTATATGTCGGTGCGCAAATAATAATATTTGTATGTTGAATTTTATTTATAGATGCTCGTATACTATATATCAAATTAGGGTAGTCATTTGAGTTGATGTCTTCTTCTCCTATAAATATAATACAGAAGTCGTTCATAGTGAATGACTTCAGTTTGGTTTCTATATTGAGCATCATTTGGTCCATCGTACAGTGTGGCATTAAGTAGTGACATATCTCTGATTTGAATTGCAGAGTGGTATTTGAGATCGAAAGAATCTTGTTTTCCTTGTTATTGCTAAGAATACATATCTTACTGGTTGTTGTTGTATTTTGTTCGGATCTTGGTTCTTGTGTAGATGTTGACGAGTTTATTGAGACTGTATTTTTGGCTACAAAGTAAGAATCTGTCTGTGTTTGTTTATTTATACACCCCGTTTGTGTTGAGCATTTAATCCCTTGTTTTTTTGGGGTGATGGTAGGAGATTTTGATGGGCTAGCAACTATTTGTCTGTACAGTAAGTTTTTCCGAGTAAGATTTTCATTCTCCTTTTTAAGCTTGCCAATTTCTAAGCTTAATGAGTCAATTTCTCCATTTGCGCTACTGAGTTTAATGGTAAGGTCATCAATATTTTTCTTTAACTGAGTAATTAAATCAATGTCATCATCATCTGATATGTCAGGCATGCTACGTACAGTGCCATCTAGTGTGCGATTAACAAAAGTTTCATCCAAGTTGTCGGAACTTGAGTGCGCTCGTGCGCGTCTGACTGTCACATTATTGATTTCGTCCATAGTTGTTTATGTAGTACTGATATTTATCACTAGATGTCTATTACAGCGTATCACTTGTTTCGAAACTAGATGTCACCTTACTCAATGTTGACTGTTGATCATGCGTCTATGAGACTACCGATTCAAAATGTTGAAAATTAACGATCTCAATTTGCACTTCATGTGATTAATGAGTCTTTTAATAGAACTAAGTTATTGTACCTGTAGTCTTTGGTGTTATTTCGTCGTCCAGTAGGTTTAAATCCTTTTCTTACGTCTGTGTCACTGATTTATTTGTTTTGTAAACACTGCACGAATGTTGTTTATTTTGTCACTTTACAATTGAGTTTTTCGAAGATAACACTGTTTAGCGTCAATAGGCACTTTCTGGACACATATATACTAAAAATTCATCAATTAATGCACATTACTATTTAATTAGATTTTTCAAATACGGAGTCGATGTTTACTGTGCGCCACTAGCGCCCTCCCCTAGAAAATATATGTATAAAAATTATTTTACATCACAAATAGCTATCGGGAAAATAAAAACAAAATAATATTTTCTGCGTAAACGCCATCCGAATGTTTACGACAGAAAATATTTATGAAGTAATACTATGGAAATAGTAAGAGTTACATGTAAAAATATGTTTAAAAAACAAATACAGAATCTATAAGAATGTTTAGACATTTGGTTAGGTTAGGTAGGACAATAAAGTACAGAAATAGTTTTCACTGAGTCTTAAAAATAATACTGAGCAAAAATATCTCTTAAAAACCAACCATACATATATAATTAATTATGAAATATAATTAATTATATACGTATGGTTGGTTTTGAAAAATTAACTAAATTCAATTTATATAAAATAATTTCAACATAGACACATAATTTTCTGACACTTTTGTACAAAGAATTGCAAGGCAGGTGTTGCTATCTCATTGGAAAATCAAATAAACAATTTATGTGATTACATCAAAAACTAAACGGAGTTCAGAAGATTATTATTATGAAAATAAATTTCGTATCAAGTTAGTAAAGACCAGTCGTAATACTATTATTACATTATATAAGTATAGTCTATTTCACAACATCTGGACTATGTGGCTCACATTAGCAAAATAAAAATGTGCGAAGAAAGTTTAAGGCTCGCTTGCACCACAATTCACTAAATGCATTTAGCGCTTTTTTAACATTTTTAAAACATAATTCTGTTTTTATCACCTTCAAAGATTTAAAGGAAACAGAAAGATTAATAAATACGTTTGCAGTAAACGTACATATTTAAAGAGTTGTGATGCAGGCGGGCCCGAACCTTACAATTGAACTACTACTTGGTAGAATATTTGAAAAGTTCCACAAAATCAAACATTACACAGAATGATTCTGAATTTCTTTGGCAAGCTATCAGGGATTATATTTATGAGTACTTTGAATGACTTTTGCAAAAGAAGTGCACCAGTCTCATACATAACAATTATTTTTTTTTTTGAAAAAAAAAATAATAATAAAACCCACGACGGAAAATTGTGATATTAAAAAACTTCAAATATAAATTTAAAAACCCACGAAAGTAATAGAAAACTGAGTACAAATAAAATGTATAGTCATTTCAAATAGGTATCCGACGAAATAGCCATAAGGAAAACGTAGTATAAAAATATATTTCTCCAAAAACTGTTAAATATATTTCTTATAAAGGAAGTCAATTAAAAATATAAATGATTACACTACCACAATAACAAAAAAATATTGTTAAAGCCGCCGAGCGTAACCTGTGTTGTAGAATGCACATTAATTAACAATAAAGCTACTTGCACATACTACTCGTACGTCATATGTACAGTCTACAATATAGTTACGCACGAAGGCTATTAATAATATTCTATACAATAGTTATTGTGGTAGTGTAATTATTTATATTTTATTGTCTTCATTAATAAGAATTATTGTCTTCATTAAGTAACTGTTTTTGGAGAAATATATTTTTATACTATGTTTTCCATAAGGCCGTTTCGCCGGACATTTGAAATTATTACAAAGTGACGTTTTAATGTTGTGGTTTTTTGAAATTTCTTATTTGAAGTTTTTCTTCATGTCAATATTTTCCGTCGTGGGTTTTTAAAATGTTTAATTTATACTTTATTTGTGGCATTTTTATTTATTTTTTAGACTTAAATTCAAAATAGCGCCCCCTGGTGATCTGTAACATTATAAAGCTTAGCTAAGAACATGCTTAAGAATGAGACTTCTACAAAGCAAAAAACCGTTTCATAATCGGCCTAGCCGTTTCCGAGAAAAACGGTAACAGACACACACATACTCGTACACCTTTTATCCTAAACGCGTGTACCGTCTCGGTGGCCGTCACGGGTAAAAAAACAGATAGGAGAAAAAATCAGAAATATCGAAATATTTGTTTTTTCGTTTTTTCGGAGTTGATCTGTAAATGTTATTTATATTCTTGACTGAACATGACACCTTTACTCCCTGATTGAATTTAAAGCAAGCATTACTAAATTCAGTGAAGATAAAAGACGAAAATTAGCAGCTTAGACATAAAATTAAAGAACAAGACAAAAATATCGATATAGCAAAAATTATAATGACCTTTGTATAACACAGAACAAAGCTACTTATTTTCATTTTGCTAATGTCAAAGCAGATTTCTAAACTATTTTAACAACAGTAAAAATTGCACAATATTTGACATCGATATATTGTTTAAACGCGTTCATAATATAATATTTTTTATTCATTATAAAAAAGATGTCAATATAGGATATCAAACAAACATTCTAGTTATGTTCTATATTAATGTCATAATTATTCGTTTTAATATTCGGACTACTTCATTGGTGAAATACAAAGTATGACGTTTCGTTATTATTATTTTTTAATACTAGAACTGTAATCCAAAATGATTTAAAATCGAATTTAAAATCTGGCAGCCGCTTGCACACAATTACTCATTGCAGCGTCCATTTGACTGCCGAAGACGAGCTCCCCTAGAGTACAAGGTACTTCATCAATGGATAATATTGTATATGGGCCCTATGTACAAGAACCATTACAATATGAGCCCATCATCAAAATATTGCTGACACTTAAAAGTTGTACTACTGGTAATAAAAATAATCTCAAATACTTTAAGACTGAATCGAATCAGTAATACTGTCTACGACACATGCGCTCAATAGTCTTCATTCAGTTTAACTTTCATTCATATATTCATTCCTACATTCGTTCAACAAAACTCATCTTGCAAAATTTTCTGTTCGTCCGTACCTATTTAAAATTATTAAAAAATTGTAAAGGAATGAGTAAACCTACTTGTCTATCAAGAAATCTTTGTTTAATTTACCATAAACAAAAGTGGCGACCGTGACAGGACCTACAATCGACGGATCGAAGCTAAATAGTCACGCATATTGTTCCCCTACCAAGGGCACTTGAAGGACATCGTCGACACCGGATAACATCTACCAGTATCAACGGAAGGCCGTGTTGAGAATCCGAGATCGCCGTGTCTGTAGACTGGCATCGTACTTTTACCTGGGTCGAGCAACCATACCTTCGCCAAGCCATTCTGGGAACTCTGCTGGGACTACGGAACTTCAATCGAGCAAGGTCCACCCTAAGATCGAGTCAGAGGAATCACTATCTACCTATCTACGTGCTCCTACCTAGTGTTAAGTATTGGTTTTTGTATGTATGTACAAGTGAAAATATAAAACAGTTACGTATCATCATTGTATCTTTATTCGACTACGTCCCGTTCCTGTTGGTGTTTCTGACATTTCAGAAGTGGGATAGCAACGTAAGTACACGCCCATTAATTTGCCAATATATCTTTATTTCTTTGTCAATAGCCACTGCTTGGTAACAAGACTTTATTTGTATAGTTGTAAATAGATCTTTAAAGTCAGTCTGTTTAACAACCACATTGCAGAGATAAAGAATTCAACGGTTTTTATAAGTATTATACATGATTGTGTACCTACCCACACTAACTTTGCGTTGTACCGATCTGTTACCGAGCAAAGGCGTTGATATTCTATGATTGACCACGTTGTGTTACACTGTTTTTCTTGCATTAATCTCAGTTTAAGAAGTGTGAATCGTTTTTATGATATACCCTCGAACATTTTGATAAGATTACTTACTAGTTAAATTTAACTGCCTGCCTATTTAAAGTGAGCTCGTTCCATCTTACTAACTTACCTATTGTGTTATCCTTTAGTCTGTGCATTTAGCGGATTTAGTTTCTCGAAGTCAAGTGAAGTTCCTACCTTTCTATTTGTGTCTATTGTGCCCAACCATAATAATCTTCGAAAGAGGTCTAAACAGGATCGGCAAAGCACAAGTTAGCCTAATTAATTTCACTTAATTGTAGACTTACCGCCAGCTTAAACTAATGCACATTTAACTACAACTTAATTATTCTCTTACCGTTACTCAAACCAAGCAATTTTTATAAAACTATTCCACTATTATCGATTATTTATCCCTTTTATCACTAAATTCAACCATTAAATCACTTACTTTCCCGAGTTAACTGTACACTTACCAACCGTCGGCGTCGTCGGTTAATCATACGAGCGAGTAGTTGTTATTATCAGTACGGAATTGATCTATCTATTCCAGTGATCGTGTGTTGTGACTTGTGACACGGCATTGCTTGCGCATCGCTGTTCCTTGACTGCCGGGGCGTCCCACCAGCATAGCTCATCATTGTATGCAGTCTACGTGAGCCGCGGGCGTCATCTGATCAACAAAGCGAGGAGCGTATCGTATGCCATATACCTATTTCTTTATATCTATTAACATCTGTTTGTGTTGGCTCATTACGAGTTTACTACAATGTCCGAACCTATAAAGTTAAAAGAACTTATAAGCAAACGCGGTTATTAGAGGACGCGTAACAAAATTTAAGATAAGTCTCGATAGTTTAGCTTTATTGGAATCCATTTCAGAATTAGTAATAAGTAAACTCGCATTGAAACTACCAAAACTTGAGGCATTGTTCATAGAATTTGATGAGGTGCAGAATCTGATAGAAATTAACAACGCAGATAGTCAAAGTAGCGAATTGGTGACTGGAGATTTAATAGAAAATGATTTCTACCATTGTATTGCGTCAGCTCAAAATTTAATTAAGAAAAACTCTGTAGTTCAGGATAATGATAATAATTCTCAAAATAAATCTTCTATGACTACGTGTCATCATAACGATCACAGTTGTAATGCGTTAGGTTTTAAATTACCGGTGATTAAAATTCCAAACTTCGACAGTACGTATTTTAAGTGGTTGGAGTTTCAGGAAACATTTGTTTCGCTAGTTCACAATAATGACAAGATCGAAAGTATTCATAAATATCACTATTTACAATCATATCTTGACGGAGAAGCCGCTCGGGTGATCGCTAATTTGGAGGTTTCTCATAGTAATTATTCCGAAGCATGGAAACTTTTATGCGAACGTTACGACAATAAGCGTCAATTGATAAATAATCATCTTAAGTCTTTGTTCAACATTAATTCCGTTCAAGAAAATGACAAGTCTTTAAGATATGTTATTGACCATGTCACTAAAAACTTACGCGCACTCAATTCACTGGGGCTGCCTACTAACAAATGGGATGTTTTAGTTACATACATTATTGCAGTTAAATTAAATAGTAGTACATATTTCAAGTGGGAAGAACATAGGAATAGTTTGAGTGACATACCTTCGCTTAATGATTTCTTCAGTTTCCTTAAATGTCGCGCTGATGTATTGGAGACCGTTTATCGCCATAAACATGATAAACAAGACAATAAACAAAAACAGTTCTCTAGTTATCAAAACAAACATAATAGTTCCAAGTCTTTAGTGGCTGTACCAAACGAAGGCAACACTTCTGTTTCTAAGACACCGGTATGTTTATTCTGTAAGAATAGTCATCGCATGTATAAGTGTCCGTCTTTCAAGTCGAGCTCAATTGAGGATAGGTTAGCCTTTGTTTCTTCTAACAAATTATGTGAGAATTGTTTAAGATCTGGTCACATAGCTAAACGTTGACTGTACCAATACTTATTGCAAATAAAATGATTATGATTATGATTTTGAATTCAACTATTTTTCCTAACCGCCTACCTATTTTAAATAGCAACGCTTCATCAGTCAGCTGTTTGCTCTTCGTTGTTCTATAGGCACATTACAAGTAATATACCTCAGTGTTTTTGCATCTATTCTTTAATTTTTAACCGACTTCAAAAAGGAAGAGGTTCTCAATTCGTCTGTATGTTTTTTTTTTTTTGTATGTTTGTTACGTGATTACTCAAAGACGGATGTACCGATTTGGAAAATTCTTTTTCTTTTTTCTTGTTTGAAGGGCTTCCGAAGTGGTCCCACCAAGTCGTTTCGGAGTGGACAATGGCAGGTCTCCATACTAAGAATTGTCTGGGATCAAATTGAAGCGTCCCGAAATGAAAAATATGTTAAAAGATTTGGCGTTAGCTCCAGAATCTATAAATGAGACTATTTTCATTTGGGAAAGCCGGAAAAAAATTATATCAGTGTTTGAATTTTTAGGTTATGAATGAACGTCAAACAACAATTTATCTATAAATCATCACAGATTGAAGTAGGATATTATTGGGCATTCTACTCCACCTGCCGTTCCTACGTCTCACTTTGTTCGCCTCCGTCTCACTTCGTTCCCCTACGTCTCACTTCGTTCACCTTCGTGAGTGCGTTACCCGGGCAAAATATCTGAAAAAGTTGTTCTTTAGAGAGGTGAGACTATAACAAATAATTAGTGTATCATGAGTAGCAATTTGTTTAATAATAGCAAAATTGGTTTGAATTGTAGTTATAAATTAATTTGAGAAAAACAGATTTTGCTGCAGTAACGGTTGAAACGTTACCCTGGCAAAATCGTTTTTCAAAAATTCGTTTCAGCCCGGAACCAAATACTTGAATAGATAGCTTTTATTGAGTAGTAAATGTTAGCAAATAGCAAAATTTGTGTGTGTTATGGTTCTTAAGTTATTTAAGATTTTGCTGCGGTAACGTTTTGTGATTTCCCAGATCTCGGAAACGGCTCAACGCAGAAGTTTGAAAGAAATACCACTAAGAGACCTTAATTTGTTTAAATTTGTTTAAACATTACTTTTTGGTTTGGTTGACGTAAACCAATGTAATTAAATAGTTTCAAAAACAGAAAAAAGAAATTTGCAAGTAAACCAATACACTTATAACCAAATAAACAGCTGTAAAAAATACCCGTGGTAGACGATTATAATGTCAGGAATTTTAGATTTTGTAACTTTACGCGATAAGAAGATAAAAATAAATTTGATTAATTTTAGGCTGATCGTAATTTAGCGATGAAATACGCAGTTCCCAAAATATTAAGAAACATGGTAAACATTAAACAAATTAAAATGATTCATGGACATTCGTAACTGTAAATTTCAGCATTCAATTATGGCTATAATGAAAGTTATATCAAAAACAAGAATATGTCAGCAATTCTCTAATAAGCCGACCAAATTGAAGAGGTCACGTAAAAGCGACCGCACCGTACGTACGGGTAATCTTCGCAAATTAGCAGCTTAGTATCCGATGTTTTGTACAGTTAAGCAGAAAAACGTTATTCGTGAAGGCGATTTTTTAATACTTCTATGCAGGTACCATATTACACAATTTCTACTAGTTTTCCGTTTTATACATTCATATCATGTCAATTAAGAGTAGTTTTAAACAATTTAATGACGATCCATTAAATTGTTTAATTGTGTAAAGTCAATGTAACTTTAAAAAGGTAGGTAATAATCTCATTGTCAGTAAATAATTTAGTGTGATTTAAAATCCATACAAATATATACAGTATGATTCTTTTTACCGTCTTGAAAAAAATAGGGTACAATAGGTGAACAGAGTAGCCAGGGTGATGGCGGTAGTAACGGTGGAGCAGAGTGCCTATGGCACACCTAGTTTTTTTTTTGTTTTGTCAATAGCTTAGACAGAAATTGCTTTATCAATAAACACTACACATTTGAAGTAAACTAGGACAATAAAAACAGAAATTTTGAAAAACTTTATAGATCGTTAAAAAATATCGAATTTCGATATTATTATACATATTTTATTTAAAAAAAAAATGCCATAGGCGTCTACTCCGTTCACCTCTTATACCCTATTTTTTCAAGACTGTAAAAAAGTTACCCAGTATATGTATAAAGTGTTTTTTTATGATGGGTTTGCTCTTGACTCTTGACTTGTCTAGGTCGGACGCAACAGAGACAGAGTCGACGATGGAGTGAGCTTACCCAAAAGAAGTCTGTTCTCTTTCATTTTGAAGAGATTAGAGTTGTATGCGCTCGGAAACACAGACGCAGGCAGTGAGTTCCACTCTTTTGCTGTGCGTATTATATAAGTCATTTGGAAGCGCTTAGTGCGAATCGGTGGAATATCAACTAGGTAGGGATGTTAACTGGCAGTGCGTCTAGATGTCCCAAATGAATGAAAGAAATGAGGTCATGGAGTTCTTGAGCACACTCACCGAAGTACAATCTGTAGAATACCGACAAGCAGGCACCCTTGCGGACATGAGCCAACCTATGAAGCTTGGAAATCCATCTCTTAGCTCTGCGTTCCACCGAGTCAAGCGCGGCTAGTTGGTACTTAGCTGATCCTTCAATCGGTCTGATCAGTCAATCAGTGTTAGGTTAAACGAGGGATTTACTTTAAGGATTCATTGTACTCATCATTATGAACAACTTTTACTATGGGACCAAACCTGAAATCGCGAAAAAAATTAGTTGTTCCTTACATTTTGACGAGTTATGCGAACATGAACGTATGGGACGGCTGATTTTTGTTTCGTGAAATTGAATTTTGTCCTTAAGTAAAAGTTGTTTGTTATCATGACTACAATCGTGTGTTTAACTATCGGTCACTAATTACCAGTGATCCAGTAGTAATTTGTTTTATCTGTTTAGTCATACCAAATGTTTTATTTTGATAACATAATGCAATGCCACGCTAAATTTTTAACACTCTAGATGCTAGTCGGAGCAGCGCACATCACTGCGTGCGATGCAATAGCTATATGCGTTCTTACTTTTTTGAGTATCGTGTGTTTAACTATCGGTCACTAATTACCAGTGACCCTAGGTATACTTAGTCTGGCCATAAATACTGTAACAATTAAAAATAAGAAAGATATTACATTTGAATTTGGAATCTGTCATTTTTATACGATTGATCATTGAAATTTTCTAATTTTGGCGCCAATACATTGTACAATATTTTGCGATATTAAAATGGAGTGGGGTGATAAAGAGAACCGAATCGCTGTGATTGCATTACACAAAGTTGGTATGGAACCAAATGCAATTTTTAAAACTCTCCATACGCCTGGTATTAGTCAAATATTTGTGTACCGGGCTATTAATAGGTACTAAGAGACCTCCTCTGTTTGTGACAGAAAAAGATCTGGTCGTCCACGTAGTGTTCGTACGAAAAAGGTGGTCAAAGAAGTAAGGGAAAGAATTCGAAGAAATCGAGTGCGTTACCCGGGCAAAATATCTGAAAAAGTTGTGCTTTACAGAGGTGAGACTATAACAAATAATTAGTGTATCATAAGTATCAATTTGTTTAATAATAGCAAAATTTGTTTGAATTGTAGTTATAAAGTTATTTGAGAAAAACAGATTTTGCTGCAGTAACGTTTGAAACTACAATTCAAACAAATTTTGCTATTATTAAACAAATTGCTACTCATGATACACTAATTATTTGTTATAGTCTCACCTCTCTAAAGCACAACTTTTTCAGATATTTTGCCCGGGTAACACACTCGTTGTCCGAGTGCGTTCCCCGGGCAAAATATCTGAAAAAGTTGTTAGTAAAATTTATATGGGACCACCTCGGAAGTATACCCTTTCAAACAAAAAAATAATTTTTCAAATCGGTTAATCCGTTTTTGAGTAATCACGTAACAAACATACAAAAAAAACATACAGACGAATTGAGAACCTCCTCCTTTTTGAAGTCGGTTGAAATATTAAAGAATAGATGCTGAAACACTGAGGTATATTATTTGTAATGTGCTTATAGAACAACAAAGAGCAAACAGCTGACTAATGAAGCGTTGCTATTTAATATCGGTAGGCGGTTAGGAAAAATATTTGAATTGCAAATGCCAACTGTCAAGAGAAAAAAAAAATTGCACTTAAAGCACTATAATACCATTAACGTTATAGCTAGATTAATAAGCACTTATTATTAGTGGATGGAATTCTACTTAAATGGGACAAAATCTACTTGAATCGGTTGAAATTATACTGAATAAAAATTAAAATGACAACACAGAATGAAATCGTATGATGTTTTCTACTGGACAAACAAGCAAATAGTTAATGTTATGCTATATTATGTAATTACCCGTATGTAGCAAGTTCTTGCTACATACGGGTAATTACAAAACAGCACTGTTGAATCGGTTGAAATTATACTGAATAAAAATTAAAATGACAACACAGAATGAAATCGTATGATGTTTTCTACTGGACAAACAAGCAAATAGTTAATGTTATGCTATATTTTGTAATTACCCGTATGTAGCAAGTTCTTGCTACATACGGGTAATTACAAAACAGCACTGTTGTGGAAAAGTATTTTAACAATGATTTATGTCATTTATAATAAAATACCTCATGGTTATAAGGATTATTCTATAAACATTTTAAATCTAAGGTAACTGTACTACTTTTAGACAAATGTTATTACTCAGTGAAAGACTTTCTAAATGATGTGAATTTATCCCGATTATGATTGTTATAATTAATTGCAAATTTGACTACTTACGTACCTGACTATAATATCATTAAGTAATTGACTTCACTATAATTTCTGTTTTGTTTTGTTGACATTATTTTGTTTGTAGGTATGTATTAATATTTTAATGTATGTAATAATTTGCACGTGAGGTAGACTGTAGCCGAACTTATTAAATTATGTACAACATCTTATAACTGTACCTACATTCATAGCAAATAAAGTTCTGATTCTGATAATTCATTTACTAACCTTCATTCCACAAGAGTATATTGCATTAGACCAGTGAATCATACATTAGTAGATACCTATTTGTCATAGAAATGATTACATAATATAGCATAACATTAACTATTTGCTTGTTTGTCCAGTAGAAAACATCATACGATTTCATTCTGTGTTGTCATTTTAATTTTTATTCAGTATAATTTCAACCGATTCAAGTAGATTTTGTCCCATTTAAGTAGAATTCCATCCACTAATAATAAGTGCTTATTAATCTAGCTATAACATTAATGGTATTATAGTGCTTTAAGTGCAATTTTTTTTTTCTCTTGACAGTTGGCATTTTGAATTCAAATATTTTTCCTAACCGCCTACCGATATTAAATAGCAACGCTTCATTAGTCAGCTGTTTGCTCTTTGTTGTTCTATAAGCACATTACAAATAATATACCTCAGTGTTTCAGCATCTATTCTTTAATATTTCAACCGACTTCAAAAAGGAGGAGGTTCTCAATTCGTCTGTATGTTTTTTTTTTGTATGTTTGTTACGTGATTACTCAAAAACGGATTAACCGATTTGAAAAATTATTTTTTTGTTTGAAAGGGTATACTTCCGAGGTGGTCCCATATAAATTTTACTAACAACTTTTTCAGATATTTTGCCCGGGGAACGCACTCGGACAACGAGTGTGTTACCCGGGAAAAATATCTGAAAAAGTTGTGCTTTAGAGAGGTGAGACTATAACAAATAATTAGTGTATCATGAGTAGCAATTTGTTTAATAATAGCAAAATTTGTTTGAATTGTAGTTTCAAACGTTACTGCAGCAAAATCTGTTTTTCTCAAATAACTTTATAACTACAATTCAAACAAATTTTGCTATTATTAAACAAATTGATACTTATGATACACTAATTATTTGTTATAGTCTCACCTCTGTAAAGCACAACTTTTTCAGATATTTTGCCCGGGTAACGCACTCGATTTCTTCGAATTCTTTCCGACGACCAGATCTTTTTCTGTCACAAACAGAGGAGGTCTCTTAGTACCTATTAATAGCCCGGTACACAAATATTTGACTAATACCAGGCGTATGGAGAGTTTTAAAAATTGCATTTGGCTCCATACCAACTTTGTGTAATGCAATCACAGCGATTCGGTTCTCTTTATCACCCCACTCCATTTTAATATCGCAAAATATTGTACAATGTATTGGCGCCAAAATTAGAAAATTTCAATGATCAATCGTATAAAAATGACAGATTCCAAATTCAAATGTAATATCTTTCTTATTTTTAATTGTTACAGTATTTATGGCCAGACTAAGTATACCTAGGGTCACTGGTAATTAGTGACCGATAGTTAAACACACGATACTCAAAAAAGTAAGAACGCATATAGCTATTGCATCGCACGCAGTGATGTGCGCTGCTCCGACTAGCATCTAGAGCGTTAAAAATTTAGCGTGGCATTGCATTATGTTATCAAAATAAAACATTTGGTATGACCAAACAGATAAAACAAATTACTACTGGATCACTGGTAATTAGTGACCGATAGTTAAACACACGATTGTAGTCATGATAACAAACAACTTTTACTTAAGGACAAAATTCAATTTCACGAAACAAAAATCAGCCGTACCATACATTCATGTTCGCATAACTCGTCAAAATGTAAGGAACAACTAATTTTTTTCGCGATTTCAGGTTTGGTCCCATAGTAAAAGTTGTTCATAATGATGAGTACAATGAATCCTTAAAGTAAATCCCTCGTTTAACCTAACACTGATTGACTGATCAGACCGATTGAAGGATCAGCTAAGTACCAACTAGCCGCGCTTGACTCGGTGGAACGCAGAGCTAAGAGATGGATTTCCAAGCTTCATAGGTTGGCTCATCTCCGCAAGGGTGCCTGCTTGTCGGTATTCTACAGATTGTACTTCGGTGAGTGTGCTCAAGAACTCTATGACCTCATTTCTTTCATTCATTTGGGACATCTAGACGCACTGCCAGTTAACATCCCTACCTAGTTGATATTCCACCGATTCGCACTAAGCGCTTCCAAATGACTTATATAATACGCACAGCAAAAGAGTGGAACTCACTGCCTGCGTCTGTGTTTCCGAGCGCATACAACTCTAATCTCTTCAAAATGAAAGAGAACAGACTTCTTTTGGGTAAGCTCACTCCATCGTCGACTCTGTCTCTGTTGCGTCCGACCTAGACAAGTCAAGAGTCAAGAGCAAACCCATCATAAAAAAACACTTTATACATATACTGGGTAACTTTTTTACAGTCTTGAAAAAATAGGGTATAAGAGGTGAACGGAGTAGACGCCTATGGCATTTTTTTTTTAAATAAAATATGTATAATAATATCGAAATTCGATATTTTTTAACGATCTATAAAGTTTTTCAAAATTTCTGTTTTTATTGTCCTAGTTTACTTCAAATGTGTAGTGTTTATTGATAAAGCAATTTCTGTCTAAGCTATTGACAAAACAAAAAAAAAAAAACTAGGTGTGGCTACTCTGTTCACCTATTGTAACCTATTTTTTTCAAGACGGTAAAAAGAATCATACTGTATATATTTGTATGGATTTTAAATCACACTATAAATTATTTACTGACAATGAGATTATTACCTACCTTTTTAAAGTTACATTGACTTTACATAATTAAACAATTTAATGGATCGTCATTAAATTGTTTAAAACTACTATTAATTGACATGATATGAATGTATAAAACGGAAAACTCGTAGAAATTGTGTAATATGGTACCTGCATAGAAGTATTAAAAAATCGCCTTCACGAATAACGTTTTTCTGCTTAACTGTACAAAACATCGGATACTAAGCTGCTAATTTGCGAAGATTACCCGTACGTACGGTGTGGTCGCTTTTACGTGACTTCTTCAATTTGGTCGGCTTATTAGAGAATTGCTGACATATTCTTGTTTTTGATATAACTTTCATTATAGCCATAATTGAATGCTGAAATTTACAGTTACGAATGTCCATGAATCATTTTAATTTGTTTAATGTTTACCATGTTTCTTAATATTTTGGGAACTGCGTATTTCATCGCTAAATTACGATCAGCCTAAAATTAATCAAATTTATTTTTATCTTCTTATCGCGTAAAGTTACGTTAAGTTTTTGGGGTGGTTTTGGGATCTACCTCCAAGTGGTCCACCCCGGGCAACGGCACCACAGGCTTGCCTGTGGTACGGCTGAACGATCCCACTTAGCGGTGGTAGGCTCCGCAAGGGGCCGCCTGGCTCGCGACCACCATCCCACCGGAGTCTGGCGCCAAGCAGCTTGCTGTGTTCCGTCGGTGTGTGGGAGTGCCAGTGCCTTTGGGGGAGAAGGAGATTATCAGTTACGCTGTTTGGTACCGGTTGTGGTCTCTGAGTCAGCTAGCCGGGTAACTCATTTTGGAGGGTAGCGGGATCCGAAGCACGGTGCCAGCCGTTGGCCGACCGCAGTCAGTAGGGGGCCCAAGTAGCACGCCAGCCACGTGCCAAAGGCTGCCCCGCCAACTCGCGAAAAATCCCGGTATGCTCCACCGTGCCAGCCGGCGACTGGATGGGAGGACCCGGTGGCCATATCCGGGGGGGTTCGGGCGTCCCCGCAGTCTCCAGATGAGTTCCCCGTAGGTTTGGTTGGCTCTAGTGTTCCACTTGGATCACTGAGCGGCGCCTCGACAAGTCGACTTTTTCCCCCAACAACTCCACTCAATATGACACACAAAGCGAAGAAAAATAAGGTAAAACAACGGCTGCACTTCCTCCCACTAAAAGTGCACCTCACTAATATCAGGGGGTTGCACTCCAATCTCGATTCGGTCCATCACCACCTTGAGACCGAGAAGCCGCACCTGTTTTTCCTAACGGAGACGAAGATAACAACCCCGTCGGACGTGGCGTACCTCAACTACCCGGGGTACTCTCTTGAACACAAGTTCAAGAAGCAAGCTGGGGTCTGTGTGTACGTCCGCGATGGCATTTGTTGTCGTCGTCTCCGTTGCTTTGAGAAATCGGGTTTCTCTGCCATATGGCTACTTGTGGATACTGGCGTGGAGAAATCTCTCTACATCGGCATCTACCGATCGCATAGCGGTGACCAGGAGACAACAGCGCTCTTTAATTTCCTCGTGGAGTCGACTGACGTAGCCCAGCAACGGTACCCAACGGCGAAGCTCATTTTTCTGGGGGACTTCAACGCCCATCATAAAGAATGGTTGTTCCCATACCAGAAAACTGACCATGCTGGGTTGGAGGCGCGCAATTTTGCTTTAACGCTAGATCTAACCCAGATGGTGAATGTGGCAACGCGGGTACCGGATGTTGACGGCCATACACCCAATTGCTTGGACCTTCTGCTGGCATCTGATCCGGACAGTCATTCAGTATCGGTCTCAGCCCCGCTGGGAACGTCTGACCACTGTCTGGTGAAATCCATATCAACTTGCTCTCCTCCAGATGAGAGCCCTAGAGGCACGAGGCGAGTATGGCGATACGGGTCAGCAGACTGGGATGAGATGCGGCACTTTTTTGCGTCTTATCCATGGCGGCAAGTGTGCTTTTCCTCGGGTGACCCCTCGCGCTGTGCTGACGCGGTTGCGGACGTGATTCGGCAGGGGATGGAATATTTTATTCCATTCTCCGACATCCCGCTCGGTCACAAATCCCGGCCTTGGTATAATGCAGAATGTGCCCACGCTGAGGCCCGAAAAGAGACTGCCTACCAAGCCTGGGTCAAGGCCCGCGACCGCAAAGTTAGAGCGCGCAGGGTTCGCGCGAAGAAGAGAGCCTTTAATTCTGCCGCCAAGTTCTGCAAGCGGGTTTTGCGTAGGGCACGTTTTGACCATGTCGGACATATCGGGGCCAGGCTGGCTTCGCACCCTCCGGGTAGTAAACAGTTCTGGTCCCTGTCTAAAGCGGTTGAAACGAATTTCTGTCGTCCCACTTTACCTCCTATGATGAAACCTGATGGGTCGCTGGCTCACTCTGCAACTGAGAAGGCAAATTTATTTGCATCTCTCTTCGCAAGCAATTCACGTCTGGACGCTGGCTCAAAGCAACCACCTACTGTACCTCATTGTGACTCCTCGATGCCGGAGATCGCAGTACACATTAAAGAGGTCCGAAGAGTATTGTGCAGTCTAGACGTGAACAAGGCCAGCGGGCCTGACGGCATTCCAGCGAGAGTGTTGAGGCAGTGTGCGCCTGAACTGTCTCCTGTATTGACACGTTTGTTCCGCCTCTCTCTTGAAAAAAGAACGGTGCCGAAATCCTGGAAGCTTGCAAATGTACAACCAGTGCCCAAAAAAGGCGACCGTGCAGACCCTGCCCATTACCGTCCGATCGCCATTACCTCCATTCTGTGTAAAGTTTTGGAAAGGGTACTGAACAATAAGTTGCTGAACTACCTTGAAGACAATGATCTCCTCAGTGACCGTCAATATGGCTTTCGCTGGGGACGGTCAACTGGCGATCTTCTTGTGTATGTCACGCACTGCTTTGGCGAAGCCATCGAGAAACACGGCGAAGCACTGGCTGTATCGCTTGACATCTCGAAGGCCTTTGACAGGGTCTGGCACGCTGCTCTGCTCAGCAAGCTTCCTGCTTATGGCATCCCAGCTGATTTTTGTAGCTGGATATCAGATTTCCTTAGTGAACGGTCGATTAGAGTAGTTGTTGATGGCTGCTCTTCTGACCTTATGGCTATTGATGCCGGAGTTCCTCAGGGGTCTGTTCTCTCTGCAACTCTTTTCCTGCTGCACATCAATGACCTGCTTCGGCCTGGTATTGTTGGGTACGCAGATGACAGTACAGTTTCAGAGAGATACTTGTCCAGCGCAAAAACCAGCGGGGCTGAAGTTCGTTCCTTGAGAGAGGCCATGGTAGAGCGGACAGATTTGACCTTAAGCTTTGTCTCCCAGTGGGGTGATGATAATCTGGTCTCTTTTAACGCCACCAAAACGCAGGCGTGTCTTTTTACCGCTAAAAAGAGTCGTTTCGCCCAAACTCCTACTTGTCGGGGTACATCTGTTCCTGTAACTGATCGACTTGAGCTCCTAGGCATGGAGTTGACATCTGGTCTCAACTTCGGCGCCACCATCGAGTACAAGGCCCAAACTGCGGCCAAGAAACTGGGCATCCTAAATAGGGTGAAGCGATACTTTACGCCTGGACAGCTTTTAACCCTTTACAAAGCGCAAGTCCGATCCTGCATGGAGTATTGCAGTCACCTTTGGGATGGATCAGCTAAGTACCAACTAGCCGCGCTCGACTCGGTGGAACGCAGAGCTAAGAGGCTCATTGCCGACGTAAAACTGGTGGATGCCAAGCTTCATTGCTTGGCTCATCGCCGCAAGGTTGCCTGCTTGTCGGTCTTCTACAGATTGTACTTCGGAGAGTGTGCCCGTGAACTCCACGACCTCATTCCACCGGCCCCCTTCTACCACCGGACATCTAGACGCACTGCCAGTTACCATCCCTACCTGGTTGCTATTCCACCAATTCGCACTAAGCGCTTCCAAATGTCTTTTATAATGCGCACAGCAAAAGAGTGGAACTCACTACCTGCGTCTGTGTTTCCGAACGTATACAACCCTAATCTCTTCAAAGTGAGAGTGAACAGGCTTCTCCTGGGTAAGCTCACTCCATCGTCGACTTTGTCTCTCACCCATCACAAATAAAAAAAAAAAAAAAAAAGTTACAAAATCTAAAATTCTCGACATTATAATCGTCTATCACGGGTATTTTTTACAGCTGTTTATTTGTGCAATATTGTTATCAAACCTACAGACTGAGTTGGGTGGACAAAAAAATTAATTTATTACACGGCAAGAACTGAATGGTTCGCATAAGTTGAAACAGTTAAACGAAATGCATTTTGATCCTGTTAATAAAAGACGGGGAGCGTGCATAATTAATAGTTTTGAGTGTGACAGTGGTCCTATAGGCTTAGAATACTCACCTGGTAGGACAGTTACCTCTAGGCTAGATATGTCTACCGTAAACACAATGGAAAATAATGCGGTCATGAGTGTACAAGGTCAGGATGTTATCCATGTGGAGACCCGTACCCCTATTTCGGTAGCATCGAGCAAACGCACTGAGACATCGTTAGAGGACAAGACGCGTGTGGAGGCCCCTACAACGGTTTTGAACGAGCAACCGGTTACTGGAGACAGTAGTGCCCCTACCTGCGTCCCAGTGATCGGTTGCATATTAGAAAATCAAAACTTTCTCGAGCAAATTTCAAAAGAACAATAAACGAAATAACAAAATTAACAAATATTTAAATGACCAAATGTTTTATTTAGAAATTTTTTAAAATCCCAATGTATGTGACATCAAATGAACGATTGATCAAAAGTTGCTAGATGTAATTTTAAAATATCAAATCATTACTAATCAAATAACATAATCACAAATGACGACTGAATACATTTGCTAGATGTAAATATAAGTACCTACCAAATCATAACTAATCAAATTTTATAATCACAAATGATTTCTTATTAAGAATTATTAATTTAAAAGTAGGTATACTTATATTTGAAGTACATCATTAATTTTAACATATTAATTTGTCAAAAAATTATGATTAAAATAACAGTGCCTGAAAATAGTATAAATAGATGAAGTAATTTGAAAAAAAAAAAAACTTAAAAATTAAGTACCTAATAAAAAAAAAATTTAAATGTGTGAGTTACCTATAAATTATTGGTAATAGCCTGTAAAAGTTGTATATGGTTATACTCTGTAATGTTGTTTAAAATATTATCAATCTTCTTTAGTCGATCCACGTTTTTGCCTTTTCTTTTCTTAGGCAAAGGTTCCCCGTTTCTCATTTTTTCAATAGATGCTGTGTTTATATTGGTCTCCTTTATAAGCTCAGCTACTAATCTATAAAAACCCACATGTCTTTTTGCACAGATTTCGTTGGTATGGTGGTGAAATACTTCAGCGCTATTCTGTGTGCGTGGAATTCTTCGGTCGGAACATTGACTCCAAAATTCTGGACTAAACAGAGGTGGTTTATTGTTCTTACCATTGACGTAATACTCATCAAACCATTCTGCTATTTTTCGGGCATCCTCTGACAATATGTTTGAAATATCGGTAAAATACATGTTTACATTTCGTGGATGAATGTAATATAATGCTATAAGGCATTTAATTTCGATATTGAATGCTTTGTTTGTATTATATTTGGTAGTAAGTCCCTCTTTTTGTATTTTTCTGTACAGTATCTGTCTAAAATGAAAAAAAAACACTATTTTGCCTTAACAGATTCGAAATGAAGACGGAGGCTTAAAACAGCAGCTTTTTCGAAGTCCAAAATCACATGGCTAGGGTTAATCAAAATGTCATTTTCAGTGCAATATTCAATTAATAATTCAAACATAACGTCGTACGACGTTTTGTCCTTATGTGTAAGTAACACAAATAATAATGGAAATGTTTTGTCGCAATTAAGTACTGGGCCATGAACAGTATAATAATTGTTGTAATATATTGGGAACAATTTTAAATGTCCCATCCATGATCCAATACATGGCTTGGCCCAACAAAGTCATTAAAGCCTTTGTACTAAATAAAATAACTCTTTTGTTTGACCCGAAAGTTTTGTCTTTAATTATAAAATGATCGCCTTCGGACATTTTGACCGCCTCTTCATCTACTTCGAAATCAAAAGTTGTGGGTTCTTTCGGTGTTTTCAATAATTTATTTTTTTGTCGTGTGATTACTTGTCTAAGTGCGTCTTTTGATGGTCAATTACTTGTAAGGTCTGTAGAAGTTGATGCCAGGTGATTTTGAATGATTTGGCATGTTTTGGCAGTCGGTACAGCACAGGTTTTCATTTTTAAATCGTAAATATTATTAGCAATATCTGCGCGTGTTGGGTTGCCTTCGTGACTATGTTGGTCAGTACAAGATATCACGGATAATGATTCAACATCCGTAAATATATTTGTTATCAAGTTTGAATGGCACCGACACTCCGATTTATATAATTCACAACGCCAATAAATTTTGTCCTTACACTGTGTGGCTTTAACATATGAAAATCCATTGAAATGCACGTTATCTCCACCGCTTTGTGATTTAAACACTTGTATTTTTCTATCATCTGATTCTGACATTATTTAGAACTTGATTAATCGAACACGAGTGAAAACGAAAACGCTTCAAACAGTTTGTAACATGCATTCAGTTGACTATTAAATTAAAAATTTTATTATCTAAGTTCTACCCGCATTAGTATGACGCCTATATTATTTGTATTAGCAAACCGGTCATGTTGTGCAAAGGCTTTCTGTATCAGACAGGCGCTATTCGCTAATATTAATATTATTTTTACCTTTTACAGTTAATCCATTTGATAATTAATAATTTATCCAGTAATCTATTTTGACCTTTAAACGATTTGGTCAATACTGTAATAAATAATTAAACATTGATATTCCAGACTTTGGTCAGCTGAACTTTTGATCAAATGACCGTCGTTATTTTAAACTTTGTTGATTTGTACGTTGTTCTTTTGAAATTTGCTCAAGAAAGTTTTGATTTTCTAATATGCAACCCAGTGAACGCTACTACGAGTGCGCCTGAGTTGAACGCGAGTGTGAATAATACGGCTGTATGTGGGTATGCGTCGGCGCTGGCGGCGAATGTAAATCGAGAAACTGTGCGAGCTGTGAATTCAAGTAAAAGAATAGGGGACAATAGTGATGAATGGACTACGGTAATAAACAAAAAGAGACTACGGCATAAGTTTATTAGTAACACGGAAAAAGCAATTTGTGATTTGAATGCGATGTTTAGGGCAGCGTGGACCCGGGTACCGCTTTATATTTCTTACATATGTATGAAAACTAGTGATGATGACATAGTAAACTATATTCGTGATAAGACTCAAATAACTGTTGAATTGGAAAAAATTGTATCAAAGAAGGAGCGTAGTTATAATTCTTATAAATTATTTGTTGAAAAAAGCAAACTGCCGTTGTTTTTGAGTGATGCTCTTTGGCCGGAAGGTATTGACTTTCGACAGTTTGTGCAGTTTAAAAGTAAAGACAGAGTTAGTGTAAACTCTGAGTCGGGTATCATTCAGAAACAACCATAATGGATAGTTACTTGAAACAAGCGTGTTCAAACAGGTTTGTTACATTTAATTGTAAATCTTTAAAGAGGTCATTAGACAGTGTTCGAGATATATAATCCCCACGTATACTATCGAAATTGCAAAAAAGCCATTTTCGTTTTATTGCACTAATTGCAAGGTGAGATTAAGATGTATAATTCTATATAAAAATTATGTACCAATAGAGGTTTACAAATGATAAATATGATAAAACAACGCAGTGAAGGTGCACCAGAACATATTACTTCCGAAACAAATGATAATCAACCCGGTAAGTTTTAAAGTTTTTCATTCTTTTACGCGTTTTTGTTTGTTTAAAATCTAAAATGTAAAAAAATATATAAATTTGTTATTAGAACCTGTGTAGTGACGGTCTATTTATGACAAAAATTAGTCATTTTTTTGTTGTTTTGGAATAATTGATTTTAAACTATTGAAAGTGGTAGATTCGATACTATACTGGTACAAAGAGTAAATTTGTTCCATCGAATGTACCACTTTCGATAGTTTTCCCTGGTAGCTAGTACAAACTAGCAAATTTATCGAAAGTGGTACATCCGATACTTTTTTCTGCTATGAACACATCGAATGTACCACTTTCGATACTTTACTACGACAAAGTAATAGATTGCCCTGCATTTTCGATATTATGTTGTATTAATTTGATTTTTTTTTTTTGTATTTTCAGTATTTCCTATGCGGTGTCAATTCACCGACGAGGAGTGGAGATATTTAAATCACATTTATGATGAAAATGATGCGGTTGATGGGAATATTGTTCATAATGATTCTGATATCGTTATTTTTGATAGCAATGAATGTACTCCGGTTCCATCTCCTAACTCTATTCAAGATTTTGATTGCCCAATAAGCCAAACCGAACAATCTTATACCAACGATGTTCAAGAACCTTGTGACATTCCAAGTGTAAATCCTATTCAAGATTTTGATTGCCCAATAAACCCAACCGAACAATCTTGTACCAACGATCTTGTGACATTCCAAGTGTAAATTCTTTGATATCAACATCAGCATCTGAACCAGGAACACCCAATACCTACACTGTCAGCAGAAAAAGGACCCTCAAGCAAGATCCGGGTAAGAAAAGAAAGAGGCATGTAAACCAATGGACTGATGTTCGTAGGAAATTGCTGAAAAATTCTGGACAAAACACATAAGCAAAAAAGGTAAGGAAATGCCAGCCAAAATACTGAAAAGTTCATGTCCATTGACTTGCAAGCTGAAATGCTCCATTAATATTAGGGAAGAAATAAGACAACTTATTTTCGATAAGTTTTGGAAACTTTCAGACCACTCGAAGCAATGGGAGTATATTAACAAATTTACTAAGAAAATTGAAAAAAAGAGGCAAACTAAGGAAGGACCATCGAGAAGGAAGTTCACTACTAATTATTACTTACCTGTTCCAAACGCAGATTCCAATATCTTTGAACCAATAAAAGTGTGCTTAAAAATGTTTTGTGCCACTCTGGCTATTACAGACCAATTCATACGTACAGCGCAAGAAAAGCTAGACATAAGTGGTGTAACTGGAACTGATAACAGGGGAAAACATCTTAATCACCCTAAAAAAATTGACACCGAGATGATCCGTAGTGTTTGTGATCACGTGAAGTCACATGCCTGTTGAGTCCCATTATACCAGGAAAAGCAGCAGTAAATTGTACTTGGATAACAATCTAAGGAATCAATTGCAAAACTACAACAATACAGCACAAACGGAAAGGCAATATCGCACTATTGTAAACGACAACATGAACGTTGCATTTTATATGCCGAAAAAAGATTTATGTGACAAGTGTCATGCGTTTGATAACATAGAAAATCCTACCGAAGAAGAAAAAGATTTCATTTCATTTCATTTCATTTATTCATAAAACAATTTACATTGTGTTGAATAATACATGCAACTTACTCATACATATAATGAACCATACATTATTAATTGAAGAATCTCACGCCAAGCGTCTTTCTAACAAGCAAACTGCACGAAAATACAAAGCTGAGGATAAAGAACTAGCTATTCAAAATCCTAGTCAAATAGTATGTGCAACTTATCAAAATCAAAATCAAAATCAAAAGTCATTTATTCAAACTAGGCTGAGAATCAGCACTTTTCGAACGTCAAAATTACATAAGACAGTCCCCCAAAACGCCCGCCCTTCACCACTTCCTAGTGCTTTAGCTGAGGAGAAGAAGTGGCGCAACAAACTCCTCAGCAGCACAGCTGTCTGTTCAGTTAAATAAAAAAAAATTAAAAAATATATATATTCTATACAATACTGTGCAAATTACATGCAAGTACATTACGCAACACAAACATTACATTAAATTTAATTATTTGCTATAAGTCAGCTAGCACACGCCAATATACTTAAAAAAAGAAGAAAAAATCGAAAAATCGAAAACTATACTCAAGCAGAATCAAAATACAAAACTAAAAACGTAAGTAGAACTTTATACCTATATTAAAAGCCTCCAGTAATAAAGGGCGTGCCCACTTACATATAGCCGTAACTCGAAGTCACAGATGATAAACTAGGACCATCGAAGTAAAAAAAACGAGTTAAATTACTAATAACAAAACAAAACCAAGGTCAGCAAGACGACCAGTCACCACAAGCAGCACCCGTTCACGAGCATAACGCAAAGATCAGCCATTACCCCCCTCGCCATATTTGAGGGAAGGAGGCAACCCGACCCCCGACGCTACCGCAAGCAGTGACATCTAAGGGAGCATGACGAACCTGCTGCCGGTTGCTCAGACAAGAATAATTATGATCAATTGTCGAGGTCACCAGCTAACCACATATTGCAATACCACTCATAAAAAAACATTGTAATGAGTAGATTATGTCAATGATAAATAAAAATAAAATTAAAATAAATTGACCTTTACAGTCAAAGAAAATAAATAATTATATGAACCCATATAACCTGTCAGTAGGTAAGCTAATTCTGGAGAAAGAACATAAACATTGTCTTAAGTTAAACACAGCGACCAACTATTCTTATCGTTTAAGTAATCGTTGATAGAATAGTATGCCTTTGAACAAAGGTTAGATTTTACTTTGGCTTTAAACGCATTGTAAGGCAAATCTAGCAAAGAAGAGGGTAGCTTGTTATAAAAGGATATACCAAGCCCAACAAATGAGTTATGAACCTTATGAAGCCGGTGAAATGGAGCACGTAATTTGTCCTTATTTCTGGTGTTAACATTGTGAATATCACTGTTTTTAGTGTATAAATGTATATTTTGTCTAATATATAAGATGTTGGCGAAGATGAATTGTGATGCCACCGTGAGAATACCAATATGTTTAAAAAAATCTCTCAGAGAAATTCTGGCACCGAGCTGGTAAATAGCACGAACAGCTCGTTTCTGAAGAACAAATATATTTTGAATATCAGCGGCTTTGCCTCAGAGCAGAATACCGTATGACATAACGCTATGAAAATAACTAAAATAGACTAACCGAGCTGTATCAACGTCAGTGTATTGTCTTACTTTCCTGACGGCGTAGGCGGCTGAACTGAGCCTTCCCGCTAGGCTTGATATATGTGGGCCCCACTGAAGTTTGGCATCTACTGTTATACCCAGAAAAACTGCCGAGTCTACAGTTTTAAGCACTTCTTTATCTAAAACGATGTTGGGTCCTAGATTTCTAACATTCGGTAAGGCAAACTTTATACATTTCGTTTTCTTAGCATTGAGAACTAAGTTATTTATCGTAAACCAATCTGTAACCATTGAGAGTGCACTGTTTACGTCGTCAAAATTTTGTCTATTCCTGTCTACTTTAAAAATAAGAGAGGTGTCATCTGCAAGCAGTACAACGTCACAGATACCCTTTAAATAGAATGGTAAGTCATTGATATACACTAAAAACAAGAATGGACCCAATATTGAGCCTTGAGGTACACCTAACAGAACTGGTAGCCCGGAAGATTTCACACCATTTACATCTACACATTGAAACCTATTATGTAAATATGAATTAATTACTTTAAGAGCTTCGTTTTGTACACCGTAATGATGTAGTTTACGCAAAAGCGTGTCATGGTGCACGCAATCAAAGGCTTTGGAGAGATCACAGAAAATTCCAATAGCATTTTGCGAGTTCTCCCATGCGTTAAATATATGTTTCAGCAGAGCAACACCCGCATCTGTAGTCGAACGACCTTTAGTAAAGCCATATTGTTCATCATGAAGGAGGCCATTTAAATTAAAATGTCTTAGCAACTGCTTGAGTATTAACTTTTCAAATATTTTGCTAAATGCAGGTAATATAGAAATAGGCCTAAAATTGCCAACGTCATTTTTATTACCTGATTTAAATAAAGGTAAGACTTTACTACTTTTCATGAGGTCAGGAAAAGTTCCTACATCAACACATTTATTAAAAGTAACAGCTAGATAGGGGGCTACTATGTCTATTATATTACTTAACGGTTTAATTGAGATGCCCCAGTAATCACCAGTGTTTTTAGACTTAAGTGTGTTAAAAACATTAACTACATCACGAGGTGTTATATGTTCGAAGCTAAATAAGCGACCACATTTGGGCACACTACTATGCAAAAGGTTTTCAGCTTTAGACGGGGATGAATTTAAGGAGCGAGTCGTAGTTATAGGTATGTTGGCAAAAAACTCATTAAATGCCTCAGCAACGTCTGCTGCTTTATTAACTAATTTGTGGTCGACCATAACTTCAAGTTGTTTGTCTTGTTTAACCGACTTACCCGTTTCATTATTAATAATTATGACTTTCAGAAGGTACTTAACTGCCCTAGTGGAGAGGTTTCTTTGTTTTATTATAAAAGGAAGTTGTCACTTATGCATTTGACAGTATTCAATGCTGGAAAGAAGGAAGCATCATGCTACATGTGGCCTGAAAATATCACTAAACGTAGGGCTAACGAGGTTGCTAGTTGCTTGTTAGATTTTATTCAACTTAAAGTAACAGATGGAGCACAAGACTTCAGATTTTGGTCGGATAACTGCGCCGGACAAAACCGTAACAGAGTTGTCTACAGCCTCTATATGTACGCTAGCAGAAAATTCAACATCGACATTACACACCGATTTTTAGAGTCTGGTCACACTCAACAAGAAGCAGACAGTGTGCATGCTCTTGTTGAGAGATCTTCCAAAGGCAAAATAATTTATACCCCTGACCAATGGTACGCGTTAGTTCGTTGGGCGAAAACAAACAGTTCTCCTTACAAAGTTACTGAAGTGACTCAAGAAATGTTATTTGATTTTAAAACCTTGTTAGACAACAGAAATTGGAAGAAAAACACTGAAAATCAAGATGTGAGGTGGAATAATATGAAGGAAATTCATGTAAAAAAAAAAATGACCCTAATACTATTCTTTACAAATATGACCTGGACTCAGACTACATGACACTAAATACTTTAGTTCGAACCAGTCGAAATAAAAAAACCTTGGTTAGAAATCAAGAAAGTGAATTGTCGCCATTATATTCTAGCAGCTTGCCGATATCGGAAGCAAAACATAAAGATTTATTGTCATTTTGTAATGCTGGACACATTCCAAAGCAATACCATAATTTTTACAAAACACTCCAAATTTCTCAAAGCAATGATGAAGAATTTAACGAAGAGGACTGAATAGTTTATTTTTACCATTATTTGTAGAATTTTAAGAACATTGGAACTGATTGTGACTGAGATTTAGAAGAATGTTAAAAAAACTAATAGCCTTGTTAAGCAACTTCATGTTTAATTTGTTATTACCTAGAGTTTTAAGAAAAACAGATTGTGATTTTATTTGCTATTATTTATATTATAATCTAATTACTAAAAAAAATGACGATCTCATTTAATACTCACTTTCTAGTGTAAGCTCAAAAAAATTCAGTACCTAAATAATAATTATTATCTATTTACATTGATTGTTGATTAATACTAAAGCATGTTGAGTACCTAACTTAAGAAAGTTTAATAGTACATAAAGCAAATGTTGTGATAATCATCTCGTGATGATCTCTTTTATAATTAATATGATATGATTGATAAGTGTGTTAAGTTTTCTTTCTTTTTTTGTTACAAACGATTATGTAGATTGTAATTTCAAGAGTATAAGACTTACATAGACTCATATTCTTAGTATAGAGTTAGTACTATGTTCTGTACTATAATTGCTTTATAAAAGCATTGTGCCATAAACATAATTTTATCTTTTTACTCTTAGAAAACGAATTATCTTGTAAAAATTCTAATAGATAAAACATTAAAAACATTGAAATGTCATCTACAAGGTAAAAGCCGCTTTGTAACTAAGTATTTGTGTTTTTTAATTCTTTATTTTTAATACAAATTGTTTGATTAAATGTCTGATCGTGTTTTTCTTCATTTCCCAGAAAAAGCTTGACATAAATAAGTAGTAGGAAGGTATCTTAAATCGAATCTAGTGTTATGTTACCTTGGCTTGAGCAATTTAACAAAGAAAACAATCGAATCTACCACATTCAATAGTTTACTAGAAATTGTTGCCGCGGAAAAGTATCGAAACGGGCACATTCAATATTAGACTAGAATATTTTGTCATAGATAACTATCGAAATTGGCATATTCGATAAAAAAAGTAACCAGCAGTAACCAAGTAAAGTATCGAATGTGTAATATTAGAAAAAGTATAATAATTATCAAAAACTATAGTAGACAGTATAAAACAGTCAAATTTTCCACTTAAGATACATCGGTAATATAAAATTTTGGAATTTTATGTTTAACAAAAATCTAAATCTAAACTTAAAATCGCTCTCCTGTAACGTAGAGGTTTTGCAGTTTCAATACTTTACGTGGGGGCCGTCGTATGTAAGAGTGCAGATGTATTAGCGCTTCAAGATGATGGCTCCTCCCCCATGATGTGCACATTCTCAATACCATACATAAAGACTTTGAATACACGGGGAAGTCTGCGATGGATGTGTCGGCGGGTATTCTTAAGGGGCGTCCTTATGGGGGGGTGGCTATTTTGTGGCGCAAAGGATTGTTTAAAACGGTGAGTGTAATTAACTGTAATAGCAACAGGCTAGCAGCCATTAGAGCAACTTTAAGTGACAATCGCTCTGTAATAATATTTAGTATCTACTCGTACATGCCGACAGGCAACTCAGAAAATCTCCTAGAATACACAAGTTGTATAGGTGAAATCAGTGCCATTGTGGAAAACAACGACACTGAAACAATATTCATGTTAGGAGACTTCAATTCTCATCCACTTCAGCCGTTTTGGTCTGAACTATGTAACCACTGTCGAGATCATCAGTGGATATGCGCGGATGTAGAAAAATTTGGTAATGACTCGGACGTTTTTACGTATGTCAGTGACATAAATGGTAGTCAGCGATGGCTGGATCACTGTATCGTAACGAAGTCATCGTGGCACACTATAACAAATGTCATCGTGGATCTAGATACCAATTGGTCAGATCATCTACCCTTAATAATTGAGTGTGATTTAAATGTAATCGTGCCAAAGTTGTCACAGGAAACTAAAGCACACAACAAAGTTTTATGGCGGGAGCGCGATAAGGTGGAAATAGATAGGTATCGGGATCTATGTAACAAGAGAGTTGAGGAATATTCACTATCCTGAGTTGTTTGAGAAGTGTGGAGATAGAATGTGTCATATTGTGGAACATAGGCGTGTTCCAGATCATATCTATGACAATATTGTAAACACTTTGTCAATGGCTGCTGTGCAGGCCTGGGACGACAAGCAACCCCAAAAGGTAAGAAAGGTGGCAGGCTGGAACAAACACGTTCGGGACGCTTATGGGGAGGCTCGGTCTAGGTATCAGGCTTGGTTGTTCTATAATAAGCCAAAATCTGGTAGAATTTGGGAAAACATGCGACAAAGTCACAGAATTTTTAGGAGTAGGCTTAAATGGTGCCAAAATCACCAGGATCAGATTAGGATGGACATATTAGCGTCGCACCGAGTGACTAAAAATTTTTCTGAGTTCTGGAAGTCAACCAATAAGCTGAGGGTTGGACCGGGCCACCCTGTGAGTATGGGTAAATGTAGTTCGCCGAAGGACATAGCCCGTATGTTCAAAGATCGATTTATGATGTCATCGCCACTTGGGCCGGCTCGGGGAGTGATCGATGGGGAGACTAGTCGTGATTATGAACCGATCCGTTTCTCTGCCAAGCATGTAGCTGAATTAATGGGAAAAATGGCTAAGTGGAAGTCTCCAGGTCACGACGGTCTCAGCATCGAGCACCTCCAGTGTGCCGGGGTACATCTGCCTAGAGTGCTGGCGATCTTTTTCACACTTTGCATTAGCCACTCATACCTTCCACCAGATATTCTAAAAACAATAGTGGTACCAATCGTGAAAAATAAAACTGGGGATGTATCGGATGAGGCAAATTACAGACCGATATCCTTGGCTACTGTAATTTCCAAGGTGTTGGACGGTCTGCTTGACAAGGAACTTGACAAATGGCTAACTTTCCATGACGCACAGTTCGGGTTTCGGCCTGGACTTTCCACTGAGAGTGCGATCCTTTGTCTAAAGCAGACGGTCCAATACTATAAGGATAGAAGTACTCCAGTGTATGCCTGCTTCCTTGATCTCTCAAGGGCATTCGACCTTGTATCATATGATGTCCTTTGGGAGAAGCTCGGGGGAGCGGGGGTACCACCTGAGTTGACGGGTTTGTTCCAGTACTGGTACTCTAACCAGTTAAACCAAGTTCATTGGGGAGACGTTCTGTCTGAAGCATACAGGTTGGAGTGTGGGGTGAGGCAGGGGGGGTTAACCTCACCTAAGCTCTTCAACCTGTATGTAAATGAGTTGATCGTTGAACTCAGCAGCAGACCAGTTGGGTGCAAAATAGATGGAGCTAGCGTCAATAATTTAAGCTACGCTGATGACATGGTGCTGCTGGGTCCAACGGCTGGCTCAATCAGGGAGATGCTTAAAGTCTGTGAAAGGTATGCGGTAACCCACGGCCTGTTATACAATGTTATTAAAAGTGAATACCTGATCTTTGCTGTTCCCGGGAAACATCTAAGTTACGAGCCCTCGATATCCCTCAACGGGCGAGCACTTAGAAGGGTCACCCAATTTAAATACTTGGGACACTATGTCACTGAAGACCTCAAAGATCAGGTAGATATTGATCGTGAGCGCAGGGCACTAGCAGCCAGATGCAACATGTTGGCTCACAGATTCGCCCGTTGCAGTAACGAGGTCAAAATAACTCTGTTTAAAGCTTATTGTCAAGCGTTCTACACGGGCAGTTTGTGGGTTAACTGTACGCGGAGGGCTCTAGATGCTCTGCGTGTGCAATACAATAATGGCTTCAGGGTACTGTTGGGGTTGCCCCGGTTCTGCAGCGCGTCTAGCATGTTTGCTGTAGCACGAACTGATGACTTTTATGCCGTTATGAGGAAAAAGACCGCATCCTTAATAAGCAGAATGAGGGCTAGCAGCAACGGTATTTTGAAAACCCTAGCCGAGCAACACGATGCACCAATGTTGAGATACTGTCCGGTTGCTCGTGCGGCAGGGATGAATAATAATAATGTGTGATTATTAATAAATACTAACCCTTTAGTTGACAAGTTTGTTTAGTTTGTACTAACCATTGGACCAAAGTTGTCAAATAAAATAAATATAAATTAAATTAAATTACTGATTCGATTCAGTCTTAAAATATTTGAGAATATTTTTATTACCAGTACTTTTAAGATACTTTTAAATTTCAGCAATATTTTAGGGTTTGTAATAATGATTATATTATTTTATAATGATTTCAGTACAAGACAGATGGGCTCACATTGTAATGGTTCATGTTCATAGTGCCCATATGCAGTAGTATCCATTGATGAATTACCTTGTACTCCGGTAGAGCTCGTCTTCGACAGTCAAATGGACGCTGCAATGAGTAATTGTGTGCAAGCACTGCCAGATTTTAAATTCGATTTTAAATCTTTTTGGATTACAGTTCTAGTATTAAAAAATAATAATAACGAAACGTCATACTTTGTATTTCACCAATGAAGTAGTCCGAATATTAAAACGAATAATTATGACATTAATATAGAACAAAACTTGAATGTTTGTTTGATATCCTATATTGACATCTTTTTTATAATTAATAAAAATATTATGAACACCTTTAAACAATATATTGATGTCAAATATTACTGTTGTCAATTTTTACTGTTGTTATAATAGTTTAGAAATCTGCTTTGACATTAGCAAAATGAAAATAAGTAGCTTTGTTCTGTGTTATACAAAGGTCATTACAATCTTTGCTATATCGATGTTTGTTAATCTTTCAGGGAGTAAAGGTGTCATGCTCAGTCAAGAATAAAAATAACCTTTAATACGAGATCAACTCGGAAAAAACGAAAAAAAAATATTTCGATATTTCTGATATTTTCTTCTATCTGTTTTTTTGCCCGTGACGGCCACCGAGATGGTACACGCGTTTGGGGTAAGAGGTGTATGTGTGTGTCTGTTACCGTTTTTCTCGGAAACGGCTAGGCCGATTATGAAACGGTTTTTTGCTTTGTAGAAGTCTTATTCTTAAGCATGTTCTTAGCAAAGCTTTATGATGTTACAGGCAGCCAGGGGCCGCTGTTTTGAATTTAAGGTTAAAAAAATAAATAATAAAAACCACAAATAAACTATAAATTAAAAAATTTAAAAACCCACGATGGAAAATATTGACACGAAAAAAACTTCAAATTCAAAATTTCAAAAACCCACGACATTAAAACGTCATAATGTTTAATAAAAAAAAAAAAAACTAAGCATAAATTTGTAATAATTTCAAATCTCTGACGAAACAGCCTTATGGAAAACATAGTATAAAAATATATGATATTTCTCCAAAAACAGTTAAATATAATTCTTATTAATGAAGTCAATAAAAAATATAAATAACTACACTACCACAATAACTATTGTATAGAATATTATTAATAGCCTTCGTGCGTAACTATATTGTAGAATGTATGTGTACATATGAAGTAGTATGTGCCAGTAGCTTTATTGTTAATTAATGTGCATTCTACAACACAGGTTACGCTCGACGGCTATTAATAATATTTTTAGTTATTGTGGTAGTGTAATCATTTATATTTCTAATTGACTTCCTTTATAAGAAATATATTTAACAGTTTTTGGAGAAATATATTTTTATACTACATTTTCCTTATGGCTATTTCGTCGGATACCTATTTGAAATGATTATAAATTTTATTTGTATTTTAGTTTTTTAATATCACAATTTTCCGTCGTGGGTTTTATTTATTTTTTCATAAAAAAAAATTGTTATGTATGAGACTGGTGCATTTCTTTTGCAAAAGTCATTCAAAGTACTCATAAATATAATCCCTGATAGCTTGCCAAAGAAATTCAGAATTATGTACCTATGTATAAATTGAATTTAGTTAATTTTTCATTTGGGAAATATTACTATATATGTATGGTTGATTTTTAAGAGATATTTTTGCTCAGTATTATTTTTGAGACTTAGTGAAAACTATTTCTGTACTTTATTGTCCTACCTAACCTAACCAAATGTCTGAAAATTCTTATAGATTCTGTATTCGTTTTTTAAACATATTTTACATGTAACTCTTACTATTTCCATAGTATTACTTCATAAATATTTTCTGTCGTAAACATTCGGATGGCGTTTTCGCAGAAAATATTATTTTGTTTTTATTTTCCCAACGAATAAAAATATTGTGAACAATATATGTGTTTTTTTTTTTACAATATTTTAGTATTGTTTGCTTTATAGCCTTTGTTACATCTTTTCACTACATGCACGAACAAGGTCTGTTCAAGAAAGAAAAAAAAAAAAAAACAGTAGAAACATCTCATGACGTTATTTTCAAATTCAAATTCTTTAATTCTGACATGAGTCCATAGTGTTAGTATAACAAAATAACTTAAAGACTAGTGTTAGTAATTTAAATAATAAAGGTATCATCCTTAACTGGTGTGGATCCTTACTCAGTGAGGCAGCAGAGAGGAGTCCCACCGACCTCGGAACACACTCAGGAGACTATTAGTGGCGGTGCGCAGCCGGCCGGCCATGGATTGTTTGCTGGTTGTACAGTTACACATAATATATAATCTACCAACTCCCAAACTACGACAAGCTTGTATTTTGGAAGTTAGTGGTTCTTACGATGACTTACATTATAAAAACAACCTGTAGCCTAGGTATTGACTTCCATAACTTAACAGCAAACAAATCAAATTAAAATTTCAAAACATAGGTACCTTGAGAAATAAAACAAAGTATCTAAATTATCTAAAACTAAAAATAAACATACAAAAATAAAGAGAATTAAATCATATAATATATACCTTCACATCAACAAAAAATAATGTTTTACTTTTTTATACTTAAAAGCATCTCAGGCCAGCTGGCGTGGTGGGTTAAGATACCGCCTATCATGTCGCAGGTCGTGGGTTTGATTCCCATCCAGGACAAACATTTGTGTGCATGAACATTGGTGTGTCTGGTTTCCATAGTACAAGCTCTGCTTAGTTTGGGATGACCGTGTGTGAAATGTCCCAGGATATTATAATTATTATTAGTTTGTGCATAATCTATAGTTTGCAACCAATCACTTAGTCTACGCTCGCTCTACGCTTTCTGCGTAAAACTGGCCCAAAGACTGCATATGTAAAAAGACTGGCAGAAAGCTTTAAAAAGAGTTACCTTTACTTGATTTGTACAACGTGCAAATCTTCGAACTAGCATGTTACATCAAACGGCCAGCGACCTGCGCTCTCTCTCTATATCTATGTTGTCCCTAAGATCCTCAGTGACCCATTGACCCAAGTACTTAAACTTAGGCCCCTTCCAACTTATTCCCTCTTCTCAATGTTTACAAAATGTCCAGAAATAGGTTTCATCAATACTTTGCATTCTAGTTTCAGCTTTGAACGGTCCGCCGTGAGTTTAAACTTGCGTAATAATGGAACTATTGCTGTTTTTAAATACATCAGTGCATATGTTTTTCCTGAAATAATATAAAGATTGAAATGTACAAGATAGTAAAAATACAATAATTATATTGCTAAAAGTAAAGAACATGGGCCACAACATACGACCCTGGGGGGCCCTTGCCATTTGACTAAGCAATTCAGTTTCTTGTAATATCTTACTGACGACAAACATTCATTTTACACATTATTAAGACAAATCAAGTAGCAAATCTTAGTTTCTACTTGGTATAGTCTTTTAAAATCCAATAAGCATCTTAATCCACCAATATTCAGTGATTTACAATGTCAAACGCTTTTTCAAATCGCTTCCAATCATAGGTAGGTTCCAATGACAACTGCTAATAATAGTATGTTGGTGAAAACTGTGAAAAGATACTTACCAATACATCCTCTCCGGCCCGGCGAGAAACTAGCAAAAGCAGCTTGATGATTCGGAAAAGTGTCAGGACTAAGCCATCTTTCTGGTTTAAACTCGTCAGCATCTAAACCCCAATATTTAGGATTTCTGTTTACGCTCCATACGTGGATTATTAAGCTACTGCCAGCAGGAATTGTCACATTACCTAAACAAATGAAAACTAAATAAGTATATGATTATAATCATCTAGAAAAACTTTTAGCAAATGTGTTTTCAGTTCCTTTTCTTTTTAACTGACTTCAAAAAAAGGAGGAGGTTATTTTTCAGTCATTGCTGTTTTTCTGCTGGGCAAAAGCCTATCTCGAATCCTTCCAGTTTTTCTCTTTAAGAAGGTTGTTTGATTTTTTTTTTCTATATTTATAAGACCTCTGGCTCAATTTAACAATATAATCTGGAAAATAACTAACTACTGCAGTCTCGTGCGCGCGTTTAGCGTATGGCTTGGTTTCGTACAGCATAATCAGCCTATATGTTTTCACTACTGGGACACAGGCCTCCTCTCTTATTAGAGGGAGTGGAGTGGGCTGTAATGTGCCTGCGTGGAAGATCCACGCAAGCACATTAAGGGTTGGTAGATGTCACGTCTTTGAATTTTTGGTTTTTGACATACCGGTTTCCTCACGATGTTTTGGTTTTGTGTTTCGCACATCTAAGTCAAATATGTACTTGTGACTGAGTACCTAGTATAGTCGTTGTCGAAGGTGTTTTTACTAATAGTGCTATAAGGTCGTGCCAATCGCCAAAGATGAGATCAAATGAAAAGGATCATGTGATGCAGTCTTCCATAAAAATTACATCACGAGAGCTACGTTCAAAAATTAAAAATGTGAGGATTCGTTTTAATTACATTACTACTGTTTTTAACAATATAATACTCAAATAAGACGATAGTAATGCCGCACAAACTGATGACAAAAAATTTAAACTGTGTCTGTGGAAAGCTGGAGTACCATGTCAGTAAATTTAAGTTCTATTTATTATGCTGAAGGAATCATTGAAGGAGAAAAAGCTGCGTGTCCTTTATTTTGCACTCGCCGAGTCTGCTAACCTATGAATTAAATACGCCTGAAAATACATTTAAAATCTGAACAGTTTGAAATCGATTTATGAAATACCTTGCTAACCCTAAAGTAAAACTTGAATGTAAAGATGTTTATGAGAAACATGCAACAAGCATGTAAGTTGGTTTCCGTGCAGGAGAAGGTCAAGTACTTAGTAGTTCTAGAGTAGTTCTATAACGAACAATTCAATGTAGGTACATGTGTCAAACACTTCTTCCTCTTAGCGTATCAATGGCAATCTTTATACAGTCAGCCCAGAATTTGGCTACGAGCTTGGCACCTTCAGTAGCGTCGATGAGCTCCTGTAGCATACAGACAGGAGGACACGTTGGACGCATCATAACTGCCCCATCGTTTGTGGGACTGCATCACATTTACACTCCAGGGCGAATTCAATTGTGAATCTCCATCCGAGCCGGTTTTCTTTGCTTTGGCAAAACACTTACAATACTAGAAGTGTTTCAGAACGTAAATTTGTGCGAACACCAGTAAAAACTGACTATGACAAAAGAGCCAATAAGTATTTGATCCCTACATTTTTTTTATGATATCTACGGACTAAAAAAGATAATAGTGTAAATAGTAAGATAACATTAAAGAGTAAAATAAAAAGAGAACTCCTTAATGAAATAGTCGCAAGGTGTGACAATACATTACTTGATCTTGTTGTTGTACATCTGCCAGCCCTTTACCAACTATGTTGAGGTCAGCTTCCGTCTCACCGGATGCAGCTGAATACCAGTATTTTACATAGAGCGACAGCTGTTTATCCGAACTCCAAAACCCAGTTACTGGGTAATACGATACCCCTTGGTAAGACTGGTTGTCAGACTTTTGGGATTAATCTGAAGACTCATAACGAGTGTCAAAAATTCATGACCAACCAACCGGGCCCGGCCATTCATGGCCGGGACCAACGGCTTAACGTGCTTTCCAAGGCACGGAGAGTTCCCGGTATGTAAATATGGTCACCTATCCATGGATCAACCGCCGTAAGTGTAGCTTAACCAGATCGATCGATCCATGCGGCTGTTACGAGTCTGAGGAGGTATTTTTAAAACAGCACGCGTAGCACGAGCTATCGCGGCCCACACTGCCTTTATAATAATATTTCTAGTATCCATTTAATTTTATACAATCTACTTATTGTTAGATGTCCAATTGGGAGTTCCAATTCGAGAAATCCCTAAATCCACTTTTTCACTTTTGAGGATTAAAGCATATTTTGGAAAAAAACACACATGGCGTATAAAAATGAAAATGCCATCAAGTAATAGTAAAAAGTAACCTCTTTATTTAAGTATAAAAATAAAATCCATAAAGTTATTTTAACATCTGTAATTGAGAAAATAAAGTTTTGGACTTATCATAAGTAGGACTTAGGGATCATTCGAATTGGGGCACCCAATTAAACTACTCAAAACCAAATAGGGCCAACCCTAAGTCAATTTAGAATTTCGTCTTAGAATAAAAAATTGGGTAATAATGCGTTTATTTTAGCGTTGAATTCAAGTGGGTAAACAGAAAAAGTGAAGTGCTTAAAAAACATTTTTGCGCAAATTCTGTCTGATTCTAAGCGTAGACGTTACCCGTTACTTTCTATCTCAGATTTGTTTGATTTCGGTATCAATAGTGATCGCTATGCCTGATTTTTGTCGTCATATGAACATGGAAAGCGCAGCAAGAGCTGTTGCTATGATTCAGGAGGGAGGCTCTCGAGATCTGTAGCAATACGTCTCGGTGCGTCACCTGCGTTTCAAGAACCAAAGGCTAACTAGACGAGTGCTAATCCTGCCGACAAACTGTTTGGTACACCTTTTATAAACCTACCAAAGATTCGTAAAATGTGTAGGTACAAGTGTTTGGTCATTTGTTTAATTAGAAATCTTATTACTTACGTAACTTTGTATCCGTAGAAGCTTGGCGACCCAAAATTGGTCCAACCGGGTATAACCTGATAGATTCTTTAATTACTGCTTCTAAATAAACTAATTTAGATAGATTCTCCTTTGATACTCTTTCGTTTTCGCCCAAAACATGAGTTATTCTGAGAATAAAAAAATATAATATACAAACTCGTGCGATTTATACAAACAAAATTATTATTTTGTTTCTCTACTATTATTATTTTGTTACTCACTACATTCTAATATAATAATTTTAATAGAGACTTGAATTCAAAACAATATGCTGTTTTTACATGTTGTTAAAATAACTTACTCTTGATAAATTTTCTCCTGCACTTCAGGATAGCTGCCGATGCAGACCAAGATGAACAGCATTTCATAGATAGTGGTGTCAAAGGCAGCCAACAACAGGTTGTCTAAGATGTTCCTCAGAATAAAATCCGTAAAGAGGGTGCCAGTCTCAGTCACAGTATTCTCCAGAAGGACATCTAAGACGCTTTGGCATTTACGACCTTTAACAAAAAAATGGGTATTCCAACTAAAAATAGGAACCTACTCTAACTTCAGTTGATCCAATAAGAAGTCATTTTAATCCTTTTACGAAACTGCATCGATTAGCATCATAAAACAAATCATGAGAGTTGACTTTTTGTAACTGAGTGTACCATTCTGTGAATGTATTAGCAGTAACTACTTATTGCAAAAAATAAGGTGGTCTCCTGAGAATGTTTTCCTGTATCCATCTCAAATTACCTAATATATACAGCCTTAGCCAAAAGTATTAGGCACCCCACAAACATTGAAACCACAAATTATGGATCAGGTGTTTTATGGCACGTCAAAATACCTTATCTATTGTTTTAATTATCGTTTGAATACAGTTCTTGGGCTATTGTTTAACAGATAGTTTTGTTTTTGTTATAATTTATTAGGTGCACGTGTTTTATGAGGGTGCCTTATACTTTTGGTCAAGGCTGTATATAATATACAGGTGTCCCTGGAAGTATGGATCAAATCGAATAGGGGCATGAGCAAGGTCATTTCCAAACTTTTTAACCCTGAGAATGTTGGTGCAATTTTTTACGGTTCAAAAGTTATGACCAATTTTTGTTTTTTTCATTCACTTCGCATAGTGCTCAATGAAAAAAATCATAAAAAACCAAGCAAAGCTATCAATTACTTTTTTTTTTTCAAAACTTTGTAAAAAAGTGGGCCTTTCCTGTGGCAATACTTTTACGCAGCTAGAAAACATGCGTTCAATAAGAAAAAACATTTACAGCAAAGGCTTCGTTCTGGCAAAAATTTTACTCAAGTTTCGCGCGATTTTCATGGGAAAAAGTTACACTAGCGAAAGTTGACCACGTACGAGTATTACAAAAACTGGTCCAAGTCATAGAGATTCTTTGTAGGTATGAATCACTGGAATATTCTTAACAGTTTAAAAGTTAGAGAATTTTATTAACAAGGAGGTCGTATTTTTAAAATTTTATAACTACGTGGCAAAATAAAATAAAACAATGAAATTAATATGTAAATGTATTATTAAATTGAAATTACAATAGATGTTCAAAATTCCTTCCTCTTACTCTCAAACACAACTGGCATCGCCGAATGAAATTTAGTATTATTCGTCTAAATGCACGGGAATTATTTTTTATGTATAAGGTTGCAGATGTGATTTTCTGACGGAGTTGTTCCTCGGTTACCCTCTCTGTCTCTTACACCATCTCTTTGTAATAACCCCATAAAAAGAAATCTATGGGGTTCAGGTCAGGGGAACGTGCTGGCCATCGTATGTGCCCCCCTCTTCCGATCCAACGACTAGGGAAAGTTAAGTCTAGATGGTATCTAACGACTCTTGCGTAATGTGGGGGAGCGCCGTCTTGCTGCAACCACATGTCTCGACGGGCTTCAAGTGATACTTCCCCAAGTAAACCATTTAGGTCATTCTGTAGAAATCTCAAGTATGAGGGGCCATCGAGTCTAGCAGGTAACTCATGAGGACCTATTAGCTGTCCTTCTACTATATCAGCCCACATGTTTACTCCAAACTGATGCTGGAAATGGTCACTTCATACAATGTGTGGGTTAATGCGCGCATAAAAATGCAGATTATGCATGTTAAATATCCCTACCCTTCGGAAACTTGTTTTATCGCTCCATAAAATTTTCTTTAAACATTGAGAATCTTCACGATGGCGACGTAACATTTCCCTACAAAAGCCCTTCTCGGGCCATGATCTCTCGGTAAAAGGGCTTGCACACGTTGAACGTGAAAGGGATGAATTATGTGTCGTCTCACAGTACGATGTACCACAGATCTCGGAACCCTGACAATCTGACATTCTTGACATGCGACGAATACTTGTCATTGGATTCTCACCTAGCATCTGAAGCTGGAACGCTGCGTCAACCTTCCCTAGCACCTGGATTTCTACCATCTGTGTAAGCGGAGTGTACACGTTGGAATACTCGGTAATCCGGATAGCGGTCCCGATTAGGATATTGCTCTCGATACACTCTTGCAGCTTGGCGTGCATTTCCATCACAAAATCCGTAAATGAAATGCATATCTGCATATTCATGGCTGTTGTACGTAGCCATACTCAAGTCAAACAGTGTCCAAATCAAAGGAAAAAACAAAGTCCAAGTTACACAGTCCAAATAACGTTAAAGAATAATTATTGATGATCACCGAATTAAGTACAGTCACGAGCACGAATATGTATACACTTAGGGAAATTTAAAAGCGATTTTCTCGTAAAATAACGATAGAAATGTAGAGATGCCTACCTATTTCATAATTTTATGTAATCTAAAACGCTATGTTTGTAACAACATACAATTATAATCAATACATTAGAAGAAAATCAGTTTTAAAAGTGGCTAAGTGTATACATACTATTGCTCGTGACTGTACGTACGCAGTCACAAGCTGGTAGCGAGTTACTAAGACATATACCTGAGTGCGAAGGTGCGCCGGCGCTGGTTCTTTTGTTTCTCTTTCCCCGCACTTTCCTAGCACCTCGTTGACGATTGGATCAGCTTGTGGCCGTCCACACTAGTCCTATTATAAGTGCAAGTGTGGGTAGATTTGTTCCGCGCGGACCGCCAATTTTATTTGTTTTTCTCTGTGTTTACACAAGTTCCAGCCGGCACTTGTGTAAGCGCAGAGGGAGCCACCGTGACACTCGGCGAGCTAGCTCACCGCCGCGGTCGCGGAGGCCACGCCCACTAACATGCCTAAACCCGGCTAACGCGACTCGCTGGGCCGCGATGCCGGGTCACCTGAAGCCCGTCCGGCGATGGATCGGGCGACGTCGCTACCGAATATCTGTGACGCGGCGACCGACGCACCGCCGGCCGGACTACGACTACGAAGAGAAGAAGGAAGAGGGGGGGCGGAACGAGTGCCGCTGTAGCTGCCGACCCACCGACGATATCGGCGCCTGCGTGCGCTGCGCCAACGCCGCCGTCGAGCCGACAGCGCGAGGTACCCGTCCGTCCCACTACGTTTCGCCCGGTGCCGATACAGGCCCCGGGGTCATCAGTGACGACAACCGGCCGCGCCCCACCACCCGCGCGCGCGACCGCTCCCGTACGCGCTTCCGCGACCGCGACAACAACCGCGCGTACCACTGCACCTGTCGCGCGTGTCAATACGTCGCCCACCACACGCGCCACCGCGCCACCCACCACGCGCACCGCTGCGCCACCTGCCGTGCGCGCCGCCACGCCGCCAGCCACGCGCACCGCTGCGCCGCCCGCGAGTGCTTCCGCTCCAGCTGCGCGACCCCGCGCATCCACCGTGCGCTCCGCTGCGCCACCGCCGCGCTTCACGTCTCCGCCCGCGCCAGCCGCACCCGGTCCCCGCTTCTCGCTGGCGGGCCCGGCATCTGCTCCACAGGCGCCAGCGTCGCCGGCGCCCCCCGCACCTCCGCCTTCGACTCGCCCGCCATGCTGTCGGTATGCTCATCGCGTGCGGGATCGAGCATGTCGCTCGCATCGGCGGGCTCGGCCGGGTCCGGTCGTGACGACGTGTCCTCGGACACGACACCGCAAGCCGATACCCGGCCCACCGTGGGAGGAGCTGACACCCCTCTGGGATTCGGCTTTGAGTTCACACTCGCCGAATCCAGACCCCAGCGGAAGCACCGAAGAAGGAGTTCCGGCGAGGCAACCATAGAGGCGAAGCGGCTGGACTTGGGCGAACCAGCGTCGCCCACTTTCGCCGACGCAGTGCGCTCGCCTCCGCCGACTCCAACACCGGAAGTGACAGCTACAGGGGTAAGTGATACCAATTTACCCCCTGTCCCCCGTGCAGCTACCAGACCCCCTGCTACCGCCCCCGGTGCCACGACGACGACGACGACGTGGGTAAGACGCAGGCGATGGTGACCGGGTCCGCGCCTCTCCCACCACCCTTGAAGCTGCAGGGAGCTGACGTCGAGTGGTCGCCCCGGATCAAGTACCTGGGCGTCACCATCGACCTTCGGCTCACAATAGGGTCACACGTCCGCAATGTTGTCGCACAAGGTAGAGTCGCCCGCAACCTCCTCCGACCAGTGCTCTCGTCCCGCATCCCGGCGCGCGTCAAGTTGGGCGTGTACAAGGTGTACGTGCGCCCAATACTGACGTACGCCGCCCCTGCATGGTTCGCCCTCACGAGCGAGACGAACCGTAATCTCCTCCGCACGCAGCAAAACCTTGCGTTGCGGACCATAGTGGACGCCCCTCGTTTCGTGAGGAACGACATCATCCAGAGGGACCTCCGCATTGAGAGCCTGGACGAGTTTGTGCGGCGCCTCGCGAAGGGGATGTTCGCGCGTGCCGAAGTATCCGCTTGGCCTCATGTCAAGCAGATAGCGCCCTGGCATACGCGCCCCCCAGACGCGAGGAGACCCTTGCCCCGCGACCTAGTTGCGGACGACTGACCCCATCACCGGACTGGACTTTCGAGTGAGTCGCCCTCAGTCTACACGCGGCTCACTTGTGACAATGACACTACTCAAATACATGCATCTGTTGCGTGGCGCGTGCTAGGTTAATATAGGCGTGTCACATAGCAAACATCAGACATTCACCTCTGAACGTGAACGCGACTCGCGTATACACCGGGCGTTGTTACACAATACAATACCGCTCTCACACCCACTACACAGTCCCTTCTTCCCGTCCGGGCTCGGCTCGACTCGAAAACGGAGAGGGGAGTGGGGTCATACATCCTATCTGTAGGAACGTCGAGTCCGTAACTCTGTCGCTGGACGCCATCTGCTGGGCTTCCCCCATGTAGGTGGGGTCTAACCCGGTAGTGGCTGTCCGCCGAGTTATGGTGAAACAAGCGACGTTGGGCATCTCTCTACATGGGCGTGTATGACGCACGCCCAACCATCCATTCGCCAGTGGCGACCACAACGAGGGGCCCGTGGTTATGGGCCACCGTGTTGCTTCCGCGGTCGGGGGCTATGCCCCGATGCCGCACGCCAGTATGACATCCCGCAGTATGACGTCATTGACAGCAGGTGCACGGTTTTTTCCGGGTTGTAGCTAGGGCAAATAACATGACTCATGAGATAACAAAATTTTACCGAAATTATTTTAATTTTTTATTTAAACCTAAACCACATCAAACAGTAGTGTTCAGATAGGTAACAAATGCCTAGGGACTGAAATTAAATCGTTAGTTTAGCTGAAAAAAATGAAAATTTGAAACATAGAAAATTGTAAAAATACGACCTCCTTGTTAATAAAAATCTCTTACTTTAAGCTATTAAGAATATTCCAGTGATTCATACCTCCAAAAATCTCTATGACTTGGAACAGTTTTGTAATACGTGGTCAACTTTCGCTAGTGTAACTTTTTCCCATGAAAATCGCTCGAAAATTGAGTTAACCTTCTGCCAGACCGAAGACTTTGCAGTAACTGTTTTTTTATTATTGAACACATGTTTTCTAGAGAGAGATAAGTATTACCAAAAGAAAGGCCCACTTTTCTACAAAGTTTTGAAAAAAAAAAATAATAATAATAACCCTGATAGTTTTTTTAATGATTTTTTTCATTGAGCATTAATCGAAGTGATTGAAAAAAAAACAAAAATTGGTCATAACTTTTGAACCGTAAAAAATTGTAGGTACCAACATTCTCAAAGTATAAAAGTTTGGAAATTACCTTGCCTACACTCCTATTCGATTTGATCCATACTTCCAGAGACACCCTGTATATATACAATATTAACAGGTATTGCTTTATTTAAAATCTCTGCTGGTCAGTTCTTACCTTCGTAGTCAAAGTTTCCTTTGTTTTTCAACCGTTGTAAATGTTCCGATTTTCGTAGCTGTATCATCTACAAAAGTTGTAAGGTATTTAAATATAGAATATATTGAAGAGCATAAATTCATTTCATTCATTTTGTCACAAAACTTCATCAATTTTATTGACCTTTATTTATTTTCGTGTAAGTCACATTGTCTATCCACTTATTATCATACTCACATGCTCCGAAAGACTGAAAATGATTTCCAGAGCCTTGGACAGTTTACTTTTGTAACTCGACAAATTAAAAATGAAATCGAACATGAGCCAAGGTTTATTGAGCCTAGTGCTGACAATATCAAGACAATTGTTGACTGCCACCTTATAATTATCGTTAACAAGATCTTTATCATCGACTCCAGCGCCTAGTGTTGTTCCTAAAATAATAACAGTATGTTAATTGGAATAGAGTAGAATATAATAATAACAATAATAATAATAATCATTTATTTGACAGAAAATACATTCCAATAGTTAGTAATTACATAAAAAACTTAAAACCTAGTGTTAGTACATAAATTTGGCAATTAATACGAATGTCAGGGTTCATTAATAAAAATAATAATAATCAAAAACATTATTTTACGTCACGGCTTGAAGGCAGTACTTGTGTCTTGGTCCAGTGCCTGAGCATTAGACCTTCCGCCCTATCGGCCACAGTAACTAAAAGGCTGTTGGCGCTGTCCCGCACCCGCCGCATCAGGGAGACTACACGCTTTCGCATGATTGCTAAAAGTCATCTATCCGTGCCTCTGCGAACATCCCTGACGCGCTACAGTGTCGTGGCAACCCCAACAGCGCCCTGTATGCGTTGTTGTACTGGACCCGTAAGGCGCTGTAAGCCCTCTGCGTGTAGTGTGCAGGTGTAAAAAGATTGGTAGTATGCCCTAAATAGAGTAGTTTTTATATCCCTTCAGCACTTTGCAAACCTACGGATCAACATATTGCTCCTGACTGACAGCGCCCTACGCTCCCTCTCCATGTCTACATTATTCGTCTGCGTTGCAGTGACCCAATGCCCCAGATACTTAAAATACTTTACCCACTGTAACGCAGTCCCACCGAGTGTGACAGGTGGCACTTCTCGGTAGTCTTTAGTGCCTGCCTTGAATAACAGACACTCGCTCTTTTTTGTATTATACCTGAGGCCCTGAGCCTCCGCATATTGCTCACAAACAGACACAAGTCTTCTGAGGGCGCTGATCGATGGGGCCAGCAGCACCATGTCATCGGCGTAACTTATGTTATTGACGAGTGTTCCGTCAATGGAACAGCCTACCATAGTGCCGCTGAGCTCACGAACCAGCCGATCCACGTACAAACAGAAGAGTTTAGGCAAAGTCAGACCACCCTGTCTGTCCCCGCACTCCAGCCCATATGGATCGGATAGCGAGTCTGCCTATTTCACCATATTCGACTGATGGCCGTACCAATACTTGAACAATTCAATCACCTCACCCAGAAGTGTTGTATCTTCATACAGCTTCTTCCATAAAACACCATAGGACACCAAATCGAAGGCTTTTGAAAGGTCAAGAAAACACGCGTACACGGGGTTTTTTCTGTCCGTGTAGTATCTGATAGTGTGCTTGAGACAGAGAACAGCCTGCTCTGTTGAAAGACCAGCTCTGAAACCAAATTGGGCATCGTGTAACGACAGATGCTTATTTAACTGCTTGTCAAGCACACTGTCCAATACTTTGGCAATAATCGTAGCCAACGATATGGGCCTATAGTTATTTATGTCCGAAGCGTCTCCAGTTCGATTTTTTATAATCGGCACAACTAAGGTTTTCATTAGATCCTCAGGCAGATACGTGTGCGAGAAGCAGAAGTTGAAAAACATTGCCAGCACTCTGGGCATGTGAACACCTGCATTTTGTAAATGCTCTATGCTGAGAGAATCATGCCCAGGTGATTTACCGCGCTTCATGTTTTTCAACACTGCAGCTATTTCTTTAGCCGTAACCCTTACCGGAGATTTCGTTGTTGGCTCCCTTACCGTCAACGACTCTCCCATTGTACCCAGAGGAGACTGCATTTCAAAGTGATTTTTAAAGACATTGGCTATGGCGGCAGACCCACTAACACCCTCCACCACATAAATTACGCCAGCGCTCCAGTGTGTCCCCGCCACCTTTTTAAGGTCGTCTGTGCATCTAGCAGCTAGATTCTAGCTGGTGGGCTCTCCACAGAGGGGGATTCATGGACGGCTCAGATCTGAAGTGCGTATGCGTCGCCTCCCCACACCATCCACCCAGCGCCGCGAACCCTGTCACCTCTCACCTCTACACTTATGACTTTATAAATTCTTCAGTAAACGGAGTTGAATGTTGAGTCAAACTTATGAACTTTTTGCTATCAATACACTAAGAATAATATGATTACCTTACATGCATTACAAAAACACTCTTTTGAACACTCACTGCAAGCAGTTTCCAAAATACTCCTAGTGATTTTCTCAGTGAGATCCACTTCATCTTTGCCGACATCCGCGGCAAGAAGCTCAACAAATCGACCAGCTTGATCATTGAAGACCTCAAGATAGTTTTCCAAAAGGTACTGCTTGAAGCACAGGTCTGCAATTCGACGATTGTGCTTCCAAGTAGGCACTGAAACGTTTTGAGCACCATGGAAACTAATACAACCTTTAGCTATTTACCAACACTAATCACTATGTTAAACTTGAGTTAAACTTGTTTTATAGCTTAAAACGTGAATTAATATCAAGTTATAAAACAATGGACAGTGGAGTAATTAGAAAGGGAATTCGGTGATTGTGACATCTTGAGATAGGACTATAAGAAAAGCAAAGCAGTACCTACTGAATGAAAACTAGGCAAAAGTGGTATATTTGACCAATAGAGATAATGTACACAATTGTAACAAAACCGCATTTCTATTGGTTCATAGACCACTTCCACCCAGTATCCATTACAAATATATTGTTCAGTAAAAGAAATAAGAAATAGTAAATAGGCTACCTTCAGCCGAAACCAACATATTGCCAAACATCGGTTCTACAAATCTATACACAAACATCTTTTCCAGGCACTTGTTAAGTACTGTGAGCACGTCTTCAGGATCTGTAACAACTGTAAGAAACGAAAGTAACGTAAATAAATGAATTTTGAATATGGGGGTCAATTTTCGGGGCAAATAAGAAAATTAAAAAAAAAAAGTTTTGCAAACTGTACCGTGTGACATATCAAATGAAAGGTCTTACTGTGAGGGTCTTAAGAAAACAGACGAAAATTGACCATTCCCCCTTATCTCCGAAATAACTGAGCCTAAAATTTTGAAAAAAATACAGAAAATTGTTCAATACTATAGATTACAGGAACTTGGAAAACTTGGTAAATCTCTCAATATTGTACATACAAATTTACATTTGCAGTTGGAATGTATGGGAGAACATATTTTTCAACTACAATGTTAAGTTTGTTCTTGGGATTCATCCCAACTACGGAACCCTTCATTGTGCGTAGTCCGACACGCACTTGGTCAGTTTTTTTTTTATATTTACATTGTCAATTTGAAATTATTATTGTAAAAATATGAACATCAATAATATTATGCTCTATCCGATTACATTGAGCGTCGCTGATCACTTTATCTTGTAGCTTAAAAAGTATCGCGTTGACAAAAATATAAACACTATTATTCAATATTTATTAACTATATGTTGTAATTGTTTCTTCTATATTATATGCCTATATTGTTAATACAATAAAGCTATGCACATTTTGTCATAAAATTATTTTTGATCTTCTTACTTTTTGTTGTTTGGAGTAGGTATTTACATATGTAAATTGTGTGTCGTGAGTCTGGGTGTAATTATCTATATAAGTACGTATTTACAAAAAAAAAGTAGTGTATCATTTATATATTAATTTTTTTTTTTTTGTGTGTATCAGTTATCTGGTTTCCACAGTAGAAGCTATGCTTAGTTTGGAATCAGGTGACCGTGTGTGAATAATGTCCCAGGATATATTATTATTATTGTTTTTTTTTTACATATTTCGGGACCCTGGGGTCCCGGACCTTTGGAAGGCATACGAGAGTCTCCTGGATGCCAGCATCATGCCTATATTACATCTATTATATAAAAAAAGATATTTTTTGTATTTTTTTGGACGTGTACAGACCCCATGTACCATAGAACCTAAGTTTCAAATAATATCCAATAATATTTTTTTCTGGAATCCAGGAGGTTAGATAATTTTAAATGATGAGAAGGCACCAACCGATGAGTATCCCTATATGCACTATGCAAGTGTACCCAAGGAAAACCCCCGGTTGGTGCAGGACTATTGTTGTACGTGGAAACAAAACATATTGGGCTATGGGTTTGGGTGGCTAAAGTGGATTGGGTAACTTGAACTATGGAAGAACTATGTCCTCTGCCTGACCAATGTTATACATTATACACGGATATAAAAAATAATTTAAAAAAATTAATCGACTTCAAAATGAAATTAACTCAAAATTATGAAATAATTTTAATTTCGGAAGTCGGTGTCTTGCGATCTGTATTTTAATTTTTTGCCACCGACTTCCGAAATTAAAATTATTTCATAATTTTGAGTTAATATTACTTTTTGTAGTGTAGAAGTCGATTTAATTTTTTAAATTATTTTTAATTTCGAAATTTTTAGTTTTTAGTAGAAACTGGAATATTTGTTTGTAATAAGTAGTTAATAGTTTTGTTATAAATGTTGCACTAGAATTTGACAAAGGTTTTGAGATGTTTTCCCTTTGACACCACACCCACGTTGAAAGCTAGGTAATCCTAACTATTGCCATTACTGAGGTCCAATAAGCACTTACCTGGTTATCATCAGACTTCAGAAAGTATCATGTAGTAGCACCTGTGCTCAATTAGATAAATGTTGAAAGCTAGGTCATCCTAACTATTTCCATTACTGAGGACCAATAAGCACTTACCTGGTCATCATCAGACCTTCAGAAAGTATCATGCAGTAGCATCCGTGCACAATTAGATAAATGTTGAAAGCTAGGTCATCCTACGTATTTCCATTATTGAGAACCAATAAGCACTTACCTGGCCATCATCAGACCTTCAGAAAGTATCATGTAGTAGCACCCGTGCTCAATTAGATAAATGTTGAAAGCTAGGTCATCCTAACTATTTCCGTTACTGAGAACCGATAAGCACTTACCTGGTCATCATCAGACCTTCAGAAAGTATCATGTAGTAGCATCCGTGCTCAATTAGATAATTGTTGAAAGCTAGGTCATCCTAATTATTTTTGTTACTGAGAACCGATAAGCACTTACCTGGTCATCATCAGACCTTCAGAAAGTATCATGTAGTAGCATCCGTGCTCAGTTAGATAAATGTTGAAAGCTAGGTCATCCTAACTATTTCCATTACTGAGGACCAATAAGCGCTTACCTGGTCATCATCAGACCTTCAGAAAGTATCATGTAGTAGCATCCGTGCTCAATTAGAAAATTGTTGAAAGCTAGGTCATCCTAATTATTTCTGTTACTGAGAACCGATAAGCACTTACCTGGTAATCATCAGACCTTCAGAAAGTATCATGTAGTAGCATCCGTGCTCAGTTAGATAAATGTTGAAAGCTAGGTCATCCTAACTATTTGCGTTACTGAGAACCAATAAGTGCTTACCTGGTCATCATCAGACCTTCAGAAAGTATCATGTAGTAGCATCCGTGCTCAATTAGATAATAAAATTGTTGAAAGCTAGGTCATCCTAATTATTTCTGTTACTGTGAACCGATAAGCGCTTACCTGGTCATCATCAGACCTTCAGAAAGTATCGTGTAGTTGCAACCGTGCTCAATAAATGTTAAAAGCTAGGACATCCTATTTCCGTTACTGAGAACCTTGTTTTGAGATGTTTTCGGTACACGTAATAATACGTAGTAGTCCATTATCTTGTAAACTACTGAACCGAATTTGATGAAACTTTCACTGTGCCCTAAGTTGAAGTAAATCTAAGCCACCAAAAAAAGAATGGTCACGATCCGATTAATAGTTTCGGAGAAATTCGTGGACAAACATACATACATACAAACATACATCTATGAAATTTTGTATATTTGTTTGGAAGCCCTAATAGATCATATGTGAATATCTCGGAGCCCTGGCAACACCAGCGCTGTTTACATGACCCGTGTATTAAAAATTAATAATTAACTGAAATAATAAACTAAGTTAAGTAAAAAATTGTGGAAGTGCATGTGTGGACAACTATCTCCAAGCTATATTATTTGTGACAATCGACATTCAGTGAAATCACTAATACGACGAAGTCCCCGTAGAAACCTATTTTAGTGCTAAACAATAACAAAAAAAAATAAAAAATAAAATAAAGAGTGCTCTCAAGAACTTTACTAACAGTGCTATAAAACAGTAAACTTATTGTTTTGTTCAATATTTAATGTTTGCAATAACTTTGAATCCACATTAGAAAACGTTACGAAAAAATATTCAAAAAGTGAACTTTAGACTTTATACGACTACTAGCGCCACACACACTTGTGACGAGTGGACAAACTACGCAGTTACTACTAGCGCCATTGCTAACTCTAGTGGAGAGTAGAGGAAACGGTTTTGTATGGCAACTAGCGCCAATATTGTCTCTGTTGAAGAGTAGTAGAAGCAGTAGTGTTGCCACATAAAATATTTATTTAATATTTGGTAGAAAAACATAAATAACTGACTGTAAAATTCATATACTAACTTGAACTTTTTAATATAAAAACAAGAGTTACAATAAATAGTTAAATAAAACAAAGCAACTATAAAATAATGAATTTCCTTGAAAACATCACGTTTCGACGTACACGCACACGATCAGAGCATAATAATGACGACAGTATAACTACTTGTACTCTGGACTGTACCACAAACAGCATGCCAGACATGTCTGAAGATGAGAACACATCAGACAAAGAAGAGATAGAGAACCTTAGGTCGCAACTAGATAATGCGCATAAAGAAATCGAAACACTGACCTTAGAAATCAATAAATTGCGACAACTCAATACGGAGCTAATTAAGAAAAAAGGAAATCTATAAAAAAATTACGAACAGTCCAATTAAACAAAAAATAAAAATACCGAATACAATACCAATAACAAACCGAGTAAACACCATGGACACAAAAGAAACGCAAACTACAGAACATGTACCTAACAATATTCCTAGTGAATCACAGCAAGCAGTTCAGGCATAAATACTGATGATTCAAAATCAGAATATCCCATGAATGAAAATTCCCCGGTTGTTATTAACTCAACTGATCGTGAGAAGAACAAACTCTGTATCCTGAGCAACATTGCATCACACAACGCACACCAGGTCATAGAAGACACGTTTGGACAGAATTTCACTTATTGTAATTACATTTATCCAAACTGTAGTAGGAACGTCTAAACTATAAACGTCCAAACTACAGAACGTCTTTTGAACAACATTAACAATAAACTGTTAAATTTCGGCTTAAATGATTATTGTATAGTTATGTTGGGAGAGAAGGATCTTAAAACTTCCTCAAACTGCTTACATATTGTAGAGACCATTAGGAAATCTCTAGAGCTTATAACTTATACAAATGTAATTGTGTGTAGTCCAACTTATGTCTGCGGATCTCCTATATATTATATAATTATAAGGTGGAGATATTCAATAACCTATTATTTAAGGAAATAAATAGTGGATCCTACGCATATTATTTTGACACGAATTCCTATTTAAGTTACGATATGTTTTCGAGTAACTCAGATGCAATTAATAAAAGGGCACTTATACATATTTATAGAAAAATTATGGAAAATATAAATATTGACATAGACTACTATCAAAATTTGACACCCCCCACTTATTCAAATATAAATAATGAATGTACCAAATTTTTTCGCTGATAGTGTTGATTGTAAATTAATTAATTCGAATAGTGCTCATTTGCTATCAAATAAATTCAATTACTATCAAATAAAAATATTAAAATAATACATCAAAATATTGCTGGGTTGATAAATAAATCAAATAATCTTACTGTACTCGTATGTTTGAATGAGCTATCTGAAAAACAAATTAATCTAGAAGAATTGTGTTTTACAGAACATTTTATCATGGAAGGTTTCCAAAACCAATTATATAGTATATCTGCATACGCTTTACGCACACTTTCATTCGTATTATATACAGATGCTCTACTTACAGCGTACTATGGTTTAGTAGAATTCTATCTACTCTATGGGCTAATATTTTGGGGTAACTCGACTGAAAAAGAATCAGCATTCAAGTCTCAAAAAAGTTTAAAAATAAAACAATCAAGTTTAAAAATAAAATTCGTACTTTTTTGACCGCCACAGCATATTATAGCGTTACTGTGTTTCTTAATGAAAAGGAATTCGTCGTGACATAAGTAATTAAATTAATTTGGAGCTATTTCTATAATAATGTTAATTTATTCCATAATTTTAATAAGCCATTAATAATAAGTAAGACAACTTTTAATATTTTGTTATTTTTTATTTTATTTTATAAATCTATTATTTTGCACGTCACGTAGTGACAAACATGTTTGCACTTAATTTATTGTATCATCTTGTATGCACTTTCTAAGTATGTTCACACACATGTTTAAGCAAATAAAAAACTCTCTCTCTCTCTCTCTCTCTCTCTCTCGCAGATCCAATAATATTACATACATACGTATCGAATTGATAACTCCTTTTTTTGAGGTCGTTAAAAATGGCACGGGGTGACTTGCACACTCAATAATGGGCCACCGCGGCCGCATGCACTAGCATTTTATTTTTTTAATATCATACGCACTACGCAGGGTGCGGAGTGCGTATGATTTGAATTTATATATTTTTAACGATCTATAAAAAAAAAAACTAAATTTGTTAAGAAATGAATGATATTAAAACCCACGTGCGACATTGTTTATTATATGAGTTTCAATCTGGGCATTCTGCTGCAGAAGCTACACGTAATATATGTCAAAGGATAGCTCACGATGCAGTCTCCGAAGCAACAGCAAAGCGCTGGTTCCGCAATAACGATTTTTCCTTAACCGATCAACCAAGGTCTGGGCGCCCCATGGAAATAGATATCGGATAAATTAAAACTATTAATCGAAGAAGATCCTCGAAGAACTACACGCGATTTGGCTGTTCAGCTCGAGTGCTCTCATGGCACCATAGAAAATCATTTACATGGTTTGGGAAAGACTTACAAATATAGTGTTTGGGTACCCCATCAATTAAGTAAAGATCAGCTGACCTACCGAGCTGAGATTTGTGTACAACTTTTATCTTTCCGCCGCACATTTAATTGGTTAGATCATCTTGTTACTGGAGATAAAAAGTGGGTTCTCTATGTTAATCACACACGCAAGCGCCAGTGGCTGGGATTTAAAGAACAGGGATAACCAACGTCAAAAGGTGATCTTCATTCTCGCAAGGTAATGCTTTCTGTCTGGTGGGATATACATGGAGTAATAAGCTGGGAATTCCTTCCTACTAATACTACGATTACAGCAATAGTATATTGTGATCAACTCGAAATACTGAAGATTGACATCCATCGCAAACGTCCACAACACGACAAAATATTTTTCCTGCACGACAATGCCCGGCCGCATATTGCTAAGAGTACCAGGCTAAAACTATTGAAGCTTAATTGGGAAATGGGTGAATATTTGACCTTTTAACCGCCCGTCATTACCTTCCGCCAAAAGTTGATGAAAGAGAATATATTTAATGAAATATTTCAGCAATTCCTGATTCTGGTCCTTAAGCAGATTCTGGGAATTGATGAAATATTTCATTAACGATATTCTCCTTCATCAACTTTTGGCGGAAGGTAATGACGGCGGTTAAAAGGTCAAATATTCACCCAAATAATACCCCACCCTCCATATTCGCCGGACTTAGCACCAACCGATTTCAGCTTGTTCCGATCACTTAGTAATAATTTAGGGGAAAAAAGCTTTGACGATGAACCACACTTGAAACAATACATAGATGACTTCTTCAATTCAAAACTAACGAAGTTCTATGCGGACGCCATTCACTCTTTGCCAGATCGATGGCGAATGGTAGTAGAAAACGACGGTGAATATATTATTAATGATTAACAATTATTCATTTAATAAATAAATACAAATAAAATAGTTGTATGTCGCTCACTTATTAGCCAACCCAATATACAACGTGCTGTCGACCAATTTAAATTTTCGCATACGCGGGATAATAATAGCTTTTATTTTAATGCAAGTACGAATCATCCATACAATACCATGAAAAAGACAATTTGAAGTAAACAATAATGCTACCTATCTTTTTTAACTTAAACGTAACCTAAGGGTGAGAAAGAGAAATGGCGATCTGTGTGATACCGAACCCTCCCCCCCTCCCCCTTAAAGTTATTACTTACCGTAAACTGGTATCGGACCCATAAAAAATTTGGTCACATCTCCAACTTTTAAAGAATATTCTCCAAATGAAATAAACGGTTGAAGCAAATCTGAAAAAAAAAAAAATATTGCTCTTTTATTCTATCCCACCATTTATCTTACTTTTGACAGTTCAATTAGTGATGTCCTAACGCGCTACCGATTCGATTTCTTATAACAATCGACTGTAGTTTAATCGATTTAACACATTGATATTTTATTTTAAAGAAAAATGTATAGAAAAACAGTGTCCATGAAGCATTGCAGTTTTTTGGTTGCCTGTCAATAAATAAGGAACTTCATAGGGTAACTTCACAAGGTGCTTATGGTTTCACCATTTCCCTCTGTCTGTCCGTCCGTCTGTCTGTCTGTCCGTCCGTCTGTCTGTCTGTCAGCAGCTTAGCTCAGAGACTTAGTACTAGAAAGATGTTATTTGGCATGAGTATATTAATTACGCCGACAAAGTAATAAAATATATTAAAAAATTGGTAAAAAAAATGTAGGACAGGTACCTTACACGTAAAGTGGGAATGATATTTATTTTTAACCGACTTCCAAAAGGAGGAGGTTATCAATTCGTCTGTATGTTTTTTTTTTTTTTTTTTTGTATGTTTGTTACGCGATTACTCAAAGACGGATGGACCGATTTGGAAAATTCTTTTTTTGTTTGAAAGGGTATACTTTCGAGGTGGTCCCATATAAATTTTATTAACTTTGCTCGAGGAGTTTTTGAGTTAGCTTCAATAATGCGTATATTTCCCACTTATTTTATATGGATGTTGTGATGGTGTTTTAATAACTTCCTATCACTGTTATTTACATGGCTATATCTACAATTATTGTGCTCAATTATGTATTCGAATTTGTGTGGGGTAGGTTCCACAACTAAAAAGTGAAAAATAAAAACTTTTTAGCAAAAAATAAAACCGACTTCTAAAACAAAACACTACAAAGTGAAAAATAACTTTAATTTCGGAAGTCGGTGGCAAAAAACGAAAATACAAAACCAAAGACACCGACTTCCGAAATTAAAGTTATTTTTCACTTTGTAGTGTTTTGTTTTAGAAGTCGGTTTTATTTTTTGCTAAAAAGTTTTTCTCATCTATCCTATGGTTTTGGAAAGGCCGGTGAAAAGCATAGCGGGTCTGTGAAAACCATTTTTCCGTTCAGGGATCCGTTTTCGTTATATTAAGCTTTAAATTTCTATTTTTTATTAAAGTCAAGTGTCCCAGCCCGCCTGCTAAATGGTTGTTTTGGATAATTATTTAAAAATATTCGCGACTGTAGTGTATAATAACAAAGTTAAAAGGAAAACTATCACAGCTAAGTAGGCTCACTAAGTTATCGAGTAATCGAGCTAATAAGCTATCGAGTTAGTCGACCAACTTACATTTTGCAGTTGGAATGTACCGAACACGTTTTTCAACTACAACGTTAAGTTTTTTCTTGGGATAAATTCATCCCAACTACGGAACTCTTCATTGTGCGTGGTTCGACAGGCACTTAGCCAGTATTTTTTTTTTCCTGTTTTGATTTCAGTCGTATTGAGTACAGGATTAATTTCTAAGTTTTATAAAATAATAATCTTTTATAGTTACTTTTATAATAAATAAGGGGTGTCGTTTTGGAAGTGGAGTATCTCTGAATTTATGAGTACCTACAATATAATTAATGTCTTTAATAAATAAAAACTTACCATCAACTTTTGTCATCAAGTGTAGATGCCCAACAATGGGCAACTTCCCTGGGTGTGTGGGAACAAGCTTATTCACTCGGGGCAAGAAGTGACGACACACCGCCTCATATGTCAGATACACACATACTATCGAAATTATAATTGTTAAAAACATTTTTTTAAGCAATTACTAGGGACCTAGACTTGATTTTAGACAAGAAGTACTGGTAAATTACAAGGTTTTTTTTTAATATATTAATTTAATTAAAATAACTTTTTGTCCGTGTTGACTAAACACGAGTACGAGTAATCTGTAAGTCTCACCTTGAAAACTTACGTGAAGTGAGCTGTCATTGTTATAGCCTTGATTGCTAAGGGTTGACCAAGCATTACATTTTAAGGCTCAGCGCAGACAGAACGGAGCGCAGCGGAGAGGATTTTATTAACGCACTTGAAAATAAACTTTAAAATTATTAAAATAAAGTGCATAAATGCTTCAACCTGACAAAAAATGCTCGCCCGTCCTTGAAGATAAGCGGGAATCCCCGCGCGGCGCCGAGTCGGCGCCCGCGTCGTACGCGTACTTTCAGTGTTGTCACTGAGTTTAAAGAACGAGGACGTCATTTTTTTAGATTTTTAATCCGAAGTACCTACATAATGAACAGTAAAATGGACGAAAAAAAATTAATATGTTTAGTATCATCTCATGAATGTTTATTTAATGTGTCGAGCATAGCATATCGTGACAAATTAGTAAAGATGAATGCGTGGGAAAGAATTTCCGAACAAATGGGAAACCAGGTTTTTATTTATTTTGGTTTGCTCTTGACTCTAGTCTAGGTCAGAGGTGACAGAGATAAAGTCTAGTACATCTATTGCAACTCTGCGAAGCCGAAAACAGCCGCTAGATAGGGTTCCGTACCTAAAAGGTAAAAACGGGACCCTATTACTAAGTCTGTCTGTCTGTCATAAGGCTGTATCTCATAAACCGTGATAGCTTTTTTAGATAAATGTAACTTTGTAAAAAAATACTTATGTAATATAATATTTTTGTGGTTTGTATCTATTTTGTACATTATTTACAGATTTCAACCCCATCTGTCATATTTGGGTGTTGCAAACGAGAAAACTTGGCCAATATATTTTAAAAATAATAATTAAAAAATATTTTATTTATTGTATGTGTTTTATTTTAAGTATTATGAATTAACTACGTCGAATTATTATATTGTCTTGCCAATGAACTGATCCAGCTTCTGAACTACTCGTATCATCATACTTTCAGTTACATTATTTCTGTCTTCTTCTTCATTCAGCTGTTCAAAATCTTGAAATATATTTTCAGATTGATTTGACTCGTGAGATTGAGTATGAATATAGTTTTCATTAATAAGAAAATTGTGTAAACAAGTACAAGCAAGTATGATCTGGTCTCTCATCATCTAGATGAGGTTGCATTTTTAGTGGTCTTTGAAAAACCTCATACTTCTGTACCATTATTCCAAATGCACTTTCCATCATGCGTCGGGCTCGGCTCAGTCTATAATTGTATTTTTTTTTTTCTGTTCGTCACCTCTAATTACATTTCCAGGAAAAGGTCTCATTATGTTATTGGTTAACGGAAATCCTTCATCGGCTACGAATACGTGTGGCATTTCTTTATTTGTGGATGGTAATCACTTATTTTGTGGTATATGAAGTGCGTTATTATGTAATTTTTGTCTTAACTTAGAATTTGACAATATACCGCCATCACTATTGCAGCCGTATGCACCAACATCAACTATAAAAAATCTGTAATTTGCGTCTACAATGGCTAACAATACGGTACTAAATGTTTTCTTGTAGTTGTAAAACTGACTTCCACTGTTATGGGACGATCGTATTTGTACAGACGCCAGCAGGTGAACCTACCCGAAACTGCCAGATTTTCCCAATCAACCTTGAACCTAATGCTTTAGCAATAAAGTCGAAAATCTATTAAAGAAATCTGACAGATTGTAGTAGCTTGATGTGCTGGCGTCTGTACATGCTTGCCATTAAGTACTCCAGTACAGTTCGGGAATTGCCAAATATTTTTGAACCCTTCTTCAATTTACGACCAAGTCTCCTCTGTTGGCATCGGCATGACAACAGGCTGCAATACTTTCCAAATTGCAGCACAAGTTTCATAAACTATTGACCGGACTGTGCTGCAATCCATGCGGTAGTTGAAAGCCAAGGATTTGAAACTACTGCCAACAGTCAAAAGTCTGAAAAAAAAGTACAATTATCTTAATCATGTTTTTGACCTATCAAAGAATTAGGGTAGCAAATGTACTTATACATTACAAGTATATTTATCGTTCATTTTATTAGTTTCAGATTGTCAAAAACATTGGAAATCAATACGGGACAATTTTAGAAAGGCTGTAAATTTAACAACGTACAAGATTGGTGCTGCTGGTGGTAAGCGTCGACCAATAAAGTATGAAAGGGAGTTGGAGTTCCTCAAACCACATTTGCAGCGTAGACAACAAACGTCGAATTTAGATTCATCGCCAGAAGATACGCAAACATCAGATACTTTGAGCCTGGACAATGACTCTCCACGACCATCATCCCAAATGTCTAGTTATTCAAAACCGAAGCAGAATTGGGGACGTGCATCGGATATTCTAGAAAAATATCTCCTAAGTAAAGAATCTGAAGATCCAGATATCTTTTTTAATGGCTACGACTGTAAAAAAACTTCCACCGCAAATTCAGGCCAAAATAAAGAAAGAATTATTTAAAATAGTTAATAATGCGAAATTGAAATTTTACGCTAAGCATGATATTAATCCAACTCCACCTTTTGATGAATCACGTTCTTCAATCAAAATTCCTACTACTGGGTATACTATAGATAATACTGAAGACACTACATATGTACCAACAAGAATGGCTCGCAATATTACTCCCCAATACACGTACACACTATCGTCAGTCGCTCTGCGTACCTACTTCATTTCAATCTCAAGAAAGTCCACCAGTTGAATTTATAACAAAATCCCATACAAATAAACATATAACTTCGAATACAGACAATCCAACGATGCAAGGTACGTCCATAGATACAAGTAACTCATATTTATTAAGACAAACGAACTATTCGACTGAAGATTCCGATAATGCACTTAATTTTGAATAAGTATTACCATTCGATCTTTTAAACTTTCACGGTTTGAACACATTGTTAAAACTAAAAATAGTTTGCGGTTAATCCCGTTATATTTTTAGTTTTACCAAAGTACAAAGTATTACCATTTTCCAGATATAAAGGGTACGAGATCTTGAAGAAAAATAATTCTTTTTTACCTATTTTTTTTGTCTGATATATAAGATTGTGGCGTTGAAAGAGTTAACAACAACACTTTTTTTATCACCATTGTGTCTATAGAAACTTTACCAAACATCACCGCTCACTAATATATTTTTCAGATAGAAAGGGTTTCTATCTGAAAAATATATTAGTAATTTCTTTTCCAGCATGAGAAATTTCTCGTATCTTAAAAATGTTCTGATTTTTAAATAATTCACTAAATAAAAAACAAATTACCTTATATTTGATATTTTACTTATCTTAAACATATGGTTAAGCGTTCCTCGACAGAAATGGTTGAACGATAATTAGTGGTCTTCTTTTGAATATATGGACGTAACATATCCACAAGCATTCGAAATTTTTCATAATCCATTTGATAGTAATCGTAAAACAAAACTCCTTTCGATGGTAAAGTCGTACACAGTGTTTTAAATTCACCAAAACTACACCTTTCTTGCCAACATTCCTCGACCCATATTCTTCGTCTGACTTTCTGACGCCTTATTTTATTAACATGTTCTTCCATTTCTTCTTCTTCCGCCAAAAGCACAATTATAATCATATCCCAGTCCACCATCGTTGACGAACTTTCGCGACCAACTGGCATGTTTACTGTAGAGTGGTAACCCAGAACGGTTTACTCGCGCAGGCTCGCGAGGTCGCGCGCAAGCTCGAGCATACGCGATCCGTAAAGAAAATGCCCGAGACCGCGCGGGGATTATTCCTCTCTGTCTGCGCTGACCCTAAGGCTTAGAAGTAAGTCGTTGACCTTGCTCAAATAGCGTTGCCGCTGAGAATGCCCCGCGCACCTCCTTATCGTAATTACGCGCGAAGCGATCACTAATATTCTATTTTGCGGGGCTGACGGCCACAGAGCCATGACGCGCGGCGCACGCACAGGTATATAGCCAGTAGCATATTTCTGAACATTTTTAGGTTAAAATTGTATGTTGTAGAAAAACAAATACAACACTTGTGTAAATTATTGATTCACTATTGTGTTTTTAGAAAATAATATTACTAAAACAGAAAATGGGTGGCGGAATGTAGATAGTTATTATTAGCTTCCCCGCGACTTACAAATAAAAGTGAAAAAGTTAGTACCTACTTATGAAATAAAATGAAAGTTATTTATTTGCCAGAATATAGGTAGGGGAGCGAGGGGCTAGTTGTAACAATTTTAACAAATAATTATATATCTTGAAGTGTATTGACTAAATTACCACTAACTAAACTTTGTTTGTTACTCTAACTATTCTTCTATTAAGTCAAATCGAAAAAATATCAAATCTACAGGTAACTCTTTCACAATATTTTTTTTTTTCAAAAAAAGGGAAGTGTTACAACTTACCCCGTGGTTGGGGCTAGTTGTAACATATATTGGGGCAAGTAGTAACAAGAATAAAAAACAAAAATGTGACACCTTCAATCGTTTAATTTTTTCACACCTTGGATCATTTTGCTTTTTTTACAACAAAAACTAACTAGCTATTTCTATAATATGTATTTTTTTAATGAATAATTAATTAAAACATACTTTTTATATAATAAACAAATTAAAGATTTAAGTTTTTAACTATCTATCTTATTTTATACTTATGTACATATATAGGCACTTATATATCAACATGGCACTTTATACCTAAATTAAATTATAAACCTCTAAATTAAGTCTTGTAGTTATCTCTTAGTTCTAGCTTACATCTTACAATAATCAGCTTTGCAATGAGTTTCTTTATCAAATAAATTAGTCCTCATCTGAATTACAGTTGATACAAACAAAAGAAATAGTATCTCCTGTGACACATCCTACATGTGCCCACATCTTACATACAATACATTCTACCCAATCACCTTTTGAATGACTATACGCTTCATCGCAAACAAGACAATGCCAATCTTCAGATTCTGAATCTGAAGAATCTGAACTTAGAATCCTTTTTTTAACTCTTTTTATTCCATCTTTATTTTTCGCTGATTTTTTACCTTTTCCTTACCCCTTTCGCTTTTCTTTTCCCTTATCTTTATCATCTTTTTTTTGCTTTTTCTTTATCTTTTCTTCATATTCCATTCTCAAAGCTTCTTTTTCAGGCATATCAGTCAAAACAGCAGACTTCCTTTTGCGTCTGCAATTTGTATTTGTTTTTCGTGGTGGTGCCTTTGGTAATGGTCTAATCTTCGATGGGGAAAATTGATTTTGACCAGAGCAACTTGGAGTTGGTTCGTTCACAGTTTCGTTGTGGCGTATAATTTCTGTTGTGCTGATATCCACTTCAGGAGCAGAATCTAATAGTTCTGGAGGTTCAAGATTCAACGATAAATTTTCACTTTCATTTAGAACATTTTCTGATTGTTCTGTAGGATCTGGACGATCAGTAACATAAGAGGGCGCAAAGTCACTGTCTTGGAAAATATCAACATTCAAAGGCCAAATACCAGAAGCTTTAAATCCACTGATAATATTTGCAGGGTTCAAGGCAAGTGGTAATGACTCCTTCACTACACTTGGAATGTCATATATTGTCATCGTTTTCCCTGGATTATTATGCATCCATGCAGTCTGTGCTCTGTTCACGTAGTTTTTAAAAGGGCCATAGACTCCTACGTCCATAGGTTGCAAGTTGTGAGAGCAATGGGGTAGAAACGGTTTCGAATACTACACTTCCAAATACTACAGTTGTTTTCTAAAACTTCAGCTGCAGCTGACACCTCCTCGTACACCTCCTGGCTTTTTGTTGCCCGCTCTGTTTTTCTCTTATAGTCTCTCATTCTAAATGAAAACAAATAAGGTATGTTACATTACAAATAATAACAGTAACTTACAGCAATCTGGGGGCAAGTTGTAACATGTTACAACAAACCCCACGGTTTTGTTATAGTTGTAACCCTTAGGTATAGTTCTTAATATTTATCACGATAACTATTAAATCAACTTAGTAATCCCGAAAGCTGTTACACAACATCATAAATAGTTATATTTTAGCATCATATAAAATACATAAAGCTCAAATTAGTCGAAAATAGTAAAGCTAACCAAAAATTTACGAAAATAAAATTATAGGTTACCTGTCACCAACGAAGCGCTTGCACTCACCCACTCACTGCGCCGCGTAGCGGGACACTGGCTGAGATAAAGTGGCGTGGCGCGTTATAATTTTAAGATTAGGTAAAAAAAAATCGTGAATAAAGTTTAAATTCCTATTGAAAAAGGTCTGTTACTACTTACCCCTGTTACAACAGGCCCCGCGCTCCTACTTACATAATAAAAAATGGTATAGTTAATTTTAGTTTCACTATATTCGACTTATTATAATAATAATAATAATAATAATAATATTCCACAACTATCACACAACGCCGTCTAGCCTCAAGCTAAGCAGAGCTTGTGTTATGAGTACTAGACAACTGATAAACATACTTATATATTTCTAAATACATACATATATAGATAAATTACACCCAGACACAGAACAAATGATCATGCTCATCACACAAACATTTGTCCTGGGTGGGAATCGAACCCACGACCTCCGGCATAGCAGTCAGGGCCACTAACCACTAGACCAACAGGCCAGTCATTAGTCGTGCAAATATTTCTAGTAGGTACATGCATATTAATGTCTTGAAGTTACATCAGTTTATTAGATTTAAGAAACGATTATTGAGTGTGTTGGGTACGTCTAGTGATATTGACGGACGATTTAAAGTGGCTGAGTTAAAAGTGCCCGTATTTATCAGTCATGTACACAAAGACACCACTGAGAATGATATTATTGAGTACATTAGACAGAAAACGCGGGAGACTGTTTCCCAGCATAAAATAAACAAAAGGAATGACACAGAATATAATGCCTACAAGGTGCTTTGTCCCAAATATAAATTGCAAGTGTTTCTGGAGGATAGACTGTGGCCGAAAGGTATTTTATTTCGGCGTTTTGTAAGTTTTAAGCCCAATACTTTTGTGGATAATGAACATAAACAACCAACTAATGGATAGTTATAATAAATATAATATGGTTACTTTCAACTGTAAAAATTTCAAGCGGTCGAACGAAAGTATTAAGGATCTGTGTAAAAGTTGTGATATTATAGCCTTACAGGAAACATGGTTGTTGCCCGAGAAGATCTCGTACCTAGGCAATATAGATTCAGAATTTGGCAGCACTAGAACATCTGCAGTGGACACCTCGGCGGGAATGCTGGTTGGTAGGCCATATGGAGGAGTAGCAATTTTGTGGCGGAAAAGTGTTTTCAGTGAGGTGTCAGTGATACACAGTGATAATCCAAGGGTATGTGCTATTAAAATTGTATCTAATAATAGGACCATAATAATGAGTGTTTACATGCCTACTGAAAGGGTTGAAAATAAAGTGGAGTTTACGGAATGCCTGGGACTGGTGAGTGCTATAATAGACATTGAGGATCTTGAATCTGTGTTTGTCCTAGGTGACTTTAACTCTCACCCAAGTGGACTATTTTTTGGCGAGTTGACTCATTTTTGTGCCGAACATGATCTGGTTTGTGTAGATGTGGACAAGTTGGGTGTGGACTCAGGCTCCTATACTTTTATAAGTGACGCTCATGGGACGTCGAGTTGGTTAGACCATTGCTTAGTCACCAAGTCTGCATTTAAGGCTGTCACTGATGTTCGTATAAACTATGATACACTGTGGTCTGATCACTTTCCTCTGTATCTGGAGTGTAAATTTGATTCCATTAATCCCATATCTAACTTGTATGATGTGAATGAATATGATGTAAATTGCGAAGTCAGGTGGGGCAATAGGAATGTGAAGCAAATACAAGAATACAGGGAATATTGTCATGAGCAATTAAGATTAATTGATTTTCCTCATGATTTTATTAACTGTGGGGACAAAATATGTTGTAACCAGAATCATAAACGTTTATTGGAATCAGAATCAGAATCAGAATCAGAATGCTTTATTTGTAAACATAGGTCAATTTATAACAGTGTGCGAGATGTTGTTGGATGAAATGTATTGTAATATAGTGGCCGCCCTCCGTGAATCTGCGAAGGCTACATGTCGGGGAAATAGGCAACATAGAAGTAAGTGTGTAATAGGATGGAACAGGCATGTGAGTGAAGCTCATGGGACGGCCAAGGTAATGTTCCAGAACTGGGTTGATCATGGCAAGCCCAAAACAGGAATAATATATGATGCAATGTCCGAAAGTAGCAAGATTTTTAAATCGCGCTTGAAGTGGTGTCAAGATCATAAAGAACAAATTAAAATGGATAGGTTAGCGACACTGTGTACAGATAAGAATTTCTCTAGTTTTTGGAAAGACACTAGAAAATTGAACTGTAAGCCTGGCCTTCCCGTGAGTATTGAGGGTCATTCAGATCATAGGGATATAGCTAATGTATTTAAGGAGCACTTCTTTGTTAGGTGTCCGCTTGGTCCGTCGGTGTCGATGCTCAATACTGGGTCCCAAGGTGTGGGGTTGAACCTAAAGATTTCAGCGCAAGTTGTGGCTCAAGCTATTCGGCAAATGAAAAGAGGAAAGTCTCCTGGCCGTGATGGTCTTAGTATTGAGCATCTGCAACGACCTCATATTGCTCGAGTACTGGCTATGTTTTATTCACTATGTATAAGCCACTCTTACTTGCCGGAACAGCTAATGGAAACTATTGTAGTGCCCATAGTTAAAAATAGAACGGGAGACATCTCCGACAAAAACAATTACAGGCCGATATCTTTAGCGACTGTGGTGGCTAAGGTGCTTGACAGTGTGCTGGATGCGCAATTGGCTGAATTCATAGTGCTGCATGACAATCAATTTGGTTTTAGGTCACAGCTGTCGACGGAAAGTGCCATATTGTGCATGAAGCATGCTGTCAGGTACTATACCCACAGGGGCACACCTGTGTATGCCTGTTTCCTCGATTTGAGCAAAGCATTTGACTTAGTCTCTTATGATATTCTGTGGAGAAAGTTACAAGAAGTTGGACATCAGAACTTGTGAATATCTTAAAGTACTGGTATAGCAATCAAAGTAATAATGTCCGGTGGGCGGACACCCTCTCAGATCCATATAGATTGGAATGTGGCGTGAGACAAGGTGGCTTGAGCTCACCCCGCCTTTTTAATTTGTATATAAATGCCCTGATCGAGGAGCTCAGCGGCCAGCGGGTTGGTTGTCGCATAGATGATGTCTGTGTAAATAATCTTAGCTATGCGGACGACATCGTGTTGCTGAGCGCCTCGGTTTGTGGCATTAGGAAGCTGTTACAATTTTGTGAAACTTATGCAGATGGTCACGGCTTGAAGTATAACGTAAAGAAAAGCGAGTATGTTGTCTTTAGGGCTGGTACTAGGTGTCCCTCTGACGTGCCTCTTATAAAGCTGAATGGAGATGAGTTGGCTAGGGTACGTCAGTTCAGGTACCTGGGTCATCTCATTACCGAGGACCTTAAAGACGACTTGGATATTGAGCGTGAACGTAGGGCGCTGTCCGTGAGAGCAAACATGATTGCTCGCAGGTTTGCCCGATGTACAGATGAGGTAAAAATCACTCTCTTCAGAGCCTTCTGTACATCTTTTTACACCTGCAGCCTGTGGGCAGTCTATACTCAAAAAGCGTACAGTGCCCTACGGGTACAATACAATAATGCGCTTAGAACGATGTTGCGGCTGCCTCGCCACTGTAGTGCTTCGCGTATGTTTGCGGAGGCGCGCATCGATTGCTTCTACGCTACTCTGCGCAAGCGGTGCGCGTCAATGCTGAGCAGAGTACGGGCTAGTCGCAACAGCGTTTTAAGTATGATAGCCAGTAGACTTGACTGCCTGTACATGGGTCGATGTATTAATGCTCACATGAGTATTGATACCTCGATTCATGGGTCAGGCAGGGGGTGAGTAGATTAAGGTTGAATTACTAACACTAGTTATAAGTTATTTTGCTACTAACAAATTGGATCCTAGTTATCTTAAATAAACGTTTTATTATTATTATATTATTATTATAAGTATCTCACAGTCAAGACAGTTCATCAATTTAACTATGTAAGTATTAGATTTATAAATCATGTCAATAATTATAAGTAAATAAGTGTGTGTTCGTTTCATATAGTTTTACATCACGACTGTTTAAAATTTAAGTAATCATCTATTGAATAAAAACATCTGTCACAAAGTCAATTGTTTAAAGTTCTATTGAATTCCAAGTTATTCATTTTTCTTATTTTTTCCGGTAGTTTATTATAAATTTTCACCGCCATGGTGTAGCAGTTTCTGTTACACAACTTTAATCTGCTTCGAGGTACTACCAAAGGCTTTTGTACTATTTTCCTTTTAAATTGGACCTTATCATCCTGCTCAAAAAGTGATAGGTGGTTTTAACAAATTTACACATTTCAAACACATACAGGGATGGAAGTGTAAGTTAACGTTTATCAGTGAAAATTGGTCGGCACGAATCATTCCACTTAAGACTATAAATTGACCTTATGCATTTTTTCTGGGCTATAAAAGCTCTCTGGGCGCCTGTAGAGTTTCCCCATATGATTATCCCATACCTTAATACTGAACATACATGACTATGGTATACCATGAATGCTGTTTCTATATTAGTTTTTATTTTTTTATTTTACGAAGTGCGTAAACGAATTTGTGAATTTTTTTAAAAACAAGATCTACATGAGATTTCCAGTTACAATAATTATCAATATTTATTCCTAGAAATTTTATTTCATTTACTTCTTCAATTATTTTATTATTATATTTTATTTGCAAGTCTATTTTGTCTTTTTTATTTCTTTTGTTATTATAATAGGTTGGGGAAAAAGTTTCTTCGCATTTTTTAAGAAAATTCAAAACATTTTTTAATATAGTTTATTTACATTTAACTAAAGTATGTAGGTACCATTTTGTTCGATAACTTTTTGCCATCTTGTAGGTAGGGACATGATCCCATTGCTATAGAAATTTTGGGACTTCTGGTCAAAATACCGCGACAAGTGGTTTTGGCAGTCCTCTCGTGATGTTAACCTGACACTGCCTAAAGAATTCTGAAGAGACCGAAACAGGTGGAAATCTGAAGGTGCAAGGTCAGGACTATACGGCGGATGCATTAACACCTCCCAGCCAAACTCTTTTAATTTTTGCTGAGTGGCTAAAGATGTGTGAGGTCTAGCGTTATCATGATGAAAAACCACACCCCTTCTGTTGATTAATTCCGGCCGCTTTCTCTCAACTTCTTGCTTTAATCTCATCAGTTGTTCGCAGTAGAGTTTAGAATCGATGGTCCTGCCTGGTGGTAGCAGCTCATAATGAATAATGCCCTTCCAATCCCACCACACACACAGCATCACCTTGTTGCGAGTTAACCCGGGTTTCGCCACAGTCTGTGAAGCCTGACCGGCCTTTGACCACGATCTTTTTCGCACGTTCTTGTCATACGTGATCCACTTTTCATCATCAGTTATCAGCTTCTTCAAAAATGGTTCGGTTTCATTACGTCGTAATAAAGAATCACAAATGAGTACACGGTTCATTAGGTTTATTTCAGTGAGCTCGTGAGGTACCTAAATGTCGAGCTTTTTTGTGTACCCAGTTTTTTTCAAATGCGCCAAAACTGTTTTGTGGTCAATTTCCAGTTCTTCAGCTACGTCGTAACTACTGATATGCCGATCTTGCTCCACTTTTTCAAAAATGGCATCCATTTTATCCGTAATAGGGCGACCAGAGCGACGTGCATCTTTGACATCAAAATTTCCGGATTGAAAACGCTTAAACCAAATTTGTGCTACTCTCACAGACACTAGGTCCATAAACATCGCAAATTTTTATCGCGGCGTGCGTTGCATTTTTACCTTTTTTGTAGTAAAATTTTAAAATGTATCGAATTTCTTCATTAGATTCACTCATCTTGACGGTACGAAAAACAAATGAGAATCACACATTTTCCTAATTTGAATTTGGAATTATGTTCTTTAAAATTTTAACTTTCAATGATACCAAAACCAGCCAGATACAAATAGTATAGCCAAAGAGATTTTATTACAAGTTCATACATACTATAATGCGAAAAGACTTTTTCCCCAACCTAAATGTCAGGTAGTAAAATGCGAGTCGGACTCGCACCCGAACGGTTCCCTACCACTATCTATAAAAACGGCAAAAAAAATCATCTCTGTTGTATGGGAGCCCCTTAAATATTTATTTTGTTTTGTTTACTTCTGTTATTAATGGGTTTATTGTTATAGATAGGTATTAAATTATGGTCCGTGTGATCGATTTTATGAAATCCGTGAATTTATTGGTAAATCCAAGATGGCGGCTGCGAAAATGTTCAAATTTTTCGTCATGGGTGTCGTTTTCATAGTTTTCGAGGGTGTTAAAGCCGATAACGGTGCCGATTCTCTGGTCACAAATGCCTCTCAACTAGACTAAAAACCACCAAAATTTAGTTTATTCCTGTCAAACGACGATTTCCCATTCTGAAATTGACTAAAGTGACACAACTTATTTAGTTTGACAGCACTAAGATGGCAAAAAGTTATAAGTGAAAATGGCAATTTTGCTATTCTGAAGTGGACGTTTTTTACCTAAAATTTTGATTGTCTAAATAAATCTGACTATTTTTAATCGCGATTAAAAAGGTGTGGAATAAAATTAGTTGTCATGAACTAAATTTCACACCAACACCACGACTTCAGGAGCAAAAACAGTAGATACTGTATCTTTTTAGGGTTCCGGACCAAAATGGTAAAGGAAGCTTTATGGTGCGACTTAGTCTGTCTGTCCATCTATTACAGATAGATATCTCAAGACCTACTAATGCTATCAATATATATTTATTTCTTTAAGCTATATATATATATATATATTTCTTTTTGAAACAGGGACTGAAAGGGGTCTTAAAAATTCGAAGTGGGGCAAAAAAAATACCGTTACCACAAACTTTGTAAATAGAACATTTTTAAGTTATTCTATGTGATAGAAGTTTATGTAAAGAGTACAGGAAAAATACAACGATGTCTCTAAATAGCACACTTTTTTTGATGGTTCGGAACCACAGTGCGCGAATCCGACTCGCTCTTGACCGGTTTTTTTCTTTTCTTTTGCTTGTAAGTATTTCGAAAATGGTGTCCTATCGCAAACATAATGAAAATTTCGACCCCTTTTATAAAACCCATAAACTCCTAAAACTCAACATGAAGGTAGTCATTTTTCATATTTTCCATAAAAAAGAGAAAAAATCCATATAAAAGACGTCGAGGCTGCCCCCACCTACACGCCTTCGGCTCTAAAAGAAATTCACGAGATAGGGCAAACAAGTACCACGTAGAGTCGCGATTGTCAAATTCAAATATAATACAAATACAAATATTCTTTATTGTGGTACATAGGTAAGCAATAAGTTGTTACATGTTTCCGAAATTGTACACAGCTATGACCCGCCATAATGGCATACAATAATTTTAAAGTAGGTAACATTTTAACAGCATAATCAAATAGAAAATTAAAATAATAACAATTTAAATATGCAGCACTTTAGAATTAACGAATATTTTTACATGTCAAGGCAACAATTAAAATAACGAGACATAAATTATAAATTCAGTTAGAATTATATAATACAAATTAAGAAATATACACATTTTACTTATCAGGGGAACAATTAAAATTAAATAACATCATCGAGATAATCTTTTAGAGTATAGTAACATTTGTCTAACAGCAATTGAAATAATTTTCTTTTATAATTATGCAAATCTAAATCTCTAATTGTCTTTGGCAATTTATTATAATATATACTTATGTCAATTTTAATTGACATAAGTATATATTATAATAATTGATGTTTTTTTTTCATTTTATTTTAATGAATTTTAGTGATAATTTAGTTAGTTTAGTTCGGTGTACAAGAGAATCGGCACCAGTCATCATTTTGTAATCATTTTGTAAATAAATTGGGCCTTTGTCCCAATTTATTTGGGGTCGGCGCAACATGTGATTTTCATCCATACTTCTCTATTAGTGGTCATCTCGGTAGTCACTCCCTTTTTGGCCATATCATCTTTCACACAGTCCATCCATCGTTTCTTTGTTCTTCCTTTACACACATAGCCCTCCACGTTCATACTCAACACTTTTCTGACGACATTTTCCTCATTCCTCCGCATCACATGCCCATACCATGACAACCGATTATTACGAGGTGCTGTTAATCTAGTTAATCTTTCTGATTTACAATAATTGGTATTCTAATTAACTGTGTACGCTTCTGTTAAACTGTTTTAACCTCTTTAAATCTAATCTGAGATCTGATTTTCAAAGAGCACACGGTTATGTAGTTTGAAAATTGTTTAGTACTAGATTATTGTTTTACCACTATAGAGTTATAAGGAACAGGGTGTAACGTTCACCTCTAATCCTCTATAGTAAGGGGAGGGTCCTCCGAGCAGACGGGTGTTGTGTCTGGTGGGCTACTGCCCGAAAATGGATGTCGGGGTGTTGTATACAGTGTGGGGATGACAATATGACTTTAAATGAAAACACTGGCAATACTGGTTTATAGAAACATTTGTAAACTATCAAATACATCCGATCATCGAAATTAAAAAAAAAAACAATATTTTTCTAACAAACTAAATAGCTTAAAACTGCAAACAAAATAAAACACCATTTATAAAATTGGTAAACTGACCTGCGGTAAGAATGGCAACGCCGTGTGGTTTCATTCATGATAAAGCGCGAGGCAGCGCGCGGCCGCTCGCGGGGTTGCGCGGCGACGCCGACGACGGCCGACGCAGCGACGTAATGTTTTGGCGCCATTATTAATATTATTATTAATGCTCAATTACACAAATCAAATCACAGATTATTAACCAAATAGTCGGGCATCATTCACCCGCGAGTTATTCACTAATCAATTAATTATTCACAATCACTTTTCGATCACTTAGTCACTTAGTTATGTCGCCAGTCATTATATTTTTTAATTTTCAATATGTCCGCCGTGTTCTTGAATACACAAACTACACCGACGTCTAATGTTATTTCTCACTCTTGATAATAGGTCACCATAGGCAGCCATTTCTTTCAATTTATTAAAGGATATTATTATTCTATTTCTTATTCCTAAATTTCGCACAACATAACACAACAACAAAGATACGAAAACACTCGCGTGGCGACTTCAAACAAGCGCATCCGAAATTCCAGAGCGGAACAAAACGCGTCACAGGCAGGAAGGAAGTCCCGTGACACACTGACCGCGTAACATGCAGGTTTCGACAAGTTAGCAAAGTAGAAACAACTTAACTTACCTATCTATCTCTTTCGCACATACATATTTTGCGATTGACTTGAGTGTGTAGGATTAATTATTTGGGAGAGCTCAAAATAATAGACGTACAAAGGGTCAAAGAATTTACTTATTTAATAATTAAGATACTTAAATTAGCTATTTAATAAATAATTATTTGAAAAGAAAATACACAAATTTTAGTAAGCAGTTAAGTCTAGCTATTTATTTTATAGAAATAGAAATATTATATAATAATAATAATAATAATTTTATCCATTTTAGCCATTTTATCCGTGTATAATATATAACATTGGTCAGGCAGGGGACATAGTTCTTCCATAGTTCAAGTTACCCGATCCACTTTAGCTACCCAGACCCATAGCCCAATATATTTTGTTTCCACACACAACAATAGTCCTGCACAAACCGGGGGTTGTCCTTGGGTGCACTTGCATAGTGCATACAGGGATAATCGTCGGTTGGTGCCTCCTTATCATTTAAAATTATTTAAGGGGCCTCTGCGAGTTGGCTTCGGCTCCTTGTACGCCTTCCAAAGGTCCGGGACCCCAGGGTCCCGAGAAATGTAAAAAAAAAAATAATAATAATATCCTGGGACATTTTCACACACGGTCATCTGGTCCCAAACTAAGCAGAGCTTGTACTATGGAAACCGGATAACTGATATACTACATATACTATTTTTTTTTTTGTAAATACATACTTATATAGATAATTACACCCAGACTCAGGACAAACAGACATGTTCATGCACACAAATGTTTGTCCTGGATGGGAATCGAACCCACGACCTGCGGCGTGATAGGTGGTATCTTAACCAACCACGCCAACTGGCCTGTCGATATATACTTGTATTGTACATCAAAGTTTGAAGTATACACATAACCAAAGTAAAGTATAAACATAAATTATACAACAAAAACATATTAGAAATTTACTAAAAATACACATAAAAGTTAACCAATAAGATAAAGTACTTAACTTAGGTCCGTTCGGTGTGAAAAGGCGAAAGGCGAATGTGCCGAGTGCGGGATGTCGCTACGAGGGGGCGTGGCTTGCGGTATCGGGGCACAGCCCCCCGACCGCGGAAGTTTCAGAAGCCTTTCAAATACCTCAAAACTCTCTTTGCTGCTTTGCAGTGACTTTCACCATAACAGTTGTTGAACTGGCTAAGGTAACTGACACTGTGAGAGATATGAGGCCTGGAAGATAAATACTACAGATAAATACATTAAATAACCAATAAGGCTTCTATAATAAAAGTTACATTTTGAACTATTTTGCTTTTGTAACTTTATTCCAACCTCCATAGGAGTGTTCATTGGTTTGCAATCTGACATATTGAATTTATCTAATATTTTCTTTATGTAACTCGACTGATCCAAGGTGAAGCTCCCATCAGCTGTTGTTCTATTTTCATACCTAAAATATGATGGGCTGTACCTAAATCTTTCATGTCAAATTCATCCACCAGTCTCTTCTTTATTACATTCCTTTGTTGTGATGTTTTTAATGTACACAACATTATATCGTCAACATAAAGAGCAATATTCATGATTTCACCAGCATGACTATATACATAAACACATGGTTCCGAAGATAATCTGTTAAATATCAATTTTTGGGTTAAAACATTATTAATTTTCTTATACCATTGTTTCGGCGCAGTCGCCGAAACAATGGTATGATTGATTGCTTTATTTAGCTTATAAACTTTCTTCTCAAATCCTTTTACCACATAACCTACAGGTTGTTCCATGTAGACAGACTCTTCTAGGTCACCATTAAGAAATGCAGTCTTTACATCAAGATGCTCAACTATCATGTCATACTGAGCAGCCAGGGCCAGTAATACTCTTCTAGATGAATATCTTACAACCGGAGAAAATGTTTCATGGTAATCTACTCCATACTTCTGCGTGTATCCTTTTGCCACCAAGCGAGCCTTATACTTGAGTAACTCTCCATTCAATCATCCCTTTTTGCAAAAGACCCACATGCATTTTACTGGCTTGTGCCCCACAGGTAAGTCAACTAGAGTCCAGCTTTTATTTTTTGTGAAAGAGTTATACTCATTTGCTATAGCTTCACTCCAGTTTTTAGCCTCACTGCCACTCAATGCCTCCCCCAGCGTAGTCGGCAGCTCATCTACCATTATCTCTGTCAGCATACACGTCTCGGCATACTCTGCTTCAGGAGCATCTTGATACAATGGCTGCTCACTGTCCTCAGAGTCAAGGCTCGACCTACCTAGAATGTAAGTTACATCGGACGAAAAACTATGTAAACTCTCAGAATCCTCCTCAACATCCAAACTAAACATAGTTTGTCTGCAAGGATTCCTTGTGTTATCAGAAGGTAAATTGTCGTCTATAGAGGTATTTACTTGTGAAGACTGTTCGCCCTGGACAGTCTGAGTAGACTCAGATACTATTTTTGGTAATAGTTGTACTGTAGTTGGTTGTACAGTACTGTCTTCACTCAATAATCCAGATCTATCAAATACTGTAACATCAGTATTTTTATTTTCATCATGTGTCTCAATTTTACTACTTAGAAACATATTTTCTATGAAATTGACATGCCTCGCCTTATGGATCTTTCTAGGATAAGATGGATCTGTGAGTCTGTAGCCTTTACTTTCTTAACAGTATCCTACAAAGATAAATCTCCTACTTCTAGGATCCAGCTTCCTGGCATTTTCATCAACTGCATATGCTATGCATTTATAAATTAAGTCCGTGACAATCTCTCAGAGAGAAATTTAAGGAGATTAATATAATGACTTTGCCTTCTCAGTACATTTTTTTTAATCTTTTATATATATAAATAAAAATATTAAATTGTTTAAAAAATACAGTGATATCCACAATATAAATACTAGGAACAAACACAAATTTGTTGTACCACCAATAAGGCTCAAGAAAATAGGTGGCTCTTTCAGGTGTCAATGTCTCTGCTTTTATAATAAACTTCCAAGCCACGTTCAAGATCTAAGCCTTAATAAATTCAAATCATTCATTAAACGCAAGTTGTGTCAGAAAGCTTTTTATACCGTTAAAAATTATATTGAGGACAAAAAGGCTTGGGATTAAACTGCTCCAAATTTTCTTTTTTCTCTTTTTATTTTTGCATACTGAATGGTGACATGAATATTTACTTCGTAAAGTATTATATTATTTTAATTATTGTCATTGTGAAGACATGCAGGTCATTGCTTTTTTTGTTTGTTTTATTTTTTCTCTCAGTTATTTTTAATCATGGTCTGACAGTTTGATTATTTTATGCGGCTTACCCCAATGTCCTTTCTTTGGTATTGTTCGTCGAATCGTTGAGCTCCTTAAGTTCTGAGTTGAGCTGCGCGATTACTGACAAATGCGTGCACTGACTGGACAGGTCCTCTCAATCTGTGTTGTTCTTTCCTGAAAAGACCATTTCAGACACCAATCTACATGGTCTTCACATGAAGTGACCAAGATTATGTCTGGACTTTATAAGAGACTGTGACCTCTGAGTTTGTCTCGGCCTTCCTTCTCAGAGTAGTCAGATAGGAAACGACGACCTCATCTAGTTTAAAAAAAAACATGATTGACTTGTAAAAGTGTTTGTACAAACCTACTTACAGAAATAAAAATCTTTTATCATTTATGCATCCAAAAATACGTAAGTGTGCAATATTCACCTTTTTAGATTTCCATTTTTCTTTAGGTGTTGTACCCATGACAGCCTTGGTGGGAGAACGGTTTTTTAGGTAAACCGCTGTATTAGCCGCTTCAGCCCAATACTGCTTTCCCAGTCCAGCATCTTGTAGCATACAATGCGTTTTATCCATAATTGTCCGATTAGCTCTCTCCGCTACACCATTCTGTTTACTGCAGTGTGGGACCGTAGTTTCATGCCTAATCCCACAGCTAATTAAGTACTCTTGAAAAAACAAATTAATGTATTCACCATCATTGTCACTTCTTAAAGTTTTTATTTTCTTGTCAGTAAAATTTTCAACAAGTGCTTTGAATATTTTAAATTTTTCAAACACTTCATCCTTTTTCTTTATGAAATAAATAAATGTTTTTCTACTGAAGTCGTCAATAAATGTTACAAAATAACGTGATCCACTGTATGATGGCACCTGCATAGGGCCACACACATCAGTATGTACCAGCCCTAATATTTCAGTAGACCTACTGTGAATTCTCTTAGGAAATGGCAGTCTAGTTTGCTTTCCTTCTATGCAAGCTACGCAAGGACTAAACAAAGAATTATCAAAATTCATACCTTTGACCAATCCATTTTTCAAAGCGTTCATGCTCCTCGATTTGAGGTGACCTAACATCTTATGCCAAACTTCTTGTGAAACAGAACCTCCGACAGAGACTGAAGCAGTCATGCCTTCATCATGCACTGGCAACTCCTCAGGTTGAACCTGCTCACAGACTAGTTCATGGCAATCTCAGATCTTACCTTACAACTCACATTTACAGTGTCTAGTTGATAAACACCGCTATAGCATGTACCAGTAGCTATGATCTCATTACCATCCAAGATTACGCATCCTTGTTTATTAAAATCTAAAAGCTAACTAAATCTAAAAGCAAAAGTGATTGGGAGACGCGAGCAAAATACCTTGGTGTGACCCTCGACCACCAGCTCTCCTTCTCTGAGCATATAAAGCAGGTGCGTTCGCGCGCCGCTTTCGCTCTCGGTAGACTCCAATCAGTTCTAAATGCACGTAGCAAATTGTCTCTTAGGTGCAAATTGCGCATTTATACAGCGTGCATTCGCCCCATCATGACCTATGCGGGTTCAGTGTTTGTGCACGAAAAACCCCACCTCATTCATAGGATGCAGGCCCTCCAAAATCGTTTCCTCCGAAAGGCAACGGGAGCCCCTTGGTTCGTTCGGAACGAAATCCTCCAATTAAATCTCGACATTCCCACCATCTCCCAGTTCTTGAAACGCCATTCCAAGCGTTTCTTCGATTCAGCCACCAACCATCGCAACCCTCTGGTTTTCTAGGCGGCTAGCTATGTCCCCTCCCGTATTAGTAAGATCCGCCGCCCAAGGCTTGTCCTCTCAGATCCCGACGACCCCATAACTCTTCTCCAGGAGAGCAGTAGGGACCGTAGGAACAAACACAAATTGACATTCCGACCTCGCCGCCGAGATCCCTCGCGACGACCCCGAAGTAATCGTCCTTGCTCGGGAATGAAGTGCCAGCTGGTGGCATAGCTGAGCCAGTAGCTTTAAACTCCCATGATAATAATAATTACTCTGTTTTGATCCTGCCGTTCAAGCCAGGGCCTGAGGCAGTCCCATCTTGCTGTCCTCCCCCCAGCGACGCCCTAAGCTGAGGTTCGTTCCCCACAGGGGGGCCCTTAGCGTGTAGTCGCTTAGTCTGTAAGTTTATGCCCTGGCTGGAGGCTTTGAGTTCGCTTAAGGCAGCCACAGTATTGTTCGGTTAAGTAGTCACGGCCTCTCTAGGCCAACTACGAGATGCCATTTAAAAAAAAAATGATTTCGTCAGTTAAGAAAAATGGACGAGCGACAAGTTCGAACACTATACTTATACGAATACTTGTTAGGACACAGTGCGCGGGCTGCGACTGACAATATCAACACTGCATTGGGCACTGGGTGTACAGATAGATAATATTTATTTGCTTAAACATGTGTCATAAATACAAGAAAAGACATACATGCAAGATGGTAACAACTTTATTAGCAAGCAACATTATTTTACAAGCCATGAGACGGTGTCCCGATGGTTTGACTTTTTAAATCAGGAGAGAGGAGCCTTGAAAGTCAGCCACGCTCTGGACGACCACCCGCAGTGAATGATGTCCATTTACGCCGCGAACTGCACTCGAATCCGGATGCTTCCACTCGTGAATTAGCGGAAGCACTTAACTGCAGTCACCACGTCGTGGAAAACCATCTGCATGAGCTTGGGTATCGAAAAGTTTTAGTGGTTTTGGTGGGTACTGCACATGTTTACAGACGCCAGTCGTGCAGTCCGTGTCGCTATCTCTCAATCACTTTTGCTGCGATCCCGACGTAAAGACTTTTTGTCTGATCTGGTTACTGGAGATGAATCATGGATTCATTACAAGAACGATACAGGTCATGCTTTTTGGCTGCCTCCAGAAGAAACGCCACCAACTCAACCGAAGCTGAGTCAAAAGAACCACTTAAAAGTGCGCGGCCCGCGCAGACCTCCGCACCCTCGTGCTTGCTTTCCCCGCGCTCGCCCATCAGCTGTTGTGTAGGTGTGTGTCACGACGTAGACGCGTGAACAACGCTGACAAATATTCAACCCAGCTCACCAAACTATCTGCTGCTATCAAGAAAAAACGAAAAAGACGAGTCAATGTAGTTTTACTACACGATAACGCTCGACCTCATGTCGCATCTGCCGTTCGCCAACAGTTGCAGAACTTGGGCTGGGAGACGATACCCCACCTTATTCTTCAGACCTCGCCCCATCAGACTATCATTTGTTTAGAGCCCTGAAACAACATTTGTGGGGTAAGCAGTTTAATGATTTCTCTGATGTAGAGGCGGAGTGAACAACTTTTTCGAGGCAGAGCCATCAGAGTTCTGGGCGAAATGCATCCAACTTTGTCGGATCGTTGGCAAGAAGTCTTAGATGCTAATAGTGATTACATCATTGACTAAGTTTTTTGTATTGTATTAATTAAAAAAAAAAAAAAAACTTAAACCAAGTGTTTTATTACTTTTGTGCCAACCTGGGGCCGTATTATGAACTATTAACGCCATCATGATTCCGTCGCGAAAAAGGGATGGTGCTATAGGTCATGTATAGCTCTCTCTCTAGCACTGGAAAAATGATGGCGTTAATAGTTCATAATACCTCCCCTGATAGGTTGCATTGTAATTATTGTATTCTAAACGAAAAATCTAAGTAAATGAGTGACAGTCATTCACTTGTTTTAAATGTTTTCACGATATAATAATAATAATAATATCCCCACCGCTGTATCTCTACGTTGAAATCGTGGTGGGGCTTGCGCGCTCCAAACTTTAGGTCTGTGCCGGTAGAGTTTACTTTGCCGGTACGGGTCTAGGATGAGGAGCCAGACCAAGAGAGATACAGAAACCCGCAGGGCAGCATGTGGCGAGCTGTTGGGCAGTAGCGACCCCACGGACCCTATCTCCCGAGAGAAATCTTGTCCTCATCTCTGGCTTGCCTTTATTGGCCGGCTGAAGTGAACACTGACGAGGAACAGAGCTCCCACCTCTTTCTTGCCTTTATTGGCCGGCTTGAGTGGAGATTCGCAAGAGCAAACGTGCTCGGAGGAAGGAAGTATTTCAGTAAGGTGCTGGTAGGGATCTTGACCGTACTTCCGGGATTGACCTGATAGCCGTAGAATACCTCTCCACTCCACCAGCATCTCAGGTAGTGTTTCCCCCTTGTCGCTACGTCACTATGTACTAGCGGCCGTTTCCAGGCGCACATTATTGAGTGTGCAAGTCACCCCCTGCCATTTTATCCGTGTATAATATATAACATTGGTCAGGCGGGGGACATAGTTCTTCCATAGTTCAAGTCACCCAATCCACATTAGCCACCCAGACCCATAGCCCAATATGTTTTGTTTCCACGCACAACAATAGTCCTGCACCAACCGGGGGTTGTCCTTGGGTGCACTTGCATAGTGCATACCATACAGGGATAATCGTCGTTTGGTGCCTCCTTATCATTTAAAATTATTTAAGTGACCTCTGCGAGTTGGCTTCGGCGTCTCGTAAGGTCCGGGACCCCACGGTCCCGAGAAATGTAAAAAAATAATAATAATATCCTAGGACATTGTTCACACACGGTCATCTAATCCCAAACTAAGCAGAGTTTGTATTATGGAAACCAGATAACTGATAAACTACATACACTACTTTTTTTTTGTAAATACATACTTAAGTAGTGTATGTAGTACTCGTATATCAGTTATCTGGTCTCCATAGTACAAGCTCTGCTTAGTTTGGGATCAGATGACAGTGTGTGAAATATCCCGGGATATTATTATATTATTATTTGATATTTCTCGGGACCCTGGGGTCCCGGACCTTTGGAAGGCGTACGAGGAGCCGAGCCAAACCGCAGAGGCCCCTTAGATCATTTTAAATGATGAGGAGGCACCAACCGACGATTATCCCTGTATGCACTATGCAAGTGCACCCAAGGACAACCCCCGGTTGGTACAGGACTATTGTTGTACGTGAAAACAAAACATATTGGGTTATGGGTTTGGGTGGCTAAAGTGGATTGGGTAACTTGAACTATGGAAGAACTATGTACCCTGCCTGACCAATGTTATATATTATACACGGATAAAATGGCAGGGGGTGACTTGCACACTCAATAATGGGCCACCGGAGACGGCCGCTAGCACATAGTGACGTAGCGACAAGGGGGCAACACTTCCTGAGGTGCTTGAGGAGTGGAGAGGTATACCACGGCTATCAGGACAATCCCGGAAGTACGGTCAAGATCCCTACCAGCACCTTACTGGAATACTTCCTTCCTCCGAGCACGTTTACTCTTGCGAATCTCAACTCAAGCCGGCCAATAAAGGCAAGAAAGAGGTGGGAGCTCTGTTCCTCGTCAGTGTTCTTTATATTATTATTATTATTATGGTCTTTCGGGTCAGAGGTAAATGTCCAACAACGGTTCCTGCCATAAAATTATGTGGTACACCACTAAAGAGGGTGGAACATGTTAAATATCTTGGACATATGATGTCCTCTGATCTGAGGGACGATGCAGACAAAGAGCGAGAACGCAGGGCGTTGTCTGTAAGGGCAAATATGATAGCCCGCAAGTTTGCTCGTTGTACCACTACAGTGAAAGCAACATTGTTCAGAGCATACTGTACATCTTTATACACGAGTTGCCTGTGGGTCTCATAACGCGCGGACAGTACAATGCCCTTTTTTTTTTTTGTGGATGGGAAATCATCAAATAACTTCTCCCGCTCTGGGTGGAACGGAAGGGCGTGTCAGACTTTTACTGACTAAAACCCACCCGTGTTCCTTCAGTTGCCTATGCCAGGGCCACGGTATCTTTTTCAAACAACTCGCGACCCCAGCGGCATCGGCCCTATTGGACCCCATCTTTTGCTGACATCTCTTTGAGGCGCGCGTGGAACACAACGCGCCGTCGACCCGGGCCTGGTCCTCACCGGACGGCGAGCTACCCACTACTCACCGTCCGCAAGCCCGCGCCTACGGTGGCCGGGAATCGGCTATCGATTCCCGCCGCCCAGGGCGTCTCCTGCGGCGACTGAGGGCGTGAGGCTGCCTCTCCCTCACGCGTTCCGCCTCCTCCTTCGCGAGCATTACCGCTTCGCAGAAGGAGGTGACGGCCTCCCATGCACTCTCGCTCCGCACCATGGCCTGGACCAGGCTCGGACGCGAGAGATCGCCGCCGCTGATCACCTCCGTGAGAACACGGCGGTGCTCTGCCCAAGCCGGGCAGACCTCCACTGTATGCTCCACTGTGTCCTCTGGGCGATCCACACAATGGTGACGCCCGGGCGTTTCCCCCGCCTTATGCGAAACAGGAACCTCCCGAAACAACCGTGTCCGGTGAGGACCTGCGTCAGGCGGAAGGTGAGGACGCCGTGGCGCCTCTCTAACCACTCCTCAAAGAGGGGACTTATCGCCGCAATTGTGGCGTGCCCAACAGTACAATGCCCTGCGTGTGCAATATAATAATGCATTCAGGCTGCTGATAGGGCTGCCCCGATTCTGCAGTGCTTCAGGGATGTTCGCCGGGTCGCAAGTAGACTGTTTTTATTCTACTATGCGAAAGCTATGCACATCCCTGGTGCGCAGGGTTCGGGCTAGCTCCAGCGGCATCCTGAGGGTGTTCGCGCAGAGGTTCGATTGTCAGTACCTGAACCATTGCTGTATGGTTCACATACTGAGCAATCGAAATCTGTAATCTTTTGTGTGTTTATGTAGTTTTTTTAATTGTATGTGCTTTTGTTTTATTTTATTTTTTGTGTACATGATCCTTTGTTGGTCGAAATAAATGTTTTATTATTATTATATTTCCTACTCAACCTTGATTGGTCTAAAATTCAGCCTCACATAATATATATAACACGTTCCCTGTCCCAGTACAAAGTTTTAAAATGTATTCGTACGTCCACCTATTATCTCGCCCTAACTTATATTTATACTAATACGGACTAAAAATTTTTTTTTATAGGAAAATACTGAAAAAAAAATGACTCCCTAAGGAGTCATGAACGTGTGAACTAAAAATTGTATGACTCCCTAAAGAGTCAGAGAGTCAGTAGTCAGAATAAGAGATCAAAGAAACAAACATCTGTTGGACATCCGCAGTCATTACCTGAAAACAAACACCTTCGAGAAAATGACCAAGGAACCAGGTCGTAAGACGAATAAATAAACTCTTTAACAAAAAATAAAACCAACTTCCAAAACAAAACACTACAAAGTGAAAAATAACTTTAACTTCGGTAGTCGGTGTCTTTGGTTTTGTATTTTCGTTTTTGCCACCGACTTCCGAAATTACTTTTCACTTTGTAGTGTTTTGTTTTGGAAGTCGGAATTATTTTTTGCTAAAAAGTTTTTATTTTTCACTTTTTAGTTGTGGACATACCCCACACAAATTCGAATACCACTATCTGCTATGTAAATAACAGTGATAGGTACTTATTAAAACATCCGCATAAATTAAAACATCATCCACATACTAAGTGGGAAAAATACGCATTATTGAAGCTAACTCAAAAACTACCCAAGCAGAGTTAAAGATTTCAATATATGGTGTCGAGAACACATTGGCACCGAAGATTAATTAATAATTGATCACTGGCGACTTCGTTCGAGGTTTAAATCTCACGACACTCCACAATCGGATAATTGTCATTCATTAGTCACAACATTTTATGAAACCCCAAATCATCGTGATTATTAGAAATAAGCCATCTAACTACGGAAACGTAGTTGAACGCAATTTAGTTTTCCAAGTAATTATTTGAAAATAAAACTAACCAACTGTTCAAACGATATTATTTAGTTACGTATAATACATAGAATATGTGACAAAACATCTGTTTCAACTTACACAAAATTTTTGCCAATGTATGTACGTAAGCAGACAATGCCATGAACAAGTATGCATATATGTTTTAACTTAACACGTTCACTGTCCAATTACTCCAACTCATATTTTAATGACTAGTTGGAGTGAAAATCCGAAAGTAGATGTTTTTTATTTGACTGGATGTATGAATAAGAGGAAAAGATTCTCATGGGCGTATGGTTAGATAACAATGCTACCGAAAATTTAAAAGAGCCGTCATAAAATGCTGCCAGTTTCCAGTAGGTATAGAAGAGGGTAAAATAAAACTTTTTTTTTTTGTAGGCAAAAACAATGCCTACAAAAAAAAATTGTTGCCATCCATACGGCAGAGCACTATTTTACAGTTGGGGCACCACGTTATCACTTTAGAAGCCTTTGTATCCACAAGTTTTGAAGATTATCCCTCAGAAATGAGCGGATTATAGCAGCCTTTGCATCGTTTTTTAACCTACTTCAAAACGGAGGAAGTTCTCAATTCGTCTGTATGTTTGTTACGCGATTACTCAAAGACGGATGGACCGATATAGGAAATTCTTTATTTGTTTGAAAGGGTATTATACTCCCAAAGTGGTCCCATATAAATTTTATTAGCTCTGCTTGGGTAGTTTTTGAGTTAGCTTCAATAATGCGTATTTTTCCCACTTTATCTGTATGATGTTTTAATAACTTCCTATCACTGTTATTTACATAGCAGGTAGTGGTATTCGAATTTGTGTGGGTGGAGAAAGTTTCTATTTTTCACTTTTTAGTTGTGGTACCTACCACAACTAAAAAGTGAAAAAAATAAAAACATTCTAGCAAAAATTGAAACCGATTTCCAAAACAAAACACTACAAAGTGAAAAATAACTTTTATTTCAGAAGTCGGTGGCATAACACGAAAATACAAAACCAAAGACGCCGACTACCGAAATTAAAGTTATTTTTAACGACTTCAAAAAAAGGAGTTATCAATTCGATACTACGAGTATGTATGTAATATTATTGGATCTGCGAGATATTCAGATATGATGATCTATTAGGGCTTCCAAGCAAATATACAAAATTTTATAGATGTCTGTATGTTTGTATGTTAGAAATAATATAGATTCATTAAATTCGGACTTGTTTGCAAGTACTGAATCGGGTTGCAATCATTCCATTCAAGATTCTGAAATTGTCCCACCGGGATACACTTCGTTGCGACCGAGCGGATGGACGAAAGCAGGGAGGCGCGTTTCTTGTGGCCACACACCGGTTTGAGCTGCGGCGAGTACTTGTGCCTGACGTATCGATAGACATCTGCGTTTTTGAAATAGTTTGTGCAACGGTACGGCTTAAATAATAGATTTTTATTTCTTTGTTCTGTTATGTATATTCCTCCGGGTAGTTCTGAAAATGATTACATGATTCTGTTTGCAGTAATAGAAAAACTGTACTAGATATAAAGAAATAATTGTGTTGGTGATTTTAATTTACATTCGCGTCCTACAAATGTGACTAATTATTATGAATGTTTCTTATCCTTTTGCGAATTCACTCAAAGTAATAATGTACCCAATTGTTTAGGTCGTCAATTAGATCTGGTGCTGAGTTCAGGGTTTCGAAGGAATGCGTCAGTAGTTGCGGCAGACGAGCCACTCATGCCCGTCGACGTGCATCACCCGCCGCTCGAAGTGGGCGTGAGCCTCGAGCCCGCGCGCGCTCTCCACCCCGCCGACCTTCTCTCCGCTATCTCGTCAGCCGACACCGACTCGCGCGCTGGTCCACACGCACACAGTAATAGACAGCAATGGAACTTTTATAAGGCAGATTATCAGTTGCTTTATTCTTTATTAAGTTCAACGGAATGGAATAATATGTACGAGATGCACGACTTGAACGATATATTAAACTTCTTCTACAGTAAAATTAACAGCATTTTAGATGAATGTGTCCCAAAGAAAAAGCGTAGTGTGAGGTCGCGGTACAGTCGCGACCAAAAGTCGATAAGCAAACTCACAAAGCAATAGCTTGGCGTTTAGTTTGACTTAAGACCTTCTATTTCCAAGAACATAAACATGCATAATTATTGTCGTCAACAACTGATTGTAGTTCATAATTTCAAAGTTATATCATGTGTAAAGATGACCTAGCGGTTAAGCGCGTCCAGATAGGTGCGTGGATCAGTGAGCCGTGAGTGCAAATCTCACGCAGTACTTGACTTTTTGTAAGTTTTTACTTGATTGGAAGTAATGGGACAGAAATATAATATTCTTTATCTTGTTCGCAGATATATATCTGGGTATTGACAATTATATATGTGTTATTAGAATATCCTTTCTTTGTTATGTTATTATGAATTGACTAAGTGAGTATACAACAAAAAATACAAGTTACAAAAAAACTTTTTATCTAGGTAGGAATGTAACGTCACAATTCTCTTAAGTTTGTTAATTTTATAAATAAGTAAATAAAACGAATAAACATTTTTGTTACCATTCAGCACGACTTTTTTATTTCAACCTTCCAACACCGAAAAGATAAGTTCAAAATCACAAAAATAGTTAAATAATAATAAAATAACTACTATTTAACTTCTTATAAAATAAATAATAAATGAACATAAACATCTAACAAGTTTTTGCTTAAAATAGTACAAATACATTATTATGGTTCCAAAGAAACAAAAAACAGTCCCACATTGTGATTAAGATTCGAACTCAGACTTCATTGATCGTGAAACCATTGCTTAGCCCAAACAGCTACCAGCACATGTTATGTTTATGCGAATTTTAGCAATGCAATAGTAAGAACAGGTCGCCACTATGACGAGTATTCTAAATTCAACAGAAATATAATGTTATTTCGCGTAGTACGACGACATGCGACAATTCATTAGTGTGTGTTATCTGCGGAATGTTGAGTTAGACATCGCTCATACACGCACACGTACTGGTTCGTGCTCGCACAGTTCATAGCAATGTAATCCTTAGCATGCTTATGGACTTTTGAGCGTTTACTGTACACTTATCCTAATTGGTATACGAGCGAAATAATACAAGATCTAAAAATCAAAGCTAGACTCCACAGCACGTACAAGGAAACAAAGGATTTAATTGTCTACAGTGAGTATTCTAAATACCGAGCACTTATTAAAAACAATATTCATACTGCACACAAAAAACATCAAACTAAAATACAAGGTCAGTTTGCGAAAGATCCAAAGTCATTCTGGCAATATACATATATACGATCTAAAACCAGCACATCTAACAGACAAACTATTATTAAGGATGGGCGACACCTAACGGATCTTGAATGTGCCAAGCAGTTTGCGATGTTTTTCGAGTCGGTATACAGTAGTGAGCCTTCACAACTTGACCCACAAGCGGCCGCGGCGACGGCAGCGGGAGCCATGAGTGGGTCGCACGTGCAACTAAACTCGCTGAGTCTTAAGGACGTTAGAGAGGCACTCGAACGCCTAAAACCAAAGCGTTCAGCAGGCCCGGATGATATGTGCGGTCCATGGCCCTTTACGGGGCACCGGTGTGGGCGCGTTCCCTGAGGCTGCGGCCAGTCCGCCGGTTGAACGCGTCCCAGAGGGTCATGGCCATTCGGCTAGTCCGCGGTTACCGCACGGTCTCCGGTGAGGCGGCGAGCCTCCTTGCCGGATTGCCGCCGTGGGATCTGGAGGCGAAAGTCCTCGCGCACGTGTGGGAGTGGCGCGAGGAGGCGAAACGCCGGGGCGTAACTCCGCTGCTGCGAGAAATCACGGTACAGCGGACAGAGCTCCGGCGGGATCTCATGGCGACATTGAGAGTGCGACTGTCGCAGCCCAGCGCTGGGCACGCCACAATTGCGGCGATAAGTCCCCTCTTTGAGGAGTGGTTAGAGAGGCGCCACGGCGTCCTCACCTTCCGCCTGACGCAGGTCCTCACCGGACACGGTTGTTTCGGGAGGTTCCTGTTTCGCATAAGGCGGGAGGAAACGCCCGGGTGTCACCATTGTGTGGATCGCCCAGAGGACACGGTGGAGCATACAGTGGAGGTCTGCCCAACTTGGGCAGAGCACCGCCGTGTTCCCACGGAGGCGATCGGCGGCGGCGATCTCTCGCGTCCGAGCCTGGTCCAGGCCACGGTGCGGAGCGAGAGTGCATGGGAGGCCGTCACCTCCTTCTGCGAAGCGGTAATGCTCGCGAAGGAGGAGGCGGAACGCGTGAGGGAGAGGCAGCCTCACGCCCTCAGTCGCCGCAGGAGACGCCCTGGGCGGCGGGAATCGATAGCCGATTCCCGGCCACCGTAGGCGCGGGCTTGCGGACGGTGAGTAGTGGGTAGCTCGCCGTCCGGTGAGGACCAGGCCCGGGTCGACGGCGCGTTGTGTTCCACGCGCGCCTCAAAGAGATGTCAGCAAAAGATGGGGTCCAATAGGGCCGATGCCGCTGGGGTCGCGGGTTGTTTGAAAAAGATACCGTGGCCCTGGCATAGGCAACTGAAGGAACACGGGTGGGTTTTAGTCAGTAAAAGTCTGACACGCCCTTCCGCTCCACCCAGAGCGGGAGAAGTTATTTGATGATTTCCCATAAGTGTTTTGTTTTGGAAGTCGGTTTTTGTTAGCGCGGGGAGCAATAAAAAGAGTGGACTGTGTATTTTAGGTATTGGTTTAATACCGTGCTTGTTACAAAATTAAAAAGCTTTATTTTTTGCTAAAATGTTTTTTTTTCTTTTTTACATATATAAATTAAATTTTTAAATCCTAATCCTCACAAATATTATAAATGCGAAAGTAAGTTTGTTTTTTGTTAGTTACCTTTTCACGCTTGTGGCGAACCAAACCATTTATTTATGGTTCCCACTGTTATAAGTAAACTGACAACTCTAGTTGGTCTAGAGGGTTGGTCGATGGTTCACGAGAGAAAAATAAGTGACAGGAATTTTGAAACCGATGATAAAAATCTAATAATAAACTTGCCTATAACCTATCCTGTGTTTGTGTATAAGCATTTACTACCGTTGTCATTTGGATACTTCGAATACGGTCTGTAATGTGTCACACAGTATCCAAATGACATTATTACAACTGGACCGAGTTTCATTCCCAAATGCTCAAACCACTGAACCGATCATCCTGAAATTTTGCATATACGGTATCAGGTGTACAGATACGGACACAGGGTACCTTTCATCCCGAAAACAGACCTGGGTAACCTTTCAAAAACCCTGGACCTTATCCATAAGATATCCTTCCCTACCATCCCGTCGTTACCAGAGGAGGGGCAACCTCCATTCCAAAAAAGCCCACCACCACAACCATGAAGCAGAAGGACAAAGTCACTACCCAGGTGGGTCCCGGCCAAGCCAGAGAATACCACAACGCTTCGGCGGTTAGCCCTTAACGGAATTTCACCCCACTGCAAATTGGTGCCGCACTCTTCAGCGCGGGCGGCTGCTGAACAAGCCCCAATAGCCCAGGCTGCGACTTACGCGCCAATAACACCGACCACGGCTGCGACCGCCGCGCCAATAGACCCTACTCCGGCTGCGACTCATGCGCCTACACCATGCTTACCGTCCACGAGCCTCTGGCAACAGAGTATCGTGAGCAAGAGTATAACATATAACCCTGACAATGACCTTGACCAAGCACCCATTACGAGCCTTTGTAAATGCCGTGCGGTGTTTGAATTGTCCATCCATCCATTTAATTACAAACAATACGGCGCTTGACGCAATAGAACATGGCCACTTCTGTGTGTGTTTCTTTGTTCCTTTCATTATGTTTTCCGTGCTTCAGGCTATTTACTTACTAACACTGTAAATGGCGTCATTTGAATAAATTTAGCATTAATAATATTACAAATTAATATCCAGATCGGTTTACAGAAACAGACTAAGAATCCGACACGCCCTGGGAAAGTTCAGACGCAGGACTAACAAGTTTGATTTGTTAAGAAAACGGTCACCTATCCATGGATTGACCTCGGAAAGCTTATCTTAGCAGAACTCAACCAACAAACTCTACAGTGACTTCCCGGTCCTCCATGTCCGTCAGCTTTTTATCCTCAATGCAACACTTCACATGGATAGAAAATTAAAATTCAGGACAGATTACCTAGAAATAATGTCAAAGCGCATAATCAGGATTCCCATTCCCCAAGTAAACTCTCTGATAGCTAGACGTTTCCCGGACTACTTATTCCCATTCCCCAAGTAAACTCTCTTACGACTAGACGTTCCCCGCACTACTTATTCCCATTCCCCAAGTAAACTCTCTGATAGCTAGACGTTACCCGGACTACTTATTCCCATTCCCCAAGTAAACTCTCTTACGACTAGACGTTCCTCGCACTACTTATTCCCATTCCCCAAGTAAACTCTCTTATGGCTAGACGTTCCACGGACTACTTATTCCCATTCCCCAAGTAAACTCTCTTATGACTAGACATTCCCCGGACTACTTATTCCCATTCCCCAAGTAAACTCTCTTACGACTAGACGTTCCCCGCACTACTTATTCCCATTCCCCAAGTAAACTCTCTTATGGCTAGACGTTCCCCGGACTACTTATTCCCATTCCCCAAGTAAACTCTCTTATGGCTAGACGTTCCCCGGACTACTTATTCCCATTCCCCAAGTAAACTCTCTTATGGCTAGACGTTCCCCGGACTACTTATTCCCATTCCCCAAGTAAACTCTCTTATGGCTAGACGTTCCCCGGACTACTTATTCCCATTCCCCAAGTAAACTCTCTTATGGCTAGACGTTCCCCGGACTACTTATTCCCATTCCCCAAGTAAACTCTCTTATGGCTAGACGTTCCCCGGACTACTTATTCCCATTCCCCAAGTAAACTCTCTTATGGCTAGACGTTCCCCGGACTACTTATTCCCATTCCCCAAGTAAACTCTCTTATGGCTAGACGTTCCCCGGACTACTTATTCCCATTCCCCAAGTAAACTCTCTTATGGCTAGACGTTCCCCGGACTACTTATTCCCATTCCCCAAGTAAACTCTCTTATGGCTAGACGTTCCCCGAACTACTTATTCCCATTCCCCAAGTAAACTCTCTTATGGCTAGACGTTCCCCGGACTACTTATTCCCATTCCCCAAGTAAACTCTCTTATGGCTAGACGTTCCCCGGACTACTTATTCCCATTCCCAAGTAAACTCTCTTATTGCTAGACGTTCCCCGGACTACTTATTCCCATTCCCCAAGTAAACTCTTTTATGGCTAGACGTTCCCCGGACTACTTATTCCCATTCCCCAACTAAACTCTCTTATGGCTAGACGTTCCCCGGACTACTTATTCCCATTCCCCAAGTAAACTCTCTTATAGCTAGACGTTCCCCGGACTACTTATTCCCATCCCCCAAGTAAAATCTCTTGTGACTAGACATTCCCCGGACTACTTATTCCCATTCCCCAAGTAAACTCTCTTATGGCTAGACGTTCCCCGGACTACTTATTCCCATTCCCCAAGTAAACTCTCTTATGGCTAGACGTTCCCCGGACTACTTATTCCCATTCCCCAAGTAAACTCTCTTATGGCTAGACGTTCCCCGGACTACTTATTCCCATTCCCCAAGAAAACTCTCTTATGGCTAGACGTTCCCCGGACTACTTATTCCCATTCCCCAAGTAAACTCTCTTATTGCTAGACGTTCCCCGGACTACTTATTCCCATTCCCCAAGTAAACTCTCTTATGGCTAGACGTTCCCCGGACTACTTATTCCCATTCCCCAAGTAAACTCTCTTATGGCTAGACGTTCCCCGGACTACTTATTCCCATTCCCCAAGTAAACTCTCTTATTGCTAGACGTTCCCCGGACTACTTATTCCCATTCCCCAAGTAAACTCTCTTATGGCTAGACGTTCCCCGGACTACTTATTCCCATTCCCCAAGTAAGCGCTCTTATGGCTAGACGTTCCCCGGACTACTTATTCCCATTCCCCAAGTAAACTCTCTTATGGCTAGACGTTCCCCGGACTACTTATTCCCATTCCCGAAGTAAACTCTCTTATGGCTAGACGTTCCCCGGACTACTTATTCCCATTCCCCAAGTAAGCGCTCTTATGGCTAGACGTTCCCCGGACTACTTATTCCCATTCCCCAAGTAAACTCTCTTATGGCTAGACGTTCCCCGGACTACTTATTCCCATTCCCCAAGTAAACTCTCTTATGGCTAGACGTTCCCCGGACTACTTATTCCCATTCCCCAAGTAAGCGCTCTTATGGCTAGACGTTCCCCGGACTACTTAATTTCACGCATTTACAACAATCATAGAGTGCTGCAACACAAAAGACCTCAAAATATCTCTATGCAAAAAGGTAATACTCGTAATAAATGGCTTTTTACACTCTCCTACGATGAAACAGAAAATATTATTTATACATAGGTATTAATATTATAAGCAACATCATACATACTAAGTATACTCCTAAGCTCACGTTTACATCACACACACACACACACACACACACACCCAAACACACTTACACTCTATCACATACTCATACCTACACTCTGCACTTATTTTTTTTATTTGATTTCATGATATTTAATTAGACTTTTTTTGATTTATTACGTATTATTCGATATTATTACTTCATTATACTGCGGGATCGATTACAGAGATGTTGAGAGTATGCGAGAGCTATGCAGCTACACACGGACTTGTTTATCACGTAAAAAAAGAGTGAATACATGGTTATTAAGGCCGCTGGTAAGGCCTCCGACTGTGTACTAAGTCTTACTCTAAATGGCTTGAGTATAAGGCGAATAAATAATTTTAAGTACTTGAGACACACACTTACCGACGACCTTAAAGACAATGAGAACATATCTCTATGTCCTCATTGGAAGCGCAGGGCACTGGCGGTCAGAGGGAATATGTTGGCGCGCAGGTTTTACCGTTGTACTAACCAGGTTAAAATAACCCTTTTCAAAGCTTACTGTCAGGGTATGTACACGGGAAGTCTGTGGGTCAGCTTTACCAAGATTGCTGGAGGTCCTGCGCATCCAATATAATAACGTTTCCAGAATGCTGTTGGGGCTGCCCCGCTTTTGTAGCGCATCTGAAATGTTTGCGCTTTGCGCTGAATCGAACTGACGACTTTTATGCGGTCATTCGAAAATCTCGTAACAGCATTCTCAGGACAGTGGCAGAGAACATCTACACTCCTATTCTGAGACGTTTTGTGGGGGTGATGAACGAAGGAAGTAGGTACTTTCCTCTCGCTTGTGCGTCGTCCACATGAAGCGAACTCAAATAATTAAGTTTTGTGTTTTAATTTATTTACTAACATTAGTTATAAGAATTTTACTAACTCAGTGGATCATAAGTTGTCCGAAATAAAGCAATTATTATTATTATTTTATTTTACTCACACACTCACACTGATGATTTTATTGTGCGATGTATACTTAAATGTTATATTTTGACTTATTATTTTTATTTTCACTGATTTGAGTTTAGGTCATTTTAGTTTATATTCACCTGTAATGCAATAATCAAGTAAGTTCTACGCTTAACTCTGAAAATGTCGCAATTCCGACCCCCAAGATACAGGGGGCTTACAACTAATAACATACTCTTCAAACTAATTGCCCCGCGATTGTTTTGTTACGCGTGAAGTTAGCTATTTTACAGGCCGCAAAAGTGTTGTTCAACTCATTACGATAAACGAGTAATAGGACTTTAAAATGTTTTATCCTTTAAATCACAAGGCTAATAAATAAATATGATATAAATAGTTATTTCATTAATTAATTGTTACATATTAAATTCATTTGGGCGTAAGAAAATGATTAAAATCATAAAATTAACCATGACTTAGGCTGCGTGCGCTAGGTTCGTTGCCTACACTATATAAAAATAAAGTCAAGTGGTCTTAGGCATTTTAAGTGAATAGTGAATTCGAAATGTACTTTGTTTAGAAACTTGAAGTTTGTTTAGAACAGTAACTGGTTCGCGTTTGGTTCCTTGTTAGTAAAATAATTAACTAATACAGTTAAGTGTGTGTATACAGTTAAGTGGTAAGTAAAAAATATAAAATCATACCTACTTATGTTATTATTTAAAGTACCTAATGTTTTTAAAATTTTAATTAATGAAGTATTTTTGTTAGTTATTTTCTTGGTCTATATTTTAAATTATAATATGTTGTACATAATAAAAGTTTTCGTAATTGAGTTACAATGGCAAATCGTCTTAGTTACGCCCAATTAGAAGGTTTGGTAGAATTCTTGAAGCAAAACCCAGGCATAGCTAAAGGTAATTCAAAATAATGAAGTAGGTATTAATAATCAGTATATACCTACAGTAATTTCATTGAAATTAATGCATATTTTTAGTATTGGTAGATCTCCTCAAACAAATCCTTATTCACTCTATAATTTGCTTTAAATTCGTCTTCATTCATAGAAAAAGCTTTGTCCGTATAACGCATCATCCGACGCTCATCTCGTCTTTGTTTTAATTGTTTTTTTTATGGGAATTATGTAAAACATTGTATATTGATGCTAATCGTGCCATATTTTACACTTATTATTTACGGAAAACCACTTAAAACGCAAAACAATTTCTAAAAAGTTACACTTTTGTTATTGGAAAAATCACAATCAACAAACAATTCCAACGCAATATTAACGCAATACACAGGTGTCAAAATGAACTCAAGAGTAGCGTTTACCGCACGCCAAACCCGATCCCGATTTCACTTAGTTCCTCCTAATGGACACGCAATTCAATAACAATCTGGCGCTTGCGTCGAATTCAAGAGTACGAAACGTTAAAATTCCAATGTGGATCGGTCAGAATTGGAATCAAGAGTAAGCACCCAGGTACCGTCCAATTTGTTCTTGTAAAATCTGATTATGAATAAATAAATTTGAAAATTGAGAACTGTTGATCTGCACGGCTGTTACGTAGACATGAGTCGCTCAGAAGCAGTACCGAAATGCAAAATAGACCACCATTTAGTAGGACCTACTATTTGGACCTCAACACTGATCGTTAACACTAGAGTTACACGACCTGATGCAATCTTCTCCTTTTTACTACGGAACTTCCAGACGTACTGCAGACTAAGTACCATAATTTACATAAAATCCAAATTACTACAAAATACTATCAACCATGCGTCAAAGCTATTGAAATCCAGAAATTAGACTAAAATTAAAGTTTATGGGTCCAGGGTTTCATAGTCTCATGCTATTCTACATCCTCCTCTCCATGCTGATATAATATCCTGCGTCTGGCTTCAGTACGGAATCAAATTTGAGCCGCAACTTGGTGTGGTCAGCCTTGATTCTGTAGCGCCGCACCACGTGAGCGAGGGTCGTCTTCATTGACTTCATGGCGTAGGCTTTACCTGGTAGAATATTATAAGAAATACCCGATCAATCAATTTATTCGGTTCAAAGTTGCATTCTGCTACTGCACAAAGAAATGATGCATAAAGAAAAAAAAGTGGAATTTGGTAAAATCTAAAACCACTGACTGGACAGGTCCACTCAAATCTGTGTGGTTTGTTCCTCATAAGACCATTTCAGTCACTAATCTGCATGGCTGATCTGACCAAGATTATGTTTCGACTTGAGACTGTGACCTCGGAGTTTGTTTCGGCGGCGGCGATCTCTCGCGTCCGGCCCTGGTACAGGCCATGGTATGGAGCGAGAGTGCATGAAAAGCCGTCACCTCCTTCTGCGAAGCAGTAATGCTCGCGAAGGAGGAGGCTGAACGCGTGAGGGAGAGGCATTCTTTGCGCCCTCACGCCCCTAGTCGCCGCAGGAGACGCCCTGGGCGTCGGGAATCGATAGCCGATTCCCGGCCACCGTAGGCGCGGGCTTGCGGATGGCGAGCAATTGGTAGCTCGCCGTCCGGTAAGGACCAGGCCCGGGTCGACGGCGCGTTGTTTTCCACGCGCGCCTCAAAGAGATGTCAGCATTAGCTGAAAGGGTCCGCTAGGGCCGATGCCCGCTAGGGATGCGGGTTGTTCGAAAGAGTTACCGTGGCCCTGGCACAGGCAACTGATGGAACACGGGTGGGTTTTAGTCAGTAGAAGTCTGACACGCCCTCCCGCTCCACCCAGAGCGGGAGAAGTTATTTGATGACTTCCCATCCACAAAAAAAAAGGCCAATTGGCGTGGTTGGTTACAACCTATCACGCCGCAGGTTGGTGGTTCGATTCCCATCCAGGAAAAACATTTGTGTGCATGAACATGTCTGTTTGTCCTGAGTCTGGGTGTAATTATCTATATAAGTATGTATTTCCAAAAAAAAAGTATAGTATGTCAATTATCTGGTTTCCATAGAACAAGCTCTGCTTAGTTTGGGACCGGATGACCGTGTGTGAAAATGTCCTAGGATATTATTATTGTCCCAGGTTATTATTATTAAACATGATTAATTGAAATCAAATAAATAATGTATATCACATAGTCGAATAGAAAACACCGACCTCATCTAGTTTTCAAAATATTATTGTGTTTGCCTAAACATACTTATAGAAATAAAATCATTAGTCATGTTACAATATTCTCAAGCAAATCTTTCATTGGAGTGCTGGGAGAGCCGATAATTTTGTGATTGACACTTACCAATACACTGACGTTTGCCCAATCCAAAGGCAGCAAACGCCTTAGGGTTATCAGGCAATTTGCCAGGTTCCAGCCAGCGTTCAGGCTTGAACTCATGCGCATCTGGTCCCCAAATCGGATGCTTGTGGATCCCAAACAGAAAGATGACGCAGCTCCGACCGGCTGAGAGGGTGCAGTTTTCTGAAACAAGGAAGGTAAATCAAGAAGTAAGGTCATCAAAAATTGTAATAACCTAGCGTCTGGAAGAGAAAGTTGGGTATTCCCTTTAAGGTGAAAGCGCCAGCGTTGCTCGCGAAATTATAATTTTCTTAAGTTTTTTTTGGAATTTTCAAGTATTAGGTTGTATGTTGATAAAAGTATGATTCGGGACCGTAACAATTATATATTTACAGAATAATATTGCCAATGGGGGGTTCCCGCATTGTCGAGGTGGGGGGGCTTAGCCACGGCTTGGTCCACGGTGAAGCGAAGAGGAACCCGAGGAGGAGCCGCTCCTCAGGGCTTTTCCCAGGAAGTTGACGACGTAGCGGCCAACAGGTAGGTTGCGGTGGCGCTTGGGCGACATCGCAAGTGAGGCGGACCGCGATGTCGTATGGGAGGCATCGTGGCTGAGGGTTGCAGGCCGCGGCGAGAGAGGAGTGCCGGTATTGCTGTGTGCCGCTCTCCCTGCCTTCCGCAGTCTAGACGGAATCGCCGCCGTCTGATGGCGGAGGCGGTGGGGCCGCAGGGGAGGAGGAGTGTCGGTATGTCGTTGACCGCTCTCCCTATCCTCTGCGGCCGAAAAGTGGTAGACGGCCGGGCCACTGACCTGACCGGTCGCAGGGGGACCAAGGGTGCCTAGTCACGGGGTCGTCTAGGGCCTTGGAATCATTGACACAGTATTATATAAGTTAATGCTTGGAACTTAAAAGGTTTTTGTTAGTTCCTAATTGTCTAGAACGTAGTTTGATTTGGGAAAACTGAGTAGCGACTGTAAGATTGGTATTTACAGTCCAAGATAATGTCTTATTGTATCAACATACTTAGTTTTACGTCTCTATCAAGTTTCCTGGCTATGACCGGGACGATGGTGAAGACTCTCATGCTCTCTTTCAGAACAGCTTCCATATAAACCAACTTCGAGAGGTCCATCTTCTCCACGTCTTTGTCTTCTCCCAGGACTTCTTGTATTCTGAAATAATTGTTTTGGTGAAAATCCACACGTAATACCGTACTTATTTTTTGACACCAATAAGTAATAAGTTAAGAAAAGCCAATGACTGTTAACTGATTTTATTGTTTATTTATTTATTTAACCATTACAACACACAAATAAACAGACAGGAAGAAAGGAATAGTAGAGCACGCACAAAGGTGATGCTTGATTTCTAACGAATTTTTTTCCCGTATACCCACGACGGGACAGACGATAAAAGAGTTGTAGACACCGTGTATAAGAGTAGAAGAGAAAATAAGATACATAAAATCTAAAAAAAAAACAATTCTCTTTTCAAATAAAATTATAATAAATACTTAAATACATACCGCACCCCTAGATAAAAACCCCACTAACTCAAAAAGTACAAGTTTTGAGTTAGTGGCTTTATCGAATTCTTGACTCGAATACCTATACTCGTACATCAATATAACTCGCGTAAAGATACCTTCAACCGCTGTTAAAAGATCTCGCTAAACGCTGTTTTACTTAAATGACCTTGTCCTGAAAGGCGCGAGCACTAGTCCGCCATTTTTAGTTGTCATTTGGTTGGCGTAAGTGACGGCCTTTTGAATAGTGGCAGATTTTGAGTTGCAGGAATTTACACGAAATTGATTGGGTAAGTTTCCTCTTTATTTTGAGTTGATTGAGTTTTGCTGAAATTTCATTGTAAAAAGTAATAGATCATTTTGATTTACGGGGTTTTGATGATTTTATGTTGCAATATTTTTTTTAATATTTTGAGTTCCATAAACATGAAAGTAAAAGGTAAATTTCGATTTACCGTAGTTTTGATGAATCTAATTTTAACTTTGTTTATTTTTGCCTGTTCAGTGAAATATGTACTTTTTATAGAGAAAATAGGTTGTTTATGACATTTTCAATTTTTTATTTTATTTGTTATAAGTACAGTAACTAAACATAGTACGTGCTTTGGAGGGGTTTTTTGAGTTGACTTTACTTGATTCATTATTGAATTTGAACATTATTTATTTTTAGGATAATGACAGGGCGAGGAAAACTCATGGTACAAATGATTAACGAAGAAAAAGAGGATCCCGAGCAACCAGCAGCAACCAAGTGCCATGGTATTAAAATCCTGAAAGTAGAAAAAGAAAGTCCAATGGCCTTTTTGTATAAAACATCCTTTGCAGAGACTGAATTTAAAAAATGCTGGGTGAACAAGAGATAGACTAGACGCACAGTAGAATCAACCTGGTAATACAACAAATTTAAGTTTGAGTAGAGCATACGTACAAAAAATTAGTTTGTCTGAAGCAAAAAAGAAAGATTTTAAAGAACTTGTAGACAAAGATGTGATTCCGAAGCCTTACTACTCGTATAATAGTTTTTACAAAAATGTTTTGTAATGACTACACCATTACAAGTTTTATACTCGTAGTAGAAGTAGGTAGACTAGTTTAAGAATTCTGTGCCATTGACAAATTTATTTGATTAGAGAGTACTTAGTAAGAATAATAGACCAATAAATAAACTGTGATTTGCAATAAGATTATTCAGATAGTGCATAAAGAGATAAGAATACTCTTTATTATTTTTTATGGAAGATAAAAGTTTTAGTTAACGTATTAATGCTGTGATTATTTAAAAACGCATAATTATTAATTATTATACGTGTACCATCTCAATTTTATTAAAATGTCTAGTATCTAAGTAATAACTGTTATAAAAAGGACATAATATTTTATATCACTAATGATTGTATTTAGTTTTTTCTTTGTCATTCATTTAGTAAATAAATAACTTTCTATTTGAGTGCATATTTTATTTATTTCAACTATTTTAGATCCATAAAAACGAAAGCTTGTGTTCCTACGATTAGCACGTTGTAATCACCCATTCATAGCTTAACTCAAAACTCCCGACAAAAAGTTATCTAATTGTTGAGGTGAAAAGTAATGTAACTCAATTTTATTTAAGTATTTAAATTCATTTCAATTTCAATTTTATTTAAAGTAACTAGCCTTAGTACACAAAAAATTTGCTTACTCTCGCTGCAAAACTAGAGTAACTAAAAAATCTCGGTTATTTCCAGATTTTTAACTGATAAAATACAAATAAGCTAATTCAACAGCTTTAGAAAACGTGACGTTTATGAATGTCTCATTAGATCTTTGATATCTTTCTTAAATACTCTAAAAACAGTTTTTCGTCATTTCTGAAAAATGAGGTTTTTTGAGTTGCCGGAGTCTTCATCTAGGGGTGCGATACATACTTCTAAGATAAATGTCACTAAAATAACGAATAACTAAGTCAAAATGGAAGTATAGTGTTGTTTCACTCTCGTTTTAAATACTGCAACAGTTTTCTAAGATGTGACCTCTAAGGCAAATCAAAAGGACGGGCGTAGGAAAAGCGTTCCTGCAAATAGGAAGGTGTTTGAGGGTTGTGAAGGATATTAAATAGCAGACACAATTTTCCGGGTTCCTACGAAGTCGAATAAGGAGCCACTTGAGTATCTTGCGAAAGTTAGAACTGTCATTATACTTTTTATCACTGAGCATTTGGATCACTGAGCGGACCCTCGACAAGTCGACTTTTTCCCCAACCACTCCACACAATTATGACCAAAGTAAAGAAAAATAGGGTTAAACAACGGCTGCACTTCCTCCCACTAAAAGTGCACCTCACTAACATCAGGGGGTTACACTCCAATCTCGATCCGGTCCATCACCACCTTGAGACCGAAAAGCCGCACCTGTTTTTCCTAACGGAAACGAATATGACAACCCCGTCGGACGTGGTATACCTCAACTACCCGGGGTTACTCTCTTGAACACAAGTTCAAGAAGCAAGCTGGGGTCTGTGTGTACGTTCGCGATGACATTTGTTGTCGTCGTCTCCGTTGCTTTGAGAAATCGGGTTTTTCTGCCATATGGCTACTTGTGGATACTGGCGTGGAGAAATCTCCCTACATCGGCGTCTACCGATCGCACAGTGGTAACCAGGAGTCAACAGCGTTATTTAATTTCCTCGTGGAGTCGACTGACGTAGCCCAGCAACGGTACCCAACAGCAAAGCTCATTTTTCTGGGGGACTTCAACGCACATCATAAAGACTGGTTGTTCCCGAACCAGAAAACTAACCATGCTGGGTTAGAGGCGTACAAGATTTCCTTAACGCTAGATCTAATCCAGCTGTTGAGGTTGTCTATTGTTTACCCGAAGATTATATACCATAATCATTATATTCCCGAATTTCATTTGCCCGAATGTTTTGTTTGCCCTAAAAGACATATATGACATACTTTTAATAAATAAAGAAAATAGTGCTACTGGTTGGGATAACATCCCCGCTAAAATTGTTAAAGGCGGTCGAACTAAACTTGTTCCTTTGATAACATATCTCTGTAATTTATCTTTATTTATTTATTTATAAACAATGGCCTAGGATATTATTATTATTATTTCCTTTATCTTTTATTATATACATATGATTTACATTTTTAAATATTTTTATAAAAACTTAAAATAAATAAAAACATTTAAAAATATAAAAAATAGTAGCCCACCGGTATCGGGAACAGGGTCCAAGCTACCGGTGGTCAGGGCTCCTGAGAGAGGAACCTCCTAACAATACGTGCCGTGTCCAGAAGTACCGCTTTCTGGATCAAGCCCTTGATCCAGCTGCCTAACGAGAGCCTCCTCAGGTGTTGGTCGAGACTCTTCGATATTATGCCATTGGCTGTCACAACTATCGGCACAATGATTGCTGTATCCACATCCCATATGTCGACAACCTCGCGAGCCAAATCAAGATACTTAATCTGTTTATCTTTTTCAGCTTTCACGAGGTTCTCGTCATGCGGAACCGCTATATCAACAATCATTGTGCGACGCTCTTTTCGATCTATCACCACTATATCTGGCTTATTGGCAACAATAGTCCTGTCAGTGATGATAGATCGATCCCAATACAACGTGATATTGCCATTTTCGAGAACTGGGTCGGGCACATACCTATAGTACGGTACTTCCGATTCCACAAGATTGTATTGCAGAGCAAGTTGCTGATGGATAATCCTGGCTACAAGGTTGTGTCTATGCAAGTAGTCTCCGTTAGCCAGACGAGAACAGCCAGAAATAATGTGACGGATAGATTCCCCCGGACGGTGGCATGCCCGACAGATGTCAACCGTGCCGTCCTTCACAATATATTTCCGGTAGTTGTTCGTCATTATAACTTCGTCCATAATCGCAAAGATAAAACCTTCGGTTTCACCAAAGAGATCACCGAATCGCAACCAGGATACGGACGCCAAGAGGTCTACATCAGGTCCATGTAGGACCCGGTAAAAGCGCCCATGAAGCTCTTTGCTCTGCCATACCTCCCTGCGGTCATTAGTATCTAATATTATAGGTTTGCGCCAGTTCTCGTTAGCCAAGGAGAGCGGGGTGAGGCCCTTGTCCACTGAGACCACATCTCGGTGCATCCCCACGTCGGCTTCTAGGAAGTATTCCCTGAGACTGCATACCTCACGGTTGTGCAGGGTCTTAGCATTTAAGAAGCCTCGACCACCACACTTCCGCGAAATATACAGTCTCATCACCGATGACCGTGGGTGATGCATCCGATTTGCAGTCAGCAGTGTGCGGACCCTTCTATCCAAGGCGTCAAGTTCTGTTTGAGTCCATTTGAGTATACCGAAAGAGTACATCAAAACCGGCATGACCCAACCGTTGAAGGCGCGCACCTTGTTTCCGCCTGATAGAAGACTTTGTTCAGGCGGTTAAAGAAGCGCTCCTTCAGCGATTGCTTCATGTCAGCAGCGTTGATGCCTAACGCTTCCGACATACCCAAATTCTTGTAAGTTTCGAGTGAGGAGAGGGGTCTTAGGTGTATGGAATCCGAGAGTTGGGTTTCTACGGATTCCAAAATCCTACCCCGCTTTACATGCATGACCGCACATTTGTCCACACCAAATTCCATCCTGATGGCACTACTGAAAGTTTTGGTTACCTTCAATAGCTCCATCAGTTGAAAATTGCTGGGGGCAAAAAGCTTCAAGTCATCCATGTAAAGAAGGTGAGATATAACCTGACCACCTCTTCTCAATCGATAGCCTAGACCTGAATCCTCCAACAGTGTGCTTAGAGGATTCAAGGCTAAGCAGAACCAAAGTGGACTCAAACTATCGCCTTGAAATATACCTCGCTCGATCCTTATCGGCTCGCTATTCCTCTGGATATGTAGACATCCTGGATAGCGAAGGACTGTCCTCCACTGCCCCATACACGACATCAGGAAGGTCCGCAGAGTTGCATCTACTTTATACAACTCCAGCACCTTCATGAGCCATGTATGTGGCACCGAGTCATAGGCCTTCTTGTAATCTATCCAGCATGTCGACAGATCCTTTCGGGAACGACGAACCTGTTGGTTAATGGCCATATCTATAAGGAGCAGCTCCTTAGTACCGCGGGATCCATTCCTACATCCATTTTGAGAGGCAGACATGATGGAGTTATTGTCTATATGTTTGTTAATTTTAGCTCTCAAAATGGATGTAAGAACTTTATAGACCGTCGGTAGACAAGTGATCGGTCTATAATTTTTGGGTTCCGCAGTACTACCTGATTTATGGAGCAGGTGGGTTATTCCTGTCGTTAGGAACTGGGGCAGTGACCCCGACTCTAAGGCTGACTGGAACTGGGATGCCAAGCGGGCGTGCGACTTATGGAAGCATTTTATCCAAAAGTTGTGCAGCCCGTCCGGCCCTGGGGATTTCCAGTTAGGTAACGGACGGACTGCACAAGTTACATCTTGGGGGCTGATGGTAAGTGCCTCCATTTCTGGTATTTCATCGCACGTTCGCTCGATCTCCCTAGTCCAATCACCTTCGGTGTGACTGACAGGCACCGACCAGATGCTTCGCCAGAACGAATACATGGCGTCATCATCTGGGAGGCGCGTGTCGGTCACACCATGGTCTGGTCGCTCCCAAGCCCTATAGACCCACTTTTCATCGCTCCGGAATGTGCGATTCTGAGTGTACCGGTCCACTCTCCGCCTGTATCGACGAATACGGTTAGCCCATGCACAGATCTTCTGCTTCAGGAAGTCGATACGCTCTGTGACGCGGGTCAAGTAATCTCGAGAACTAATATCCATCCCCGAGAACGCCCGCCTCACAAAGCGCATCACTCTAGGGCGAGTATTGCCCTGCCTGAAGCAGATTAACTTGCCGATGAGTGCTCTAGCCTCATCAATACGACGCTCAATCCTGCACTGCCAAGCTGGTACAGCTGGTTTTGGTCGTGGAGCTCTGTCACTGTTAGGAAATTTAACATGAGCTACACGACATGCCGCTACAGCAGCACAGTACAAGATCGAGTGGGTATCGGTGAGGTCTTTGCTGCCGTCAAAATAATTTGACAGCTGCGAATCTAGAGCACACACCAGCGCCTTATTTTTCTTGTGCATGGGCAAACGAGGTAAACGTGGTCTAAGCCCAGGCGGAGTGGAACGGTACTCCCGGAAAGCATCCTCCAGAGCGCTCCTCAATCGTACATTGCATTGGGAACTCACGGACATAGCCCCGTCATCATCCTCATCACTAACGCGGTCGGGTCGCGGTGAGGCACTGGGTTGTTGCACCGCGACCAGTGGCGAAGCAGGCGTAACATGGCTATTCCGTGATTCGAGACGTAGTCGATCAAGTACGACGTCATCCAGCATATGGTTACGCTGGATGACCCGCACCTGATCCGACAGTCGTTGCGCCGACACGTTGACAGCTGGTTCAAGCACCTGAAACAGAGAGAGCATCCGACCACGATACGCAGTCAAGTTACTTCCCCCCTCTGTAGCCCCAAAGTATGCGCGCATGACATTTTCGTTGATGGTTTGTGTCCACCTCATGCGCTGCACACTTCCACCGGCAGCGGGGACCCTATCAGAGGCCGATGGGCCTCGGAGTCCTAAGCTGGCCGGTGGTCGGCCTCTTCCGCGCCGACGTAATGGTGGTGGTGTTGTCGGCGGCGAGAAGTATTCGTCACTCGAGCTCGACGCAACTGCAGCAGCCGGTATCACTGGACTCACGTCTGGAGCAGGTTCCGGCAACTGCGAGGCGGAGCTGAGCGACGAACCCGAAGATGTTGGGCGTGTGCTTCGTCGTGCCCGACTTCTCGTCAGCATTGTGTTTGGTCTTCTATTCTCCGTGTTCAGTAGTTAGTAGGTGGTAGTTTTCGTCTTGCATCCTGATATAGTAAGTTTTGGCATAAAAACCAATTTTGGGTTGAGTGAATTGGTGTTGGAACACATAACACCACATTATTGCATTAAAAGTTTAAAATCAAATAGAAAATACACGGAGAAAAAATTTTTTCGACCGTCAGCTTGACAGTCGAAACAGCTTATTATTATTATCTCTGTCCCAGGGCATCTTTCCGAGAGTTTTCAAGAAGGCCATTGTTCATCCTATCTATAAGAGTGGTGACAGAGACAGTGTTAATAACTATCGCCCCATTTCAGTTCTGCTCTCCCTATCTAAAATCCTGGAAAAAAAATTAAATAACCGTCTGATTTCCTTCCTGGACAAATACCAAATCTTGGGGGAAAACCAATACGGTTTTAGTCCTCAGTAGACACTCCCTAGTGTCTACTGAGGACGCTGTACTGAATCTGGCAAATGAAATTGTATCTCACCTAGATAGCAAACGTAAATGCCTTGGTATTTTTCTGGATCTTTCTAAGGCGTTTGACTCTGTCTCTGTCCTCATACTTATCAATAAACTGGAACGTATTGGTATCCGCGGCGAACCTCTGAAAATCTTTAAGGATTACCTCACAGACAGTGAGTGATGAAGAAAATCTCACCTTCGGAATCCCTCAAGGATCTATTTTAGGACCCTCCTTGTTCCTTATTTACATCAATGAGCTGTGTAGACTTTCATTATTCAAATGTAACATTTTTACATACGCAGATGACACAGCTCTAGTAGTTAATGGAGAGGACTGGGTAGAAACAGAGAAATGCTGAAAATGCTTTAAAAACTGTCATGTCGTGGCTATCAGAAAATCAACTTACATTAAATGTTTCAAAGTCTGTATATGGAAGATATACAGACTTTGAAACATTTAATGTAAGTTAGGAATAACCAACTGCCACAATCCCAATCTATAATATTGAAAGCTCATTACTGCAACAACCTAAAACCTAACTGCCCGTGTATGACGCTATGTAGAACTGGCTGTGTTAGGTATCTCGGTATTTTGATAGATGACACCCTTAGCTGGACTCCTCACGTAACCTCCCTCAAAGCTCGAGTCAGAAAACTCATCTACATTTTCAAAAAACTTAGAAAATCTGCCGATTTAAAAACGCTCAAATTAGTATACTTTGCACTGTGCCAGTCCTTAATAACCTATTGTATATGTGTGTGGGGAGGCTGTTGTAAATCTCTTATGATTGGGCTAGAAAGAGCGCAGCGAGCCGTATTAAAGGTTATGACAGCTAGGCCTATCCGATATCCTACTAAACAGTTATACGCCGACTGTGAGCTACTGACAGTTAGAAAACTCTATGTCCTGCATGCAGTGTTGCGTAAGCACTCATCTAAATACGATGAATTCATCAACGACGTCAGGATCAGACGTCAAGTAACTAACATTCTTCGTTTTAACAAACACAACACCGCATTTGCGCGTAGACATTATAATATCACATCCATTCATTTATACAATGTAACTCATAAAATGCTTCAAATCTTCCAACTCACAAAAACTAAAGTCAAGTCTTCTATGACTAAATGGCTGATGAGCTTAAATTATGAAGAAATTGAGAAACTTCTTAAGCCACCTTAAGCCTTCAATACAAACATACACTTTCCAAATCATAGACCCTCACGCATACATTTAAACTAAACGCCTTACATCACACACCCGGGGACTTGCCGAATACAGAACATAATACTCATTAACTACATCATACACAAGCACACGTTACACCCATTCATAACACCACATAACACCAATCTCGCTTAACATCTACCACACTGATTCATAACAAGACAAACTACACTTTACACTTTACTCGTAGTTCATTATTATACCTTCCTTTTCCTATTTTTGTTAATTTTTCTTTTGTTAATTTTTTTATTTTTTTATTATGCTTGCTGCATGCATCCCTTCGTTGCATTGTACCTACTCAATTTATGCTTATTGAATGAGAGAGCGCCTTGACTTCCATAATACAAGTGTTACTTAGTTTGGAAGTCAAGAGTTCCTTTTCTTGTACATTAATAATATTTAATAAACTTTTTTATTATTATTATTATTAATTGCCCGAAACTTAGATACCATAAGATGCGAGTGCCATACGTATTGTTTTTCATATTTTTAATTGCCATAATAATTATTAGACATAACATTTAAACACCATAATGATTATTAGACATAATATTGATTAACTTTAATGGTCACAGTTCTAACCTAACTCAAATGGCACCTAACCAAACTACTTCTGGGTGGTTTATAAAAAAATAACCACGAAGGGGATGGCGGGGTCTATTCGCTCGCTTCGCTCGCTCAAACGACCCCGCCATCCCCTTCTAACCTAACCTATCCGAGTCGGGGTGCCCTAAAGTCCCGATTGCATCCAGTTTCTCCTGATATAACAACAGTTACACACTCAATGTCGATGGCAAATGATGTTATGGCATATGATAATTATGGCATGTGATAATTAGGGCGTGTAATAATTAGTGCTTACAATGATTATGACAAATGATGGTATGGTAAGTGACTTTATGGGAAACAAAGCTTCTAGCACGTGACTAATATAGCAAATAAGATTAGGGAAAATAAATATTACGTCATATAATATTATGGCTGTTGACTATTATGGCAAATGATATTAGGGCAAATAAAATTCGGGCAAATGGCGGTATACCAGCTGGTGAATGTGGCAACGCGGGTACCGGATGTTGACGGCCATACACCCAATTGCTTGGACCTTCTGCTGACATCTGATCCGGATAGTCATACAGTATCGGTCTCAGCCCCGCTGGGATCGTTTGACCAATGTCTGGTGAAATCCATATCGACCTGCTATGCTCCAGATTAGAGTCCTAGAGGCACGAGGCGATATGAATCAGCAGACTGGGATGAAATGCGGCACTTTTTTGCGTCTTATCCATGGCGGCATGTGTGCTTTTCCTCGGGTGACCCCTCGCGCTGTGCTGACGTGGTGGCGGACGTGATTCGGCAGGGGACGGAGTATTTTATTATGTTCTCCGACATCCCACTCGGTCACAAATCCTGGCCTTGGTATGATGCAGAATGTGCCCACGCTGAGGCCCGAAAAGAGTCTGCCTATCAAGCCTGGGTCAAGGCCTGCGACCACGTAACACAGCTTAGCTCACGAGGTGGTCGCCATGTGCAGTGTGGACTCGGCAATCGCAGACCCGCAGTTACAATACTTCAGAAATTGGCCGTCTGGCCTATTCCCAATCACCTTCAGGATGCTATTGGCACTTCCCCGATTCCTGCGTAACAATGATGCTGCTCTTTTTCGCATAATTGCTGAAAAACTATCGATAGCCGATTCAGAAAACATGCCTGACGTACTTCAGAATTGAGGTAGCCCCAACAGCACTCGGAAGGCGTTGTTATACTCGACTCGAAGAGCATTGTAGGCCCTCTGCGTTTGTCTAACCCACAGGCTGCACGTGTAAAATGACTGACAGTATGCCTTATAAAGGGTGATCCTAAGCGGTCTCGTACATCTAGCAAACCTGCGGGCCAACATATTGCATCGGACCGACAAAGCCCTTCGTTCCCGTTCCATATCCTGGTCATCATTCAGATCCTCAGCTAAGTGGCCAAGGTACTTAAAACAAGGCACTCTGTTTGTTGTTTTAAATTATGAGTGTTGTGGTTGTTAAAAAGTGAAGGTGAAAGGAAAGTTCCGAGCGCAGCTGGGTTTATTAGTTAATTAGGACATCATACGTATAATGAATAAAAATCAATTGTCGATTGTATGTACGCGCATAACTTTAGAACGGTTGCACCTATTTGGCTAATTCTATTTTTGTTCTGTTTATAATTGTCAGGACAAGGTTTGTATGAAAGAAAATGTTTGAAAAATTGGCGGGAAAATTGGAAAATTCGGAGCTTCCCGAATTTTCCAAAGTGCATTTTCTATAGGAATGTTGTATGAATTATTGAAATGTTGTCCTGTATAAAGAAGAATTAACTATTTTAACATTAATATTATACAAGGAAACTACAAATTTAGGTTTATATCTCAAACCTACCCACATAGGAAAAAAAAATCTAGCCTGGCCATACCAGTCAGCTCAGTTAGATATATATAAGTCGAGAAGGTACTTACTCAGCAAATACTTTTTCCTGGGCTTCAGGGTGAGACCCCAGCAATATCATCGTAAACACAAGTGCATTAGTCGAAGTGTCATGGCCGGCGACGAGCATAGAATCCACATGTTCTCTAATCTGTCTGTCGTTGAACACTCCCTTCTCACTTGACAGCTCAAGGAGAATGTCCATGAAGGGTTTGAATTTTGTTCCTTGAAAGAAATGTAGGTTCTAAGTTATCATCATGATATTAGTTAAATAATATAATTGTCTTGGACTAAGGTAACCCAAAAGATTTCAAGATTCACAACAGCTATACGTAGGTGTCCAAATAAGAACCAGATTTTCCATCTAAAAAGCCCTCGACCTACTCGGCACGCGAGAGTCGAGGGCTTGATGATCGAAGTCATAAAACATTTTTTGGAACGAAGATCCTTAACGCGGCTTGCGGGAGGATTTAACTGGTAGCAATCATCACGTAAGTAAAAAGCGTTATGCCCCTCCATGCGACTTTTTCTCTCTCTCTCTGTCTCTTTCTATTATTCAATTGCTATATATGGTACTAGTATATGTGTGCTTGCGAGTATCACGTAAGAAACTTCGTTTCTGACTGGGGTCCTCCGACCGCACGCTTTTTTTTTCAGCTAAACTAAAAAGTAAAGTACCTAACTAAAAAGAAAATGACTAACCAGGTATTTGGCTCCGTTCAGCGGAACTATTGCCCTTTAACTGCAATTTTCTTCTTTGTAGGACCTAAAATTAATGTTAAAAATTATGAAGATGAAATAAATTAACCATTTTTCAGATTTTTTAATTTTTTTATTTGTGGTGGGTTTGCTCTTGACTCTAGTCTAGGTCAGAGGTGACAGAGACAAAGTCGACGATGGAGTGAGCTTGCCCAGAAGAAGCCTGTTCACTCTCACTTTGAAGAGATAAGGGTTGTATACGTTTGGAAACACAGGCGCAGGTAGTGAGTTCCACTCTTTTGCTGTGCGCATTATAAAAGACATTTGGAAGCGCTTAGTGCGAATTGGTGAAATAGCAACCAGGTAGGGATGGTAACTGGCAGTGCGTCTAGATGTCCGATGGTAGAAGGGGCCCGGTGGAATGAGGTCGTGGAGTTCTCGGGCACACTCTCCGAAGTACAATCTGTAGAAGACCTACAAGCAGGCAACCTTGCGGCAATGAGCCAAGCTATGAAGCTTGGCATTCACCAGTTTTACGTCGCCAATGAGCCTCATAGCTCTGCGTTCCACCGAGTCAAGCGCGGCTAGTTTGTACTTAGCTGATCCATCCCAAAGGTGACTGCAATACTCCATGCAGGATCGGACTTGCGCTTTGTAAAGGGTTAAAAGCTGTCCAGGCGTAAAGTATCGTTTCACCCTATTTAGGATGCCCAGTTTCTTGGCCGCAGTTTGGGCCTTGTACTCGATGGTGGCGCCGAAGTTGAGACCAGATGTCAACTCCATGCCTAGGAGCTCAAGTCGATCAGTTACAGGAACAGATGTACCCCGAAAAGTAGGAGTTTGGGCGAAACGACTCTTTTTCTTAAAAAGACACGCCTGTGTTTTGGTACCGTTAAAAGAGGCCGGATTATCATCACCCTACTGGGAGACAAAGCTTAAGGTCAAATCTGTGCGCTCTACCATGGCCTCTCTCAAGGAACGAACTTCGGCCCCGCTGGTTTTTGCGCTGGACAAGTATCTCTCTGAAACTGTACTGTCATCTGCGTACCCAACAATACCAGGCCGAAGCAGGTCATTGATGTGCAGCAGGAAAAGAGTTGCAGAGAGAACAGACCCCTGAGGAACTCCGGCATCAATAGCCATAAGGTCAGAAGAGCAGCCGTCAACAACTGCTCTGATCGACCGTTCACTAAGGAAATCTGATATCCAGCTACAAAGCTGGGATGCCATAAGCAGGAAGCTTGCTGAGCAGAGCAGCGTGCCAGACCCTGTAAAAGGCCTTCCAGATGTCAAGCGATACAGCCAGTGCTTCGCCGTGTTTCTCGATGGCTTCGCCACAGCAGTGCGTGACATACGCAAGAAGATCGCCAGTTGACCGTCCCCGGCGAAGCCATATTGACGGTCACTGAGGAGATCATTGTCTTCAAGGTAGATCAGCAACTTATTGTTCAGTACCCTTTCCAAAACTTTGCACAGAATGGAGGTAATGGCGATCGGACGGTTATGGGCAGGGTCTGCACGGTCGCCTTTTTTGGGAACTGGTTGTACATTTGCAAGCTTCCAGGATTTCGGCACCGTTCTTTTTTCAAGACAGAGGCGAAACAAACCTGTCAATACAGGAGACAGTTCAGGCGCACACTGCCTCAATACTCGCTGGAATGCCGTCAGGCCCGCTGGCCTTGTTCACGTCTAGACTGCACAATACTCTTCGGACCTCTTTAATGTGTACTGCGATCTCCGGCATCAAGGAGTCACAATGAGGTACAGTAGGTGGTTGCTTTGAGCCAGCGTCCAGACGTTAATTGCTTGCAAAGAGAGATGCAAATAAATTTGCTTTCTCAGTTGTGGAGTGAGCCAGCGACCCATCAGGTTTCATCATAGGAGGTAAAGTGGGACGACAGAAATTCATTTCAACCGCTTTAGACAGGGACCAGAACTGTTTACTACCCGGAGGGTGCGAAGCCAGCCTGGCCCCGATATGTCCGACATGGTCAAAACGTGCCCTACGTACAACCCGCTTGCAGAACTTGGCGGCAGAATTAAAGGCTTTTTTCTTCGCGCGAAACCTACGCGCTCTAACTTTGCGGTCGCGGGCCTTGACCCAGGCTTGGTAGGCAGTCTCTTTTTGGGCCTCAGCGTGGGCACATTCTGCATTATACCAAGGCCGGGATTTGTGACCGAGCGGGATGTCGGAGAATGGAATAAAATATTCCATCCCCTGCCGAATCACGTCCGCAACCGCGTCAACACAGCACGATGGGTCACCCGAGGAAAAGCACACTTGCCGCCATGGATAAGACGCAAAAAAGTGCCGCATCTCATCCCAGTCTGCTGACCCGTATCGCCATACTCGCCTCGTGCCTCTAGGGCTCTTATCTGGAGGAGAGCATGTCGATATGGATTTCACCAGACAGTGGTCAGACGTTCCCAGCGGGGCTAAGACCGATACTGAATGACTGTCCGGATCAGATGCCAGCAGAAGGTCCAAGCAATTGGGTGTATGGCCGTCAACATCCGGTACCCGCATTGCCACATTCACCACCTGGGTTAGATCTAGCGTTAAAGCAAACTTGCGCGCCTCCAACCCAGCATGGTCAGTTTTCTGGTATGGGAACAACCATTATTTATGATGAGCGTTGAAGTCCCCCAGAAAAATGAGCATCGCCGTTGGGTACCGTTGCTGGGCTACGTCAGTCGACTCCACGAGGAAATTAAAGAGCGCTGTTGTCTCCTGGTCACCGCTATGCGATCGGTAGATGCCGATGTAGAGAGATTTCTCCACGCCAGTATCCACAAGTAGCCATATGGCAGAGAAACCCGATTTCTCAAAGCAACGGAGACGACGACAGCAAATGTCATCGCGAACGTTCACGCAGACCCCAGCTTGTTTCTTGAACTTGTGTTCAAGAGAGTAACCCGGGTAGTTGAGGTACGCCACGTCCGACGGGGTTGTTATCTTCGTCTCCGTTAGGGAAAACAGCACCTTTTTTTCCTAACGGAGACGAAGATAACAACTCTCGGCTTCTCGGTATCAAGGTGGTGATGGACCGAATCGAGATTGGAGTGCAACCCCCTGATATTAGTGAGGTGCACTTTTAGTGGGAGGAAGTGCAGCCGTTGTTTAACCTTATTTTTCTTCGCTTTGGTCATATGGACTGGAGTTATTGGGGAAAAAGTCGACTTGTCGAGGCACCGCTCAGTGATCCAAGTGGAACACTGGAGCCAACCAAACCTACGGGGAACTCACTTGGAGACTGCGGGGACGCCCGAACCCCTCCGGATATGGCCACCGGGTCCTCCCATCCAGTCGCCGGCTGGCACAGTGGAGCCGGATGTATTTTTCGCGAGTTGGCGGGGCAGCCTTTGCCACGTGGCTGGCGTGCTACTTGGGCCCCTTACTGACTGCGGTCGGCCAACGGCTGGCACCGTGCTTCGGATCCCGCTACCCTCCAAAATGAGTTACCCGGCTAGCTGACTCAGAGACCTCAACCGGTTCCAAATAGCGCAACTGACAATCTCATTCTCCCCCAAAGGCACTGGAACTCCCACACATCGACAGAACACAGCAAGCTGCTTGGCGCCGGACTCCGGTGGGATGGTGGTCGCGAGCCAGGCGGCCCCGTGCGGAGCCTACCACGGCTAAGTGGGATCGTTCAGCCGTACCACAGGCAAACCTGAGGTGTCGTTGACCGGGGTGGACCACTAGGAGGTAGATACCAAAACCACCCCAAAATCTAAAGTATCTAAAGTATATCTTTTTTATGGGGTACTGTGTTAAATGTAACAATAAAATACCTTATGTTACCTATCATGTCGCAGGTCGTGGGTTCGATTCCCATCCAGGACAAACATTTGTGTGCATGAACATGTCTGTTTGTCCTGAGTCTGGGTGTAATTATCTATATAAGTATGTATTTACAAAAAAAAGTAGTGTCATATCAGTTATCTGGTTTCCATAGTACAAGCTCCGCTTAGTTTGGGATCAGATGACCGTGTGTGAAATGTTCCAGGATATTATTATTATTATTATATTGCAATTAAATGAAAGAAAATGTAAAACTGATATTAAAAGTACACTTTGTAAACAAGCATAATATTATATATAAACTAGCTGTGCCCGCGACTTCGTTCGCGTTGCTGTAGGAAAACAGTAATGTGCAGTTTAGAGATGATCCATAAAGTTGCTGAGAGGGTGTCCATTTAAAAAGGGAGAATCTTTCGCCCAGGCCTGGTGACTTTTCCTAGTAAGAAGCTGCTAAAAAACTTGTGTTATTTAGGAAAATGCTTCTCTATATAGAATGTTAGCGATGGAACCGCCAGGAGCGAACACAGAAAGTTTGCTAGGGTTGCACACACGCGAAAGCGCTACATAAAGTTCTTTTTTGAAGTCCTGTGCCGACCCCAAATAAGTTAGTATAAATTGTATAAGAACAGGGATACAGGGGACAGGATAGTGATTAGATTGATAGATCTTTTTTCCTTCACAAGAAGAACAGCATCCGTATAAAGTGCCGACTCCTTACCGTGTACGACATATTGTGCAGTATCTTCAGACAAGCATCCTGCTGCTTCTTGAGGCTGCTCCAAGCGAAGGTGTAAGAGCTGTGCCACCAGAACTTTGATATCCGCTCCATCAACGTATCGCAGAACTGCTCCGTGGCTTCCAAGTACTTGCTGTTAAGGTTCGAATCTGTGAAGTCTACTCCTAGTGCTGTCACTGGAAGCAATTAAGATTTTCGATTAATGGTTATGATTTAATGGCTTGACAAGGTTGCTGAGGGAGATACACGTATTCGTAAGAAGTAAGAAATGAATGGTATACTTACAGCATATAGTTTCCAAAGCGCTATTTCGTATGTATGCCCGGGGGTCAAACAGTCCTTTTCCAACTTCTTTCTCAAGGTCTCTCACCAGCTTTCTGGACTGGCTGTTGAAGACACCCATGAACGTGTCCAGGACTATCTGACTGAAGGCTGGGTTTAGGAGCTTGCGGTGTTCCTTCCATATCGAATCTGGGTATTTCAATTTTAATAAGTAATTATAATATAAAATTATAACACTTTTTCATTAAATAGGAATTACTAATCTTGGTAACGGGACCATAAAACATTAAATTATATTGTTGTTGTTTTGGGAACGTGAATTTGGACGGCTGAACTATGTATGTTATGAGTTCCAAGTAATAAATAATACCGTATGTTTGCAACTCACATCTCGCAGTGATTAATCCATCGCCTAGCCATGGTTTTCCGAAGTCGTAAAACTTATTCTTCTCGTAGCACGTGGTCGCTACCGTGAAACTGTCATCCGGGTCGCTCACGACTGATAAATGATAATTTAATCAGAATCAAGTAATTCAATATAACAAAGTATTTGGAAGTGGCGATTGTGACGATAACAACATTCTACATCCTTGATGCATTAATGCAAAATGTGAGCTAAAAATATCAACAAAAATTTTAATTCAGTTAAGTTTTTTTTACTTTACTTAGCCTATACTGTCCCACTGCTGCTAAGGCCTCTCCCAAGTCCTTCCATATGATTAAAGATTAGTTAATATAATGACTGATGGAGTGCATTGCTCAGTATGCAGAAACGAGTTGCATTTCCAATGTGCAGGCATTACCGAGGCTGGCCACCGTAAGTTGGGAGACAGGAAGCTCTCATGGCGATGCATGAAATGCAAACGGACGGGTGCAACTAGTTCACCGTTGTCGCCGAGGTTGGAACCGGAATCTGCAATGTTACTGGAGATTCGAGCATTGGCTGCAAAGTTGGCACCATTGGAAGGTCTGAAGGATGAAATTCTTGCACTTAGGAGTGAATTCGCCGACTTTAAATCCTCTCTAAACCAGCAATTCAATGAAGTTGTTAAGGAGCTTCATGGAAGGATAAATGACATGGAGCAGCGTGTTTTTCAGCTAGAAAAAGTTCAGGGTCATATAGATCAGCTTCAGGCGCGTCTGGATAAACTGGAAAAAGACTCAGACAACAAGGATCAATGGTCGCGAATGAACAATGTGGAAGTGAAAGGTGTATCGCCATCGAATAATGAAAACCTGTTTCAAATTATCTCCAGTATTGGTGCCAAAATTAATTATCCCGTTGCCAAAGGTCAGATCAACTTTATTACTAGAGTGCCTACGCGTGAAAAAGATCACATTAAACCAATAATTGTTTCCTTCTGCAATCGCTATGTAAAAGAAGACTTTGTTGCTGTAGCCAGATATGTTTCCAAGACATCGCCACTAACAACCAACCAAATTGGATTAGCAAGAAACCACAGGATATATATAAATGAGCACCTAACGCCTAAAAATAAAGTACTGCTATCTAAAACTAAGAAACTGGCATCCGAAACAGATTTTCAATATGTGTGGGTCAAACACGCAAAAATCCATGTGAGAAAAATGGACACCACCCCTGTTATGATGATGAAATCAGAAAAGGACCTATCAAAAATTATCAAATAATAACCATTAACTTTGGCGCAACAGTTGGTAAATATATTATCAGTTGTGCCCATAAACAGCTTGGGAACCGCAAGCCGTTGTGTGCTACTTGCGTTTTCCTAATTGTTCTGTGTTATTTCACGATGCTAATGAGTAAGTTCGTTAAAGAAAACACTTATATGAAACTGTTATGTCCATGTAATAACGACCTGATTGCATTTGGATTATGGTCTAATTTCCAATACTCTGTTATGTGTGTTATTTCCAATTTATGCTACCAACAATTCTTATCTTGTTACCGTTTGTCACCTTTTGTTTGTATTCAAAGCTCATTTGGCTTTTGCGTTTTGAAGTTATTTATTTTTGGACACTGTGCTCTGCCGTGCTTATTAGATTATTGTACATCATTGCCTTCTACCTCCGTAATATTATTTTATCGAGAAAATGAATACTACTTACAGTTTATAGATTATAACTTAATTTTGTTCACCCTTGTTAAATGTTTATTTTATCTTGCTATAATTTGTACTAGTGATGGCTAATCTTAATGTGTACTATCAGAATGTGCGTGGTCTGCGTACGAAGACTAACGATGTATATCATAAAATATCTCTTAGTGCATATGATGTCATTGTGTTCACTGAGACGTGGCTTGTGGATGATATCTTTAGACGTGATCGATATTACTCTAGAACCTCTCAAAATCGGGGCGGTGGCGTTTTGATAGCTGTAAGAAGTGAGCTTACTGTTTTAGAACGACATGATTGGCGAAGTTCTGCCGAAGACATTTGGGTATCACTTATCTTGAAAAGATCTAGGCCTGAGGTAAATTATAATTTACACATTTGTGCCGTATATCTTTGTAAAGAAAACCAGGGCAATTCATATTATAATCAATTACATAATTTTAGTACTAATGTTAATCATTTGATCTTGACCCACCCACTCGATAAATTCATTATTATGGGTGATTTTAATTTTGGTAATAATGTAGAATGGATAAATTCTGACAGTAATGAACTGATCCCACAAAATGTGTCATGTCATCACATGAGACAGTTCTTTGATGGAGTTCTCACTTCTAATCTGTCCCAATATTGTGGCGAAAGAAACGGGAATGGTAGATTATTAGACTTGGTTTTTTCCAACGACTATGTGAATGTTTCTGAATGTCATGATCCTTTAGCATTACCTGTAGACCTGCATCATAAACTGTTAACGATTACTGCCCAATTTGTTGAGATTCACAAGCTGGCCGATAAGCTAACTACGAAGTTTTTATTTTCTAGGGGTGACTACACGGCTATTAAATCTGAACTCGACCAAATCAATTGAAATGAGTTTTTACTTGCCGATTCGTTGGATAGTGGTGTTGCACTATTTTATAATAAATTGTATGAGCTTAGAGGTATGTATATCCCAATTAAATCGGTTAGAAAATCATCGTATCCACCTTGGTATGATTCGGCTTTGGTCAAAGTATTGAAAGAGAAATATAAATATCATCGCAGGTTCAAAACGTACGGTAATATATCAGACTATCACTCTTTTTATATTTTACGTAATTGAGCAGTTGAATTGGAGAAAACTTGTTTCAATACATACATGGATAAAATTGAATCGTCGATCATTGAGAATCCGAAATCTTTTTGGTCATATGTTAAAAGCAAAAAAAAATCCGGTACTTTTCCAAAGGTAATGCATTACGGTGATAGGACCGTGAGTACGGGTGAGGAGATCAGTAATTTGTTCGCAACCTATTTCCGTTCAACTTACCAGGAGCCCGATCCTATGCCAGCCACTTCCGGTGGCACTAGCGTCGAACATAATGTTTCAAGCATCGGCTCGATTGGTGTATCTCATTCTCAAGTTTTAAAGTTATTAAAGACCTTGGACCTTTCCAAATCTGGCGGTCCTGATCTTATACCTCCAGTATTTATTGTAAATTGTGCTGACAGCCTAGTTGTGCCACTGTGTATTTTATTCAGGCGGTCACTATCGGAAGGCATAGTTCCGAAAATTTGGAAATCTGCATCCGTTACCCCAGTTTTCAAAAAGGGTAATAAGTCTGATATCTCTAATTATCGGCCAATCTCTAAGATATGTCTGTTCTCCAAAATCCTCGAACGCATTGTGTTTACTGAAGTGTACGATGCTATGAAGTGCAACTTTGGTGATGAGCAGCATGGCTTTCTCAGGAAGCGTTCCACTACATCTAACTTTATTTTGTCCCATGAATTTATATCTCGGTCATTCTCAGACAGCTCAAATACGCATGTCCGGGTCGAAATCCAGTACGAAATGGATAACGAACAACTTGATATTTTTTTCTATAACAGGTACGATCAAAATATTAGGAGGGGCCTGTGTTGTTTTTTAAATAAATTAAATATAAGTTAGGTTAAAAAATTAAAAACCTCGAAAATATTGACCTCGGTGCCGCGTCCGGCCCCGTATTGCGGCGGAAATTAATTTTTATATTTTTTTCTCCAATACATGGCACTATTTTGCATGTGTTCACAAACAACTAGATAGTTATTAACTCAATTTATAACATTTTTACACCTTTATAGGCCTTAGTAGACAAGTTACAACTGGTTGTTTTCACGTCCGACGTTTAGAATTGATATCAGTGGCGCGCACCGATCCGTTCATATATCCTGTATACCAGTGCCTGCGAGAATAGTTATCCGAGTAATACAAACTGTCAGTTGCGCCGCTTCGGTGGTAAGGATAACACGTGTGGGCGTCTCCGTGCCACTCTTTTATTAAGGTACGTAATCGTTTTCGGTGGCTTGGTATATCCTTAAAATTGATTTCGGTGAATCTATTTTATCCACAACTGTTTGAATTAATATTTTTAAATTATAATAAAAGTATGTCTTATATGTATTCGATTTCAATAAAAGAGATTATTATTAAAAATTCGGGTTACTTTTGAAAATATCTAGTATTTTGCTGATTATTTTGATTTCAGTGGCATTGATTTCGGTGTTTTCGGTGGAAATAGGTGCACCGAAATCAATTTTAAAATCAGCGAAATCAATCAATAGTTACTTATTTACACTTTAAGATCGTTTATTTAACTTTCTCATCACCTATCAATCTTATTTCAGTAATGTGATTATGGCTGATTCAAAAGAAGATCGGTTGGTTAAAAAGAGATTGGCTGAACGAAGTCGGAAAGCTCGCATTAAGAGTGATCCAGAGCTTTACGCAGTGCACAAGGAGAAAGATAGACAACGGTATTACAAAAGGAGGAATGAAGGTAAGATAAAGCCTGTAAGTGAATTAGATCCTCGCCAACAACGAATTTTTAGGGAGAGAAGTAGAAAGTCTTCCAACAAACACAATTTGAAAAAAAGGCGCAAAGAGATGAGGTGTCTTGAAGAGGATTTAATAATCGTACCAGAAGTAACTGATGAAACTAACAATCCTTTGGTGACTTCACGGTCACAACCAAAACGATCAGGACCACTTCAAATTGAAGCAAGTTCCTATGGTCATTTGCTACCATCAAGTTCATCGGTCGTGTCATCTCCTTTACATCAGCGTGTGAAGGCTTATCGAGACTTGGCAGCACCATTGAGTCCGTCTAGTGACGTAAGTACAATTTCAAGGCCATGCACCAGATCATCAGTTTGTGTGATTGAAAAGGAGTTTCCTCCAACTCCAAAGGCTAACAAGAAACTAAATACCAAAGTTATTATACGTAGACTTAAATACCGCATGAACAAAATGTATCAGTTACAGAAAAAGAAGATTGATGAATTGAAGACTGTCATCGAACGACAACGAAAACAGTTATATAGATTAAAATACCAAAGTGCTGCATTAAGAAAATATAAACCTACAAGTACAACCAATACTGAAGACTATATGAAACAACAAAGTGAATCAGAAGCTATAAAAACAATTAAAAATAATGTGGAACAGGACATTAAAATTTTTCTTGAAGAAGATGAAAACAGTCGTATGTGTTCTGGAAAGAAGGAGTTCATTACCAAGAAAAAGGATAAAAAACAAAGACGCTACTTAAATGATTCTTTAAAAGACTTATATACTAAGTTTAAGCAAACAAATCCCCAAAATAAAATTAGTTACTCCAGTTTTTGCAAAAAACGTCCGTTTTGGATACTGAAACCTACTGTGAATAAAAGAGAAACCTGTCTTTGTATTGAACATGAAAACATGGACTTAATGGTGACTGCGTTAAAAAAAAACAACTTAGTTCAAGAAAAATGTACCAAAGATATTTTGTCATCACTGTGCTGTGACTCTTCAAATGTGGCATGTTTAACAAGAAAATGCGATGACTGCAAAGATAAGAGATTAATCTATAAAGAATTCAATAACGCTGAAGTATTATTTTACTGGATTTGGCAAAAAAGTAAAAGAACTTATTCCAAGAATGGAGTAACTAAAAGCACCATTCACACAGCGAAAGATAAAGTAAATGCTTTCCCTAGAGACACCATTTTAAAATTTGAAAAAATGTTACCTCCATACATGACTCACTGTGGAGTTATGATCGCACAGAACAGGTTCATTAAAAAAATAAAAAGCGATCTCACTGATGAAGAGTGCATAATTCACTGCGACTTTAGTGAAAATTACAGCACGAAATACGCTAGTGAAGTTCAAGCCATTCATTTCGGGGGTAACCGCCAACAAATAACCCTGCACACCGTGGTCGTTTATTATCGTAAAAATGGACTTCTGAAAGTTCAGTCGATATGTACATTATCAGAGTCTTTACGTCATGATGCACCAGCCATTTGGGAGCATTTACTTCCGATTTTAAAATTCATAGAAGATGAAAATCTCAATATTCGTATACTACATTTCATTTCTGATAGTCCGTCGGGCCAATACCGAAACCGTAAAATGTTTTATATAATCAGCAAACTCCATTGGTACCTTCCCAGTTTAACTAGTATTACATGGAATTATACAGAAAGCGGCCATGGAAAAGGAGCCCCAGATGGTGTCGGTGCAACACTCAAAAGGACAGCTGATCGAATAGTTGCTCAAGGCAATGATATCACAAGCTTAACATCATTGATGTCTCATCTGAAATCTGTTCAAGGTATTATAACGAAAACTATTAACGATTCCGGTATTTATGAAAAAGAGTTGCTGATTCCATCCGATCTCAAGCAATTTACAGGGACTATGAAAGTTCATCAGGCAGTATGGAACGCCAATGAGCCCAACCAACTATCGATGAGAAAAATGAGTTGTGCCAAAGGTGACTGTAAAAATAATTCAGTGTCGTGTGAACATGGATATCATGTAGGATTATACATCATAGGCGAGCAAACTGACAGACTGCTGACTGATAGAACCAACAAGAACAAGACTGACCAGATCAATCTCATTAAAAAGTCAAGTCAAGCCAAAAACGGGAGTGGAGTCGGTGCAGCAAAATCTAATAAACCACAAATTTTATCGAACATTCTGATTCAACCTGGTAGTAGTTATTCTGTTGATCTTGCTGATGAATTCTATGAAACCAAGCAGCGCCTGTCCCATACCTTAACATCAGACATTGGATTGCATGAAAGTGACAGCTTTTGGACGCGTGTGTCGACAGACTGTGAAAATATTGCTCCGACAGTAATGAATGAAGTATTCTCCAAAATTGATTCCAAAGAAAGCAGTGACGATGAATATAACATTTTTTAATTAAGGATTGAAAACTGTAATATAAGGTTTTTGTAAGATTTTATAACATTGTTAATTTAATGCTGGGTGCTTAATATACCTACCTAATAGCTTATTTGATTGTTAATAAAAATACAAATATTATTAGTTGAGTAAGTGCCTTCTATAATTGTTGATGTTGTTAAAAAGACTGATTTTTAAGTGATTTTTGTAGCGATTTTTTATCAATAAGTATGTGATTAAGCTAGATCTCAACTAAGACTTCAGATTTTTTTTTAAGTTCCTATATTGTTAGTTTAAGTCTTAAACTAACAATATAGGAACTTAAAAAAAATCTGAAGTCTACCTACTAATTTTAATTACTAATTTAACGCTTCCTTCCAAAGTTGATTTTTGCAAATTTTCCTATAACTTAATAAATGGGACATAAGTCTTGATAAAATAAAATGTTTTATTGTAAAATTAATCTGCAATTTCTTACAGCCACTACTTGGTACTTAGGCAGTTAATATATGTAAAAAAAATAGTCTTTGAAATATAAATTATTTGTTATATTTGATTTCGGTGATAAGAATATTGATTTCGGTGGACACCATTTTTAAAAAAATAAATCCCTTCGTATCCATTCGGTCTATACGACTCCCTCTACTACTAATATGTTTTAAATTAACTCTAGATTTGATATTTCATGTTAGTAATGCATAAAATTAAAAAAAAAAGTTGGCACCGAAGTCAACCAAATAATGAGTTTCCTGATAATGACCCATCTGAGGGTATGGAACAGCGTGCACAGGTGGACGTTATTTATACTGATTACAGTAAATGCTTTGATCGTATTGACCATGAACTGCTTATTGAGAAGCTATTAAAGGCCGGAATACATGGAGATTTGTATCGTTGGTTCTGCTCTTATATTGATAACAGAACGCAGGCTGTGGTGCTTCAGGGGTACACATCTGGGTGGTATTCTGTCCCCTCTGGAGTTCCTCAGGGTTCTATTTTAGGATCCCTATTATTTACTCTCTTTATTGCTGACGTGACGCATTGCTTTAAAAATTGTTACATTTTACTTTATGCTGACGATATGAAGGTTCATAAAACTATACGAAACATATCTGATACACACCTGTTACAAGCTGATTTAAATAGATTTGAAGCATACTGTAGACGTAACAGGCTTGAATTGAATGTTTCTAAATGTTTTCATATTATTTTTACACGCCAGAAGTCTATAATTGATTCCACATACAAACTGTACAATACCAATATAGGCAAAGTCAATAGTATTAGGGATCTTGGGGTTATACAAGACAGCAAGCTAATCTTGATCAGCACATTGATAGCATAGTAAATAAGGCATCGAGAGCACTTGGTTTTCTAATGAGAACCTCAGCATGTTTCCGATCATTAAAACCGATCAAAGTTTTGTATTGTTCGTTCGTACGCAGCCACCTTGAGTATGCATCACAAGTCTGGAACCCTCAATACGGGATCTACAAGTCTCGTATTGAGAACATTCAAAGAAAATTTCTTAAATACCTAGATTGTACAGTATTATATTATTTTAATTTATTGTGAATGTGAAGACTATGTAGGTCATTGCTTTTTTTTGTTTGTTTTATTTTTTGTCTCATTTATTTTTAATCATCGTCTGGCAGTTTGAGTAATTTATGCGGCCTACCCCAATGTCCTTTCTTTGGTATTGTTCGTCGAATCGTTGAGCTCCTCTAGTTCTGGGTTGAGCTGCGCGATTACTGACAAATGCGTGCACTGACTGGACAGGTCCTCTCAATCTGTGTGGTTCTTTCCTCAAAAGACCATTTCATACACCAATCTACATGGTCTTCACATGAAGTGACCAAGATTTTGCCGGGCCTTTTAAGAGACTGTGACCTCTGAGTTTGTTTCGGCCTTTCTTCTCAGAGTAGTCAGATAGGAAACGCCGACCTCATCTAGTTTAAAAAAAAAACATGATTGACTTGTAAAAGTGTTTGTACAAACCTACTTACAGAAATAAAAATCATTTATCATTTATAAGACGAAACAATTATCTGTTGATTACATTCACCGATGCAGAAGGTACCATTTTCTACCGCTGGACCGTAGACGTAATATTAATGATATATGCTACTTGTTTAATATAGCAAATGGTTCAATTGACTGTCCTGAACTTGTTTCAAAATTGGGGATACGCACTAATCAGTTGGGGCTGCGACAGCGACCGCTTCTACATGTGCCTTATGCAAACACTAATTATAGGCGTAATGCATACTTTCTGAGAGCCAGTCGCAGTTTCAACGAAATTAGTTGCGAACAAGACGTTGACCTTTTCTGCACCAATGCAAGCACACTAAGGAAGCTCTTAGCAAAGTCATTTTTTGTGCAAGAAGCACCTGCATGCAATTGAACCTTGTCCAAACTGGCCTAAAATTTGAACGGACTAACATTGAGGGAACACCTAAATGGCATAGAATTGATAAGATGTAGATAACTTGGGCTATGACGGAGTAATAATGTGTGTATTTAACTGTGGAGGCTTGTAATTACCAATTTAGTTATATATTATTGTTATTATAATGTTATTAGTCTGTAGCCTTTCGAAAATAAAGAAAATAAAAAATAAAAATAAAATGTAATATTTTTAAGAAATAATTAAGTAGCAAAATTTTGTTTATAAAATCACTTTTATTTTTCCGTAGTCGTACAGTTTTTTTTTAAATTAATTTTTTATTTTATACTTTTCCGTTTTACTGCTTGATCGTTACGACAACGTAAATAAGAGTAATACAGTAAGTCAGTGATTAACTTATGTAGGTAGGTACTATTGACGACACTTAGTGTCAGTGGAAGTGGGAATGAGAGGTAGATGTGTGTCTCAAGAGCTGCTCGTAAATAACAACCCTAATTGCGCAACTCATATCCATCGGAATCTTTTTCATTTTGACAATTCTACAACATTCATTACGTTATTTACATCGTCGAGCAGACAATTGTTTCGAACTTATGAAGCAATGGATTAGCAATTTGCTTTAAAATGATTCAGATTCCGATTGATAGTGCGTTACGCGATTAAGGTGCTGGTGTCGGTTAATTTCAGAAGCGTTCATGAATGAAAGTATGTACGTTATATGAAACAGTTACAGGGGTTTAATTTATCAACAGAATGATTCTTGAGGAAGGCTCTAGATTAAGGTTTTGTGTATATTGGTTGAAGTATGACGATGCAGTCCACATCCTTAGCAATCTAAGGATGTGGACTTCAACGTCCATCATAAAGAATGGTTGTTCCCGCACTAGAAAACTGACCATGCTGGGTTGGAGGCGCGCAAGTTTGCTATAACGCTAGATCTAACCCAGATGGTGAATGTGGCAACGCGGGTACCGAATGTTGACGGCCATACACCCAATTGCTTGGACCTTCTGCTGGCATCTGATCCGGACAGGCATTCAGTATCGGTCGCAGCCCCACTGGGAACGTCTGATCACTGTCTGGTGAAATCCATATCGACCTGCTCTCCTCCAGATGAGAGTCCTAGTGGCACGAGGCGAGTATGGCGATACGAGTCAGCAGACTGGGATAAGATGCGGCAGTTTTTTCGTCTTATCCACGGAAAATGCGGAAAAGCACACTATTTCCTCGAGTGCCCCTCATGCTGTGCTGACGTCGTTGTGGACGTGATGGAGTATTTTATTCCATTCTCCGACATCCCGCTCGGTCACAAATCCTTTTTTTTTTTTTTTTTTTTTGGATGGGAAATCATCAAATAACTTCTCCCGCTCTGGGTGGAGCGGAAGGGCGTGTCAGACTTTTACTGACTAAAACCCACCCGTGTTCCTTCAGTTGCCTATGCCAGGGCCACGGTATCTTTTTCAAACAACCCGCGACCCCAGCGGCATCGGCCCTATTGGACCCCATCTCTTGCTGACATCTCTTTGAGGCGCGCGTGGAACACAACGCGCCGTCGACCCGGGCCTGGTCCTCACCGGACGGCGAGCTACCCACTACTCACCGTCCGCAAGCCCGCGCCTACGGTGGCCGGGAATCGGCTATCGATTCCCGCCGCCCAGGGCGTCTCCTGCGGCGACTGAGGGCGTGAGGTTGCCTCTCCCTCACGCGTTCCGCCTCCTCCTTTGCGAGCATTACCGCTTCGCAGAAGGAGGTGACGGCCTCCCATGCACTCTCGCTCCGCACCATGGCCTGGACCAAGCTCGGACGCGAGAGATCGCCGCCGCCGATCGCCTCCGTGAGAACACGGCGGTGCTCTGCCCAAGCCGGGCATACCTCCACTGTATGCTCCACCGTGTCCTCTGGGCGATCCACACAATGGTGACACCCGGGCGTTTCCTCCCGCCTTATGCGAAACAGGAACCTCCCGAAACAACCGTGTCCGGTGAGGACCTGCGTCAGGCGGAAGGTGAGGACGCCGTGGCGCCTCTCTAACCACTCCTCAAAGAGGGGACTTATCGCCGCAATTGTGGCGTGCCCAGTGCTGGGCTGCGACAGTCGCACTCTCCATGTCGCCATGAGATCCCGCCGGAGCTCTGTCCGCTGTACCGTGATTTCTCGCGGCAGCGGAGTTACGCCCCGGCGTTTCGCCTCCTCGCGCCACTCCCACACGTGCGCGAGGACTTTCGCCTCCAGATCCCACGGCGGCAATCCGGCAAGGAGGCTCGCCGCCTCACCGGAGACCGTGCGGTAACCCCGGACTAGCCGAATGGCCATGACCCTCTGGGACGCGTTCAACCGGCGCGGTCACAAATCCTGGCCTTGGTATAATGTAGAATGCGCCCACGCTGAGGCCCGAAAAGAGTCTGCCTACCAAGCCTGGGTCAAGGCCCGCGACCGCAAAGTTAGAGCGCGTAGGGTTCGCGCGAAGAAAGAGCCTTTCATTCTGCCGCCAAGTTCTGCAAGCGGGTTGTACGTAGGGCACGTTTTGACCATGTCGGACGTATTGAGGCCAGGCTGGCTTCGCACCCTCCGGGTAGAAAACAGTTCTGGTCCCTGCCTAAAGCGGTTAAAACGAATTTCTGTCAACCCACTTTACCTCCAATGATGAAACCTGATGGGTAGCTGGCTCACTGTCCAAGTGAGAAATCAAATTTATTTGCATCTCTCTTTGCAAACAATTCACGTCTGGTCACTAGCTCCAAGCAACCACCAACTGTACCTCATTGTGAAAGAGGTCCGAAGAGTATTATGCAGTCTAGACGTGAACAAGGCCATCGGGCCTGACGGCATTCCAGCGAGAGTATTGAGGCAGTGTGCGCCTGAACTGTCTCCTGTGTTGAAAGGTTTGTTCCGCCTCTGTCTTAAAAAAGAACGGTACCGAAATCCTGGAAGCTTGCAAATGTACAACCAGTGCCCAAAAAGGGAGACCGTGCAGACCCTGCCCATTACCGTCCGATCGCCATTACCTTCCCATAATCTCCTCAGTGACCGTTAATATGGCTTTCGCCGGGGACGGTCAACTGGCTATCTTCTTGCGTATGTCACGCACTGCTGTGGCGAAGCCATCGAGAAACACGGCGAAGCACTTACTGTATCGCTTGACATCTCGGGTCTGTTCTCTCTGCAACTCTTTTCCTGCTGCACATCAATCACTTGCTTTAACCTGGTATTGTTGGGTACGCAGATGACAGAACTGTTTCAGAGAGATACTTGTCCAGCGCTAAAACCTGCGGGCCGAAGTTCATTCCTTGAGAGAGGCCATGGTAGAGCGGACAGATTTGACCTTAAGCCTTGTCTCTCATTGGGTGATGATAATCTGGTCTCTTTTAACGCCACCAAAACACAGGCGTGTCTTCTTACCGCTGAAAGGAGTCATTTCCGCCAAATTCAAATTTCAGAATCTCGTGCGCCGCGGAGCTAAACGGTAGTCTCGTACACGCTCAGTGTAACTTAATCGATATTAGTGTGAGTAAAAGTGCGTGTGTGACTTATTGACTCGTCGGTGTTATCGGTAACCTACCTGCTTTGTCACAGAGTAGTGTTGCGGACAGAGACTCCCAGTCATGACTACTATCAATAGCACGTATGATCACATTAGCGACGTCGACGGTGCACCCCTATCTGGCGAGATGAGTGTAGACGGGTCTCTAATAGAGAAGAAGTCTCCCCCCCCCCCCTCCATACGTCACATTTCGCAAAGGTGTGTCGTGCAATGTCGGTCCGAACTGGCGCGCTGAACTTAAAGATTTCCAAGCTAATATCAAATCTATGCTGGAGAATTGTTTGGTAAAACAGGACGAAAAATTCTCATTACTTTTATCAGAGTTTGAAGGCGTGAAGTCATCCATACAATTTATAAGTGATAAATATGATCGTCTGGAAGAGAGGTCAAAGGATTTCGCCTGTCGCATTGTACAGCTCGAGCAAAAAAACAGTTCAGCTGAGCAACGAATCGCTACGTTAGAAGCCAAGTTGGACGCCGCAGAACAGAAATCCCGGAACTGTAACATAGAAATAAGTAAATTTAATGTCCATCCTCGAAAACATAACGAGTATAATCAAGCAACCATTTTCGCCTCGTGACGTCATTGCTATCCATCGAGTTCCGCTTATGAATCCAAAATCCTCAAAGCCAAAAAACATAGTTGTCAAACTTTCCTCGCAAATACTACGTGATAACATACTTGCAGCAACACGTCTGAAAAAGGGAATCACATCTGAGGAGTTGCAGTTGAGTGGCCATCCACAAAAAATCTATAATATGTTTTCAACCTTTTTTACCTCTGTCTATGAGCCCACAAATTTTGACCCTGCGACGTGGCAGCCACCTAGCACATATGCGGATAATTCACCTTATTCACATGAAATCTTTTTGTCAGCAGATGTTATACATAATGCAATCAAAAAATTAGATTTAAACAAAGGCCCTGGTCCCGATGGCTTGCCACCCGTTTTCATAAAGAAAACCGCAGATGTTATTACTCGTCCACTGCATATTATTTTTAATAAATGTTTACGCGAAGGCTCTTTTCCCAGTATTTGGAAAGTGGCACATATTACACCGGTATTCAAGAATGGCGATAGACACAACATACAAAATTATCGCCCTATCTCTATACTGTCCGCCTTGTCGAAGCTTTTCGAGAGTCTTGTACACAGTGAAGTATACTCTCATATTCTAGTCTAGAATACCATATGCACACTTATTGGACCTTTATAAATTTCAAAGCTTGGAGTATAGACGCAGCTTGCTTATGGGCTTGATGCTTCACGGTCTCTGCAATAACAGGTTCCATTGCACTGATATTACTAATGGGTTGTGTTACATTGTACCTAGAACTGTAATTCGTCGGGGGGCGCGCGTGCAACAGCTGATCCACACTGCAAGGTGCAGGACTCACGCTGGTGCGCGAGCGCCTCTCCGACGCATCGTAGATACATGTAACACACACTTTATCGAATTGGATATTTTCGCGCTTACTCATGTAAAGTTTAAAAGATTGGCTTTAGAATCTTTAAAATAGTTACTTTAGTCATCCAATATTATTGTCTAAATACTAACGACTACTTATATACTTTTTCTGTAATATTAGCGCACGTTTTAATTTAATTGTATAACTGTTTGTTACTATTATTTCGCGGACATTTTTGTGGGTTACATGTTTACCTAGTTTTTAAAATTCTCTGGCATACATTATATGTAATGTGTAACTCTTTTATGTCCCAATAAAGTAAAATAAAAAAATAAAATAAAATATTCATAATGTCATTATTCGTGAGCAGCATGGGTTTGTTAAACGTCGTTCGACGAATACCAACCTCATGTTGTTCACTTACTTTTTATTCAAAAGCATGGACGAACAAGTTCAAGATGACGCTGTGTATACAGATTTTCGGAAGGCTTTTGACAGGGTGGACCACAAACTACTTTTAGATAAAATTGCATACAATGGCATTCGTGGCAACTTGTTACGATGGTTTATGGCATATATATTCAATAGATCACAAAAAATAGTTATTAAAGGCTTCCAATCGAATTCAATCATTGTTACTTCTGGCGTGCCCCAGGGCTCAATTTTGGGTCCCCTACTCTTCACGCTGTTTATTAATGACATTAAGAAATGTTTCAATCATTCTCAATTCCTTATGTACGCCGACGACATTAAAATTTATAAGTCATGCAAAAGCACCCAAGATTGCCTACTCTTACAAGACGACCTTGACAGACTCTCTCTATATTGTTCAAGCAATAAAATTCAGCTCTGTTTACCTAAGTGCAATGCAATCACTTTTACAAAAAATAAGAAAATCATATTATTTGACTATAAGCTAAATGGTATCAGTTTGCAAAGAGTTGATCACATCCGAGATCTTGGGGTAACAATGGATTCGAAATTGCACTTTGATGTTCATATTCACAATATTGTGAACAAAGCGTTCCGTATGTTTGGTTTCGTCATGCGTTCGTCAAACGACTTTAAAAGACCGTCTACTTATCTACTTCTATATAAAGCCTTGGGTCCGCTCTCAATTACAATTCGCAGTCCCGATTTGGAGTCCCATTTTTGATATTTATATTAAAAAAATTGAAAAGGTTCAAAAAAAAATCCTACGTGCTATGCACTATAGATGCACTAAGTCTAGAATACCATATGCACACTTATTAGACCTTTATAAATTTCAAAGCTTGGAGTTTAGACGCAGCTTGCTTATGGCCTTGATGCTTCACGGTCTCTGCAATAACAGGTTCGATTGCACTGATATTACTAATGGGTTGCGTTACATTGTACTGTCCCGGTACTATAGTTACTGCTACACTACCTAATCCTACCTAACCTAGGCACAGGAATTCCTAGGAGGATTTCAAAATGAAAGGTAGGTAGACAGTAAATTGGAACATTTATTTTTAAAATAGCTCGGTAGACTGAGGGTCGAATTATAGTTGGGTTAGGGCCTATACAGCGATTAACCTCCACACAGGTCTAGCACTCCCCTGACGTCACTGGCCGCTGCAGGAGACGAGTGCTCGCGCGTCGATCGCCAGGTCCAACGGCTGGGTAGGGTTCGCCGGTTGTTCTGCTACTGTCCACCACGGGGAAGCAGGTGATTATGGTGTACGTGAAACCCTGTAATGCGCAATAAGCGAAAGCATTACACACTGGCCGTAGACGGTGAGCACCCACAGCAACGTTTAATAGGGAAGCACTAATATGTAGATGTGTTGCTGTGGATGTTCACCATCAGATACGGAGATGACAATATTTTCGGTTACTTAGCCGTTATTCTAAACATTTGAAATTTACAAAGAAAACTAAATTTTAAATAAGCAAGAATGATATAATTCTGAAAATGTGGGGTAGAACTGCAAAGAGAAACAAGTAATAGCGTCTAATAAAAACAATGATAAGCAAAACACAAATGAAAAGATCACCAGCCCAGCAAAGCGATAGAAACCGTTACGGTTTGCTAAGCTACTGGCTAAATTAAATTGTGCAACACTTACCCAATCGGGGTTTAATTCACACACACAGAATATGTTTAACCGTGCACGAGTACCTACTCAGTATATTAGGTACTGATTTAAATAATAAAATGTCGAGGGAACGGTAGGGACGCCTTCAATAAAAACTTGATCGCGATTCGATATAGGTACTCGTATGGACCGTGAAAAAGTGACGTGCGCTCGCCTCGACAACCAGAATCGTCCTGCCAGCGGCGACGTGGAAGTAGTTTGTCGCTATGGACCTTGACCCGCGCCGCGCCGAGAACAAAGGAATTCCTTTCTGGGTGCCTAATATGTCGCTTGCTTTAATACGTGCGTGGTGATAAACTGCAGCTGGCCAGAAATCTGATTTGATGCGTTCATTTTTAGTTTATTTTAATATTGTAAATAGTTTTTTTTTAAATTAATAGTTAATAAATAGTTTTTCTTATGTTTATTTTTCTATTATAATTAAGAATTAAGACATGTAACAATTAATGTTACATTACCCCCCTCGTCTCAGAAAGAGTTTTGCTCTCAAGGAAAACTCGTCTATAGGTTACCACTAGCACGACACATTCATACTACACCTTTCAAAATCCTTCTATAGTATCAAACAAACAACCTTACACAATAGCTTCAACAATATAAAATTATGTTGACGCGACCTTACGTAAACAAGTTATCTGTGATTTATCGCACAGAAAACTAATGCTAGTCGTAAGAAGTTAATTTAAAGGTGAATTGTCTCAACTCCTACAACAACAAAAAATAACACTTCAACAACATTTAACTACACTTAATGTTTTTTAAATCTTTGATATGCCAGACGCCTATATTCTTTCCTGACATATCTTCCAGAACATAGACAAGTGGAGACCGTTTTTCAAATATACGGCATTTGATAAATTTGGGTGCAAGCTTTTTACTGAAATACTTGTCTTTATTGCTTAAAACGAATGCGCGCTTATAGACTATGTCTCCTACATTAAATTCAGCCGGCTTTCTACGTAGGTTGTAGTGTGCAGTATTCTTTTCATGTGCTTGCCATAACGAAGCCTGCACATCATTGAATATCGATCGAAGACACCCTAAGTTTTCAGCGTATAAATCGCGAGGAAGGAACAACACTTCATCGCCCAGGTCATTATCAGCATAGTGCGATCCGCATAAAACTAATTCCCTACCGTAAACTAAAAATGACGGTGTATAACCGGTGGCTTCATTGACGGAATTGTTTATCGCAAACTGCACCTTGGGGATGGAGGTGTCCCAGGATCTGTGATCGTTTCCAACAAACGTAGACAAACTAGTGACAATAGTTTTGTTGTATCGTTCTACCGTGTTGACTTGTGGTGTGTACTTCGGCGTGAAAAAAACGTTAGGTATTTTATATTTTTTAAATAGCGCGTCAGTAGACGAACTTATAAACTGCGTCCCATTGTCCATGAAAATTGTTTGAGGAACTCCGTGAACCAAGAAAATGGAATCTTCTAAAATTTTAATAACTATATCCGCAGTAGCGCGACGTACCGGGAAAATATGACAAAATTTTGAAAAGCAGCACGTTACGACCAATATATAAGAATTTTGTTTTCGACTGGTGGGAAGAGGACCCACAAAATCAATTGAGATCATCTGAAAAGGTCTCGAACATTGCTTAGGACGACCCATTTCTCCCAATGTAGTGTGATTTTGTGCTTTATAAGATAAACAAACCGAGCAGGAACCTACATATTTAACGACATCCTGGTGCATATTTGGCCAGTAGTAATTTAATGACAAGCGCCGATAGGTTTTAAAAATGCCAAGATGTCCACCTGTTGGCTCAGAGTGATTTTCGGCTATGATGCTTTCACGGAACTCGCTGGGTACGACTTCCTTCCAGTCAAATTCTGAAGTTAATTGGTTGTTAATATTTTTTGTGAGTCGAAATAACGAATTATTTTTAGTGGTGAAGTTAGGGAAATTTGAAGGAGTAGTCAGACAGCCGTTATATATTTTTTTAAACCATACATCATCTGTGTTGGCATTAGCTAGAGATATTGCATTTACGGGAAAAGCTCTAGACAAGGCATCAGGAATAACATTGTCGACACCTTGACGGTGTTTCATAATAAAATTAAATGAGGACAATCTTACCCCCCATCGAGCTAGTCGTCCTGTGGGATTTTCTAGAGATAAAAACCATTTTAACGCGGAGTGGTCAGTATACACCGTAAATGTTTGGCCGTTTTCGAGATAACATCGCCAGTGCTCGAGAGCCGTTAAAACAGCAAGGGTCTCCCTTTCAGTAATGCTGTAGTTTTTTTCAGGGCTGGTGAAAGATCTACTCATGTAGGCAATTGGGTGTTCTTTACCGTCGATAGTCTGCGTTAACATAGCACCAATACCGTAACTACTCGCGTCAGTGTGCACTTCAAAAGGTTTGGAATAGTCCGGACAAGAAAGAACTGGAGCGGAAACCAAACATTCTTTTAACGCATTAAAGGCCGCGTCAGCATCTGGTGACCACTTGAAAGAAGGAGCGTTTTTTCCGTTAGCAGTGAGCTTATTGAGTGGACCAGCCACTGTGCTAAAATTAGGGACGAAACGTCGGTACCACGTAGCAGTGCCGAGGAAGCGTTTCAACTCCTTCCTATTTGTAGGGGTTGGAAAGTTAATAATGGCTTCCACCTTGTCCGGGTCAGTGCGTAAACCACGGGAATCTACCACGTATCCTAGATACTTGAGTTCGCTTCGAAAGAACTTGCACTTTTCGAAGTTCACCGTTAAATTTGCCTGTCTCAATTTGTCCAAAACTCGCAACAATCGAGAAACATGCTCATCAAAGTTAGAACTAATAACAATGACGTCATCTAAATAAGCGAATGTCTTAGACTCCATGTCACTAAATAACGAGTCAACGAGACGTTGTTGCGTTGCGGGGGCATTCGTTAATCCAAACGCAGTAGTTTTAAAACGAAAAGTGCCACGGCCCGGAACGTAAAATGCGGTTTTATCGCGGTCTTCTGGCGCTATAGGCAGCTGCCAAAAAGCTTTGGACAAATCGATACTGCTCAGGTACTTAGCATCGCGAAGGTTATCCAATATCTCCGAGACATATGGCAAATTGTACGCATCGCGCTTAGTCACTGCATTTAACTTCCTGCTGTCCAAACAGAACCTTGGTTGCCCGTTCTTTTTATTAACAATGAGCACGGGAGAAGACCAGGCGCTTTCGCAAGGTTCGACAACGTCAAGTGACAGCATTTCGTCCACCTGCTCAATTAAAATGCGCTGCTTTTCGGGGGACATCCTGTAATAACGCTGTCTAATTGGTTGTGCGTCACCAGTGTCAATGCGATGGCATATTAAATTTGTTCTACCCAGGCCCTTTTCTTCAGTAGAAATAGACCGAAACTGCGCAATGAGATTATCAGCTATCGCTTTCTGCGTCGGCAACAAATGATCGTAGGAGTTAATAAATGGTTCACCGCTACTTGCCTTTATTTCTGCCAAAGGGGCATTTGACATTGTGATACTACCTATATAATTAGGGCAAATTCGAAAAGCGCGCCAAAAATCTACGCCTAATATAATTGATGTTTCAATTTCGGGAACAACATATGCCTTAATAATGTGAAACTGGCCCTCAAATGTAACTGGCAAATGAATGAAACCTAAGGTTTTTAATGATTGACCGCCAGCAGCTATCATATTAGTGTGGTCATCCTGGTTTACAGTGCAATCCGTAAGCTATAAATGAGAATTGTTTCCCAGAATCGAAACTGCAGCTCCAGAATCAGGTAACCCAACAGCATCGATATTATTGATTTTAATATTTACATAAGGCCTAGAATCGTTTAGTGGTTTTGATAGCAGAATTGTAGCAACTCTGTATGAAGAGGAAAATGTTGTTATAAAATCAAGCCAAGTTTCCCAGTCTTGCTTGCTAAAATTGTTACAACTCTGCTTAATTAGTTTTTTGGATTTGTACCACTTTTACGACAGTTAGGACAGTCGGGTGTCTTCACATCTTTCATACCGCACTTGAAACAAACAATGTCCCGTGGAGCCTTGCATTGACGAATATGATGGGTGTTATTACGACACCTAGGACAGTAAGGTTCCTTTTTAGCCACATTAATTGCATGTACATATTTATTGTTATTATTAAAATTATTATTATTTCTATGTTGATTGTTATTATTGTAATTATTACTTGAATTATTATTTGCCTTAAATATTGGTTTATGGACATCCTTAGTGTACGCAAATTCAGGAGCTAGCGTATCGGAAGTAACCTTAGGAGGCTCTTGAAATTGTGACAGACGAGTCTGAAATGTCTCATAGTTACGACATAACGAACGCAAGGTGTCTATGGATGAGATTTGAGGAGCTGCTGCTAATGTACTAGCATAGCAGGGTCTAATATTGTGCAAGAGAATTTCCAATTGATCTACTTCAGGAAGAGGCGTAGATAGACGCGAGAACATTCCATACATAACTGCTAGATAAATAGTTATATTCTCACGTTCTCCTTGAGTACGAGAACGAATTTCTGAGATGAGTCTATAATCGTAGTCAGTTTGACTAAAATCCTCCTTTAATAAACGCGCCAACTCAGTCCAAGAACTGACTTTGTCCTTTACCGCACGATACCAGTGAAGGGCATCGTCTTGAAAAATTTCAGATGCAAAACTTAGGACTTTTTGTTGTGGAATATTCCTAGCCAGTACAAATTCATCAACACGCTGTATAAACGAGCGGACACAAGTTTTGCCAGTAAATTTCAATTTACTTAAATCAGACGAAGTACGATCGCATGACACAGAAACCATGTTCTGTAGTTCCGACACAGCAGGTGTTGATTCTTTGACAGAGCTAGCACTAGCCACATTGGAAGATGAACTAGCAGAAGGTTTTTTTGCTAGCAAGGCAGAAAGCTTTTGCGAGAAAATTTTATAACCGCTAACAATGTCGTCATATTCCGTTTTAATGTCGTCACTACGCGTTATCCTCTCGACACGATTGTGTAAATGATTCAACATATTCTGTGTCCGCAATAGTGAAGCAACACTAGGATCACTAGCGTCAAGATTTACTTGAACTTTCGTTAAGACTTCTAAACAACCCTTAAGGTCCTGTCTTGCATCGAGTGGAGACTCTAATATATATTCCGAGGGTAAATGAGGAGATAATTTTATAATTTGTTTCCGTAACTCCTCAACAGAAGGTGCAGGAGACGCGCCTCTAATACGAACTTCATACTCCAACTCAGATTTTTGAAGAGACAGGAACTTAATTGGAAGCATGTTGAAAATTAATTAAATGAAAGATAAGGAAAAGTGACGCACTAAGCACGCTACTACTCACCACACAAAAAAAAAAAGATTAAAGGAAAAAACAACACGTTCTCCGTTCTGTTACAAAATAAAATTTAAGAACGTCTGGTTTTTTTTTAACGATGAAAACAAAATAATTAAAATAAAAAAAAAAAACAAGCAAAATCATAAAAGAAAAAAAAATGCTACTAATGTGTACTATATGGCCGTAAAAATACGATATTTCTTTTAATGTGAAGAAAAAAAATTATAACGAACAATTTTTAAAAGCGTCGTTTTAGGTGCCCAAGACGATATCAGTAGGAAAAAAATATTTTAACAAACTATGCAACTAAACGACTTTAAATGAATAATTATTAATGCAGGGTAGGTTAATGATGACCAAGATTAACTTAAACAAAGAAGTTGAAAGTTCGTGTACACATCAGTAACGGAAAAAAACCAAAAATAAAAAAATAAAGACGTTTAACACAAACAACCACTAACATACACAACCCACAACCAATGGAGGAGGAATTAATCAGCTGTATTTCTACCACGATTAAGGGCGCCAGCGTCCCGGTCCTATAGTTACTGCTACACTACCTAATCCTACCTAACCTAGGCACAGAAATTCCTAGGAGGATTTCAAAATGAAAGGTAGGTAGACAGTAAATTGGAACATTTATTTTTAAAATAGCTCGGTAGACTGAGGGTCGAATTATAGTTGGGTTAGGGCCTATACAGCGATTAACCTCCACACAGGTCTAGCACTCCCCTGACGTCACTGGCCGCTGCAGGAGACGAGTGCTCGCGCGTCGATCGCCAGGTCCAACGGCTGGGTAGGGTTCGCCGGTTGTTCTGCTACTGTCCACCACGGGGAAGCAGGTGATTATGGTGTACGTGAAACCCTGTAATGCGCAATAAGCGAAAGCATTACACACTGGCCGTAGACGGTGAGCACCCACAGCAACGTTTAATAGGGAAGCACTAATATGTAGATGTGTTGCTGTGGATGTTCACCATCAGATACGGAGATGACAATATTTTCGGTTACTTAGCCGTTATTCTAAACATTTGAAATTTACAAAGAAAACTAAATTTTAAATAAGCAAGAATGATATAATTCTGAAAATGTGGGGTAGAACTGCAAAGAGAAACAAGTAATAGCGTCTAATAAAAACAATGATAAGCAAAACACAAATGAAAAGATCACCAGCCCAGCAAAGCGATAGAAACCGTTACGGTTTGCTAAGCTACTGGCTAAATTAAATTGTGCAACACTTACCCAATCGGGGTTTAATTCACACACACAGAATATGTTTAACCGTGCACGAGTACCTACTCAGTATATTAGGTACTGATTTAAATAATAAAATGTCGAGGGAACGGTAGGGACGCCTTCAATAAAAACTTGATCGCGATTCGATATAGGTACTCGTATGGACCGTGAAAAAGTGACGTGCGCTCGCCTCGACAACCAGAATCGTCCTGCCAGCGGCGACGTGGAAGTAGTTTGTCGCTATGGACCTTGACCCGCGCCGCGCCGAGAACAAAGGAATTCCTTTCTGGGTGCCTAATATGTCGCTTGCTTTAATACGTGCGTGGTGATAAACTGCAGCTGGCCAGAAATCTGATTTGATGCGTTCATTTTTAGTTTATTTTAATATTGTAAATAGTTTTTTTTTAAATTAATAGTTAATAAATAGTTTTTCTTATGTTTATTTTTCTATTATAATTAAGAATTAAGACATGTAACAATTAATGTTACAGTACCTAGAACTGTAATGCGTCGGGGGGCGCGCGTGCAACAGCTGTTCCACACTGCAAGGTGCAGGACTCACGCTGGTGCGCGAGCGCCTCTCCGGCGCATCGTAGATACGTATAACACACACTTTATCGAATTGGATATTTTCGCGCTTACTCACGTAAAGTTTAAAAGATTGGCTTTAGAATCTTTAAAATAGTTACTTTAGTCATCTAATATTATTGCCTAAATGCTAACTACTACTTATATACTTTTTCTGTAATATTAGCGCACGTTTTAATTTAATTGTATAACTGTTTGTTACTACTATTTCGCGGACATTTTTGTGGGTTGCATGTTTACCTAGTTTTTAAAATTCTCTGGCATACCTTATATGTAATGTGTAACTGTTTTATGTCCCAATAAAGTAAAATAAAAATAAAAAATAAAAATTCCTACTTTTCGGGGTACATCTGTTCCTGTAACTGATCGGCTTGAGCTCCTAGGCATGGAGTTGACATCTGGTCTCAACTTCGGCGCCACCATCGAGTACAAAGCCCAAACAGCGGCCAAGAAGCTATGCATCCTAAATAGGGTGAAGCGATACGTTACGCCTGGACAGCTTTTAACCTTTACAAAGCGCAAGTCCGATCCTGCATGGAGTATTGCAGCCACCTTTGGGATAGCTCAGCTAAGTACCAACTTGCCGCGCTTGACTCGGTGGAACGCAGAGCTAAGAGGCTCATTGGCGACGTAGAATTGGTGGATGCCAAGTTTCACAGCTTGCTTGTCGGGCTTCTACAGATTGTACTTCAGTGAGTGTGCCCAAGAACTCCACAACCTCATTCCACCGGCCCCCTTCTACCATCGGACATCTAGACGCACTGCTAGGTACCATCCTTACCTAGTTTGCTCTTCCACCAATTCGCACTAAGCGCTTCTAAATGTCTTTTATAATGCGCACAGCAAAAGAGTGGAACTCACTACCTGCGTGTGTGTTTCCGAGCGCATACAATCCTAATCTCTTCAAAGTGAGAGTGAACAGGCTTCTTCTGGGTAAGCTCACTCCATCGTCGACTTTGTCTCTGTCACCTCTGACCTACACTAGAGTCAAGAGCAAACCCATCTCAAATAAAAAAAAAATGTAAAATAAAATATGTCGGAAAAAATCAAGCCGTCTGGGAGCTTTCATCGAAAACGCTGTCTAGTCCATTTGAGATAATTATAACAAAACAATGTATGGTGAGATTGTTTCTCTTTTATAGATCTACAAAAAAGTCCGTGTCAAAAAAGTAATATGTCTATATTTTAAGGATAGCTTCCTATACCCATTCTTACTTCTAAGCTAAAAAAAAAGCTATGTAGATGGATACAGTATTAATCATTATTAAATTAAATACGTCAGTTACCTCAAATATGTCATATAAATTATAATAGCCCTGTACAACATACAATTTAAATGCATAACTTAGGAGATAACGTAAATTAAAAACGAAAAAATTCAAGCGGTCTCGCACCGACGCGACGAGGGACGGCATTCGCTTGACGCAGCCACCACCGCCCGCGCTCCACCACCCGCTGTCACCTACTATTCTTCTATAAGATGAGCGATAAAGAGCGCGATTCCCTATAATTAAAAATACTCAAAGTGTGGTAATAAGTATGTGTTACATTTAAATCTAATTCACACTCGACGCAACAGGCTGATGCAAAAAATGTAGGCATATATGTATATATACTTCACTACCCGTGCGAAGCCGGGGCGGGTCACTAGTTGTAGCATAATTCATAACAGCTAAGAATATTTTGCATACTGAATGTTGACATGACTATTTACTTTGTACAGTATTATATTATTTTAATTTATTGTGATTGTGAAGACTATGTAGGTCATTGCTTTTTTTGTTTGTTTTATTTTTTCTCTCATTTATTTTTAATCATCGTCTGGCAGTTTGAGTAATTTATGGGCCTACCCCAATGTCCTTTCTTTGGTATTGTTCGTCGAATCGTTGAGCTCTTTAAGTTCTGGGTTGAGCTGCGCGATTACTGACAAATGCGTGCACTGACTGGACAGGTCCTCTCAATCTGTGTGGTTCTTTCCTCAAAAGACCATTTCAGACACCAATCTACATGGTCTTCACATGAAGTGACCAAGATTATGTCTGGACTTTATAAGAGACTGTCACCTCTGAGTTTGTTTCGGCCTTTCTTCTCAGAGTAGTCAGATAGGAAACGCCGACCTCATCTAGTTAAAAAAAAAAAACATGATTGACTTGTAAAAGTGTTTGTACAAACCTACTTACAGAAAAAAAAATCATTTATCATTTATCAATAAGCCGACCAAGATACTCGTAATAAGACAACACGATGCAATGCGCAGCCGCCTCAGCGTGACCATCACACAATGATATTATACGTAGGCACTGTGGTCAGAGTCCAATCGTATGGAAGTTCCGAGCTTCTACAGGGTTACGTAGTCAGATGGTAAATAATAACTTATAGAGGCAATACTGAACTATATTGTTAAAAGGGTTCAAACGCTACAAACATGTATAAAATAATCGCACACTTTCTTAAAGTTATACCGCCTAGCACCCTAGCTAAAACCAAAGTGCCGACAGGCTAAAACATCCGAACAATCTTTTTTAATTATTTAAAAAAAATAGTATATAGTTTATATTTAAATATAGTTCGGATGTTTGTGCCTGTTTTTTAGTTTTATACTGGCGCAAGTAGTCGAATGTCAGTCAGTACAACATAAGGTTAAGGTCCATTGCATGGAACCTCTACGGCCTGGCCACGACCTTGCGGCTACCAGCGGTAGCTTAGCGCGGGGCGGCGAGCGGTAAGAACCAGTATACTAAAAATAATTTTAAAAAATTAAATCGACTTCAAAAAGAAATTAACTCAAAATTATAAAATAACTTTAATTTTGGAAGTCGGTGTCTAGGGATCTCTATTTTAGCTTTTGCTAATGACTTCCGAAATCAAAGTTATTTCATAATTTTGAGTTAATTTCTTTTTGAAGTCGATTTAATTATTTTTTATTTCGTAATTTTTAGTTTTTTTTTTTTTTTTTTTGTAAAAAACTGGAACATTTGTTTGTAATAAGTAGTTAATAGTTTTGTTATAAATATTGCACTAGTATTTGACCAAGGTTTTGAGATGTTTTTCCCTTTGACACCACATCCGTAGTTTGTATCAATAAGCCAGGCCGTCACACTTACATGTATTATTACATTATCTTGAAAACTACTGAACCGATTTTGATGAAATTTTCACTGTGCCCTAAGATGAAGTAAATATAAGTCAACAAAAAAAGAATGGTCACGATCTAATAGTTTCGGAGAAATGCGTGGCCCTAATTGATTATATGTGAATATAATTATTGCAGTTCCAATTATATTACATACATACGTATCAAATAGATAACTCCTATTTTTGAAGTCGTTAAAAATATATGAAGCACTCCACGAAGCGCCGCACACAGCGGCAACGCCAGCGGTTTTTCCCGAGCGGTTCGTGGCAGCGGCACGCGGCGTGAGGCGCGGTTTGAACAAATGTACGGGCTAATGAATGAGATGCCACGACTCAGAGTGATACGGACAGCGACAGTGCAGCGGCGGACTGAGCGACGGCTTGACGAACAAAATATTATGAACGATTCTGTAGCGGAAAATGAACTCCGAAGCTTTTATAACAGATATTTTAAATCGACTGAAGAAAAAAACTTTTTAGCCAAAAAATAAAACCGTCTTCCAAAATAAAACACTACAAAGTTAAAAATAACTTTAATTTCGGTAGTCGGTGTCTTGGGTTTTGTATTTTCGTTTTTTGCCACCGACTTCCGATTAAAGTTATTTTTCACTTTGTAGTGTATTGTTTTGGAAGTCGGTTTTATTTTTTGGCTAAAAAGTTTTTATTTTTCACTTTTTAGTTGTGGAACCTACCCCACACTAATTCGAATACATAATTGAGCACAATAATTGTAATAATTGTAGGAAGTTATTAAAACACCATCACATCATCCACATAAAATAAGTGGGAAATATTCGCATTATTGAAGCTAACTCAAAAACTCTCCAAGCAAAGTTAATAAAATTTATATGGGACCACCTCGAAAGTATACCCTATCAAACAAAAAAAGAATTTTCTAAATCGGTCCATCCGTCTTTGAGTAATCGCGTAACAAACATACAAAAAAAAAAAAAAAAAACATACAGACGAATTGAGAACCTCCTCCTTTTGGAAGTCGGTTAAAAAGAATACAAATCTATAATAACATAAATTATTTATTTATGTTATTATAGATTTGTATTTTTTTACACTTAACGTGAGAAACAACTTTTCAAAATTGGTGACAATCTTTTTGGATCTAAAACCTTAATCATTTTTATTATTCGCTCATATTTTATGTAGGAACGTAATATTATTTGCTGACGACATATCAATTATAGTGACATCAAACAAAAAACAAAATACCGTTCTAGATCATGAGCTTGACATTCATAATACAATTGATAAATTATTGCACTGGCTTGACATCAACCATTTAAAGATAAATTTAGATAAATCCGTATACATTTAATTTAATCAATCAAATATAAAAACGACATTAAACTCAATATTAACAAAACCAAAGAAGTAACGCATACAAGATTTTTAGGTGTAACCATAAATATAGATATTAATTGGAAAGAACACATAGACAATGTTTGCACAAAAATCAATAAATTTGTATACGCACTTAAACAAGTCAAAAATAATAATAATAATAATATCCTGGGACATTTCACACACGGTCATCTGATCCCAAACTAAGCAGAGCTTGTACTATGGAAACCAGATAACTGATATACTACATACACTACTTTTCTTTTTGTAAATACTTACTTATATAGATAATTACACCCAGACTAACATAAAATAAAATAAAATGTAACTAACATAAAAACTGCTGTAATATCATACCGCGCATATATCGAATCGGTATTACGTTATGGGCTTGTAATGTGGGGTAACAGCACCGACTTCCGTAGAGAATTCATCGCTCAAAAAAAGTGCATGAGATCGATTTGTGGCTTTAAACCTGATGACTCATGTCAACCAATATTTAAGAAACTTGGTTTGTTACCGTTACCGTCACGAAATATGTATGTTTGTAATAAAAAATAAACAATTATTTAAGACTGTAACTGATGTGAATCCTCGGAACAGACGAGATCCCTATAAATTAGTGCTGAATGATCTGCCTAAGCTAGCTAAGTACAATAATAGCTGCCTAGCAATGTGCTCGCATTTATAATAAAATACCGAGCCATTTTAAAACATTAAATATAATATTATTTAAAAAAATAATTATAAATGGTTACTTGTATATAGTTTTTATAGCTTAAAAGAATTTATAGATAAAAAAATTAATGTTTTAAATAGTTCTAATAGTGTTGATTCCTCTTTATTTTATTTTTTTATTTTATTTTTATTTTATTGTGTTTGGGTGGCTTACAGCTAACAATACAAAAATTTGTAGTAAGGCAATCAACGAAAAGCCATTTACAAGCCTCCACAGTTAGCAATAAACTATTGTTGCACAAACTAATAACTAAGCATAATATTAATGATATAACTAAGCATAACGTAATAACAATTAAAATCCATCACAAACAACACAGCTTTTAGACAAGGCAGTACTAATTGTCGCTAAGCTGCTTGCAAACAAATCGATTGATGGGTGTTCGTTCATTACCATTTTGTTAAATGCTTTGATTGAACGGAGCAGAAAAAACTACGTATACCGTAGCAATTCTTTTCTGCTCCGTTTGCTGTGCGAGCGTAAGGAACACGAAGAAGACTTTACCTTGCCTGACATTAAAATTTTGCATGCTTTGTTTTATCCTAGCTAAACATGTTTGTGCCCAGTGGCGTGCACAGAGATTTCAGACAGGGTATGCACAGCTAAAAAAAAACCTTACCAGTTTCAGCTTTTTGCTGTCGGTCGCCCAACGACTAGGACTACCTACCCTACCTGAGTTTTACCACAGGAGCCTTTGGCTTCGCATGATGTTTGTTTTGCACTATGAATATCTAAATAAGTGACACTTATAATGATATGCAAAGTGGCATTTAAAAAGGCCGTGGGATGTTTATTTTTTTTCTTTGCGCAAATGAATTTAAATTCAAAATAAATTACTACTTTATTGTTAACTGATTACTTTCTACAAGTTAATGTTTATAAATCAAATCGACGCGCCTATCTTTTTTTCAGATAGTTTTGCAAAACGTAGTCGTAAAAACTGCTACATCGTTTTACTAAAAGTTCTTTTCCAATTGCAATCATAGACAAATCTGTGAGTCTGTTTTGGCCCTGTGTGTTTCGTAAATATGTATAAATTCGTTTTAGACTAGAAAATGATGTTCGGTCGAAGCGCTACTGAATTTTGATTTAATTACCGACGCAACACTAGAAATTAAATCATTTTGGGTCCTATTCGATAACCCCTTGAATGAGCTACCCGATGTTGATTGTAAGTGGGTTTCCAAATTTCCATCATATTTAGCTAACAAATCTACAATTTCTAGAAAATTGCCTTTATTAAAAGACAAGCTGGATTCGTCATAATCACGGAATGCTAATTCTTGTTTACCAAGAAAACAAACTACATCAATTAACCGTTTGAAAATATTTCTATTTCTCTCAACTTTCACGTTGTGCCTTTCAATATCTAACTTAAACTGGCTATTCAAACTAGTCTCTATTCTACCTTTACCAACAGTTTGGAACTTCAAGCAGGATTGTTGATGTTTTTTCTGAAGAATCGTGTTTAGCAGCCAGCCGCTTTGTGAAAATTATTTAGATCTGAATATCCGTTATAGGTTCAAACATTCTTTTTATCTTGGTTTGTAAACAAAATACAAGGGAACCAGTACAATATGTTTGTGAGTACATACACAACCTGTTGTAATTATCATAAAACTTTTCATGAAAGTAACGAATAGCTGCATTACCTTTTTTTTAGTTAAATTCAATCCGGGTACACACCTTTCCTTTGCAATCAATTTAAATTTTTCCTCGAAAGATAACGTCGAAAACGCGGCAGATTTTAATTTATTTAAGTAAACACACTTTGCCAGCACAGGACTCACAGGTATAATTTTCCATTTTTTACAATAAAATTACTAAATAATTACTTAGACAATCAATCACTTGCGCTGAGAATAACAAACAAACAATATGGCGACAAACTTTGCAATTACGTTCCGAACTAATACGAACGAATGAATTAGTCGGTCATTTGGCCAATCCGACAAAAAAAGACGACCCTCTGCAATCGACAATTACGCGGTCCTTTTACGGCTTCTCAATTTGGACGGTTTGCAATATAAGCAGTGCTTCTAAAACTTGAACACACGCACACGTTTTCACGCACACAGACACACTTTTGCTGCGTACTACACGACTCGCGAAATCATGCGTTGTATGAAAAATAAGCACGGCGTAGTAATGCTTTTGCCCGCTGCAATAGCTGGCGCTTAAATCGCGCTGTAAAAACGGGAAGCGAATGTCTGTTCGTGTGAATGGCGAATAAGTTAGATTTATATTTTTTTTGAACATAACTATAGTTATTTATCATTTAAAATTAGAGGGGCATGTATGTATGGCACTACAGGGTATGCAGTGCTTATTTGCATGTATGGAGTGCACGCCACTGTTTGTGCCATATATTTTTTTTTAATTTACCACTATTGTATACCATGTTTTACGCAAATAGATATTTTATTATTATTATTATAAAATAGGAAACAGAAATCGTGTACCTATGACTGTCAAATTAGACAATTTTTTTTGTTCCTTTCTGCACCATAGCAATATGTCCTAGAACAATAAGTCACAGTGTTGACCAACTTTGAGTCTATTTGGTTTTATTTATGTTAATACATAAATAAAACCAAATAGACTCAAAGTTGGTCAACACTGTGACTTATTGTTCTAGTAATAATTATGAGAGAGCTTCCATTTGTGTGACGTAGCTCTTATCTCTCGTGTGCTGTGCTCCTCCTACTCCACTCAGTTCTAGTGCTAGCTCGTGTGTGTGTTATGCAAGTCTTTTCTGATTTCTTGCTTTACTGTTCGGATATTGAGGTGTAGGTTCATGTATTTGTTGCTTATACTTTGGGATATATTGATTTATTTTATCAATATATCCCAAAGTATAAGCACAATAACACAAAAAAACATTTATTTGCTTTGAATAATAATGCATGTTTTAATAAATAAAAACATTGTTAAAATTTTTAATGGTATAAATTGCCACAATCTATCAAGCACGTTTCCTCAAGATTTAAACTGTTTTAGTTTCTATCGTAACAATACTTACCGTATACAGTTCGTGGTCCAAGGCTGACTGCTACAACTCCTCCCAAATCGTAGCTTTGTTGGGCGCAGTCGTTGATTCGGTTCCATATATCTACAAACAGACACATAATTAATCTCTTTGGTGAGTATAATTTAGTGAGTGTTTGTTTATTCGGGCATGCAGCCCGTATTGAGTTAGATATAACTACCTAACAAGTTCAGATCAGACGGTTTTGGCGGTTACGACCGACCGTCGCGTTTGCTACTAAAAGCAAGTCTTTGAAACCAGTTGATCGTTCCGTGTATTTGCATGCATCTGGCCAGTCAGATTTGGGCTAGACTGGTCTGTTCAAATTGGCTTCTAAATGTATCCAAAAGTACATACTGCAGCCGTCCCCAATGAGCAACGGTGCATGTCCCAGAATAGGCCACGCCCCCGGTAGGTATGGCGGCTCCGTAGTCTTAGCATTCTTCCAGCGCCATAACCAGTACGCAGCGCACGCGATGCTAAATAACACTACTGCGAACATTGTTGACCTTAAAATTAAATTATATTATTTATTCTGTATCCTGTAACTAGTATATTTAAATCATTGATATAATTTTTTTCACAAGCTATCTGGTCTTGAAATGTTAGGATCAATTTAAAAGCCCAATCAATATTTAAAGATTTCATGAAACTGAAATGCAGGACAGAATCCGGACTGGCTTATTAACAGTTTGAGTATAATATTTTTTTAATAATTTTAATAATAATAATATTTTTTATTTCTTTCACAAAAAGTACTTATTATAAATTACAAAATAAATGCTATGAACAGTATCATACATATATACACAAAAGTTTTAGCAGCTGGAGCCGAACTAGGAGGAACCTGTATTTCGGCTTACAGCGCCAACACCCTCGAGTTACATTAGATAAGGTGTCTTAAATGCTTGCATTTTACAATACCATTGAATATTATATACTCTTTTAAAAAGCTATGTAATAGTGGTTTGCTCCTCCCTTTGTGTGTTATGCAGATGAATAAGTGAGTGTGAGAGGGTGTCTCTATAGTTGGGTGTGAGTGTGATATGTGACAGTTTATAAGTGGAGTGGAAGTGGAGTGAATGAATGAGATCCAGTTTTATAAATATATGAATAATGTGTGGAAATCTGCAGCCTATTTTGATACGGTTAGAAGCTGCTCAGTCTCGTCATAAGTGACGATGTAGGTATTCGAATACTCTTGCAACGACCTGTATTGAGTGGATATAATATGTTAAGGAGCTTATTAATTTTGTTGTAAATATAGGGGCCGAGAGTATTTATGAATTTAGTTATAAATTTATAGTATAGATAGTGAATTCCTGTCACAGCACCATGCAGCAGTCACCGTGAGACTAACCTCCTCTAAGTGACACCATATAAATGCTAAACCAGACCAATGTAAACTGGCATTAGCTTTTACTGAAACGTGAAGTGGTAACATCAAATGAAAGTGCGCTGTTGAGGCGGTTACATCGCGAACTAACGAGCGACAGACTTGTACAAATCATCGCCACAACAAACAGTTCTGTGCTGACCATGACTGATTGCTAATTAACCAAATTTCTAGCTTCATATAACAAGTAGATGCATAGAGAATGAAGTGTATCCACTATGTGTTTCTGTTGTGCACCGTACATGGGTGTAGTAGGTATGTGATTATCACAGGACTGGTAATTATTACGATACTGCTTTGGCTCACTGGTAGTTGGTTTTGGAAATGACCTTAAACACGTTTTATTTATTTTATTTTATTTTACTTTATTGGGACATAAAACTTACACATTACAATTTAAGTGTGACAGAATAAATTAAAAACTAGGTAAACGTGTAACCCACACCAATGTCCGCGATATAATAGTATAAATATATATATATATAACAAAGAATGCGTTGATTTTACAGAAAATTTAAGAAGTACTAGTACGTATTTTAGAATAATAGTTATAAGGTTGCTATTTTAAAGATTAAATAGCCATCTTTTTGAACTTAAAGTGTGTGAGCGCGAAAATATCCAAATCAATGAAGTGGGTGTCATACGTAACTACAATGCATCGGAGAAGCGCCCGTGCACCAGCGTGAGTTCTGCACCTTGCGGTGTGGGACAGCCGGGGCACACGCGCCTCTCGATGCATCCCAGTTCTAGGTACAATGTAACATAGGTTATTAGTAATATCTGGATAATCGAACCTGTTATTACACAGACCATAGAGCATCATGACCAGCAGTAGGCTGCGTCTTGACTCCAAGCTTTGAAGATTATAACGCATTAATAATCGTTAACCATTTTCATTCTTTTTATGTAAACATCAAAAATGACACTCCAAATCGGTACTGAAAATTCCAATTGAGATCGTACCATAGCTTTGTATAAAAGTAAAAAGTAGACGGTCTTTTAAAGTCGTTTGAATAACGCATGACGAAACCAAACTTACGATATACCCTGTTAACGATGTTATCAATATGAAGATTGAAGTGCAATTTCGAGTCCATTGCAACACCGAGATCTCGAATATGGTCAACTCTTTGCAGAAAGATACCATGTAGACAATAATCAAATTTTATTATGTTTTTGTTTAATTTACCTCACGACTGTCACAGATTGACTTCGCACAATATATCCAGATATTATTCACTGACTTACCTTTGCCAACCGCTGTTGAGACTGGCTCACATCGCACCATTAAACTGCATTTTATAAGAAGACCATCGGACAAGTGCGAGTGCACTTGACGCGCACCGAAGGTTCCTTGCAATAATTTAAATTTTTGTAACCGCATATTTTGTGAGCAGATTTCTAAAACCTGTGCTAAGTAGTAAGAAATATCGTTCTACTTTTCCTGTAATATTTAATTAATATTTTTATCAGCTTTTATTGTTTCAGATTTAAAAATAAGTTATGCAGTATTTTATAAACATCATTACTATATTGAGGTCAGGCGGGGCAAGCGCGTCATACGTTTTTTCAAGTGCATATTATAATATAAATATTTCTTTTAACTTCTCCACTTTCGCGTTCTATAAAAATAAACATAAACTCTTTTGCAAAAAAAAAAAAAACAGGCACTTTAGATTTTTTTCTCTACTTCAATGAAGAAGAACAAGAAAGGGGTTTTATTAATTTGACGGTGTATTGGCATGTTATTTGAAGCATCCTGCAATGATTCTTTACGTTCCAAATTTAAATTTTGAAATTAACTAAAGAAAAATAATGATTATTCTGGATTATTGTAAAATTGCTTTCCTAATGGCGCGAAGTGCTTAAACGATTTTTTTACTGATTACAAAAATTTTAAAACTTTTTGGATATTTTCTGCAAATTAAACAATTTAATCTTTCATTTTACATTAAATACCACTTTTTGTATGAGTGATAAAGTGATAAGGGCCGGTATAATTATAGTCCTACTTGAAGTAGATTCGCAAATTTACGTGTCTCAGCAGCTAAATGTGAGTCGTTTAACTGTCCAGAGGTCTTGGCATCGGTATCAAAAGACCTATTCGGTCAAAAGAAGACCCGGTTTGGGAATAAAACGATGCACAGAACCAAGAGATGACTGGAGTGGATATCAGGAGTTACCGCGCAGCTCGGGGCCCTAAATTACTCTGTGAGCACTGTGTTGCTCGACTTCAGTTTGCTCGAAACTGTGCTTAATGGAGTCTGGAGGATTGGAATAAAGTATTGTTTTCTGATGAAGCTAGAATCTCTTTGTGTGGAGAGGACCGACGCCGGCGAGTGCTACGAAGACCTCGGGAACGCTATGCGGAAGTGAGTTTCGAAGAAATCACTTCTTATGGCGGAGGCTCCGTTATGTTTTGGGCAGCAATTAATTCGACGGAGCGTACGGAGTTAGTTTTCATAGAAAATGGAACATTTCAGCACACCATATATAATGGCAGTCCCAATTCCATATGCACAACCCGCATTGCCTGTACTTGGGGAAGATTCCATTTTTATGGACGACAATGCTCGCCCGCACCGTCCTGGCGACGTGGAAGCGTACATGCAAAAAGTTGGGATCCGTCGTTTAGATTGGCCAGCTTGAAGTCCTGACGTCAATCCAATTGAGCATGTCTGGGAAGTTCTAAAGAGACGGGTAAAATCAGTGCCTCCTGCTCTACAAAACATCAGGGAGCTAAACAGAGCCATTGCAGGAGAGTGGGAACGTATTCCTCAAAACATTATTAAAAACATCGTGGAAAGAGGAAGCAAGAGGAGGTCACACTCGTTATTAGGTTTTTACATTCGTAACTTTATTTAATTAAAAAAGTAAAAAAATCATCTCGTCTTTATTGCCGACCACTTCTTATTGTTTGGCCGTGTACATCGGTTTTAAAGAATTCATCGAACATTATTTAAAAAATAGCCAGAATTCACTTCATGCGTTTATAAATTCGTTCACAATTATGAGTATGCAGACTACGTCAAATAATTAAATTTCATTTAATTAACTCAAGTCAACCTTAGAAAGTAAATTTCCTTAGGTGCCCGTTTGTTTTGCAAAAGAGTGTATACCTAAAATGCTGTAACATTGCCTTTATAGCTCAACATTGCCTAAATTCAAAAAAGTTAAATTATTCCCGCTGCGAAATGTTTTTTGTCTATGCTATTACTAAAAGCAAGTCGGCAATCTGTATGGCAGTATATAGATCATACGTCACTCCAAATTTTAATTAACAAACTGTCAGTGTCAGTGTCATTGTCAGTGCGGATACTCGCTTTTTACCGGCTCTCAGGAAAATTTCATTTTGTGAGTATTTATGCTTTATTTTCTAGCATAATATGTTATATAGCAAAGAAAATATGCTCTTTTATGTATTTAAACTGTTTTTTCTGTATTATATCTTAATTTAAACCGTTAAATCATGGTCGGCAAAGTTGTGTCAGATTTTCGCAACTTTTTACTCAACATTATCTAGGGTTAGGGCTGCCACTTTTAATTTTTTCAACAAACTCTTAATCGACCGTGGTTTTGCTTGTGTAATTGTTTTTTTTTTTTAATTGATCTAAGAACGTTTTATAGAAGCTAGAACTATTGTTTCTTTATTTATCATCATCAGAAATTAAGGATGTCGAATGTAATTTTCTTTAAGTCATTTATAGTACCTATGTTATCATATTGTTCGACAGATTTTAAACATGAGCAACCCACCCAAGAGTAGAAGAAAACCAGGGGCTAGACAGTACTCCGATTATTCGCAGGAGATGCTGAATGTGGCGGTAGATTTAGTCACATGTAAGAAAATATCTTCATACGAGGCGGAGAAGCAATTCGGTATTCCTAGGCGTACTATTCTTAACAAATGTAAGAATCTTCGTGTAAAATCTGTGGGCCATCCTACAAAATTATCTGCAGAAGAAGAAAAGCATATAGCTGAGGTTGTTAATTTATCAGCAGAGTTCGGTTGTCCATTGAGTATGATTGACTTGCGTATTGTTCTGCACGATTATTTAGAAAAAAATGACCGATTGCAAGTTTTTAATGGAAAAATGCCAGGCGAACGATGGGTACGTTCTTTTATGGCGCGTCATAATTTTACTCAGCGTGCTACACAAAATATTAAAAGATGTCGCGCTGAAAAATCTGTTTCAGAAATGATCGAATTTTACAAAAATCTAGAGAGTTCTCTTCTAAACATTCCTCCCCAGAACATACTAAATTTTGATGAAACAAATCTTAGTGACGACCCAGGTACTACGAAAGCCATCTTTAAAAGAGGAACTCAGCATCCGGAGCGTGTAGTAAATTCAACCAAAACTTCAGTGTCAATAATGTTTGCTGGTACAGCAACTGGTCAGTGTTTACCTCCATACGTAGTATATAAATCCGATCATTTATGCACGTTGGTGTCGAGATGGGCCCCCAAACGCCCGATACAACAGAACCAAGTCTGGATGGTTTGACATGAACGTGTTTGATGATTGGTTTGAATCTATTGTTCTACCCTGGGCCAATGATTTAAATGGGACAAAACTTGTAATTGGTGATAATTTGTCGTCACATCTCAGTGTTACTACAATAAAATTATGTCTGGAAAATGATATCAAATTTGTGTTTTTACCGAAAAATGCCACACATCTAACACAGCCTCTGGATTTGGCTTTTTTTAGACCACTGAAGAGGGAATGGCGGAAAATTTTACTACAATATAAACTTTCAAACCCTAGTGTTTCTTCAATCAACAAATGCCATTTTCCTCAACTTTTAAAGGAATTATTGGAGAAAATAGAGCTGAATAACAATGAAAACTTGAAAAGTGGATTTCTGGCAGCTGGCATTTATCCGCTTAATCCATCACAAAATACCAAATACCACGGAGAAGAAAGAAGAAAAATTTGATACAGCTCTTTTAGACTTTTTACAGACCAGTCGACAATCCAAACCGTTAAAAAGTGGTAAAAACCAAAAATATCAAATTACTCCAGGAAAGTCATTATCAACAGAAGATGCCGAAAAAATATCCATCAAAAAGGTGAAACCTACAAAAGTAAAAGCAAAGAATGTTGCAAATTCGGAAATTAACCACAATAACATATTAGCAGCACCACTCAGTGAAACTGATTCTATTACACAAATTTCAGAAAACAACTCTAAAATGAAAAAGTCAAAGGTAACTGTTTTGTCAGATATCAAATTTAGTACACTTAATACCCCATTTAGGTGCTTAGAAAACACACCTTTACAGCTTATTGAAATCGATAAAAATACTGACTTATTTCATACTTCAACGCTAAATCAACCTTCAGACACAAAATCTTTGATAGATGAGAATAGTGAGTGTAACTTACCAAATAAAATTGTTACTCTTGTAAACGTTCATGGTACTTTAAGTAGCACTGATGAAGAAAATAATATAAATACGGGTAATATAGTTAAGCCTCAAAAGAAGAAGAAATTAGTTAAAAGAATAAAGAAGGTTGCCAAGAAAGAAAGCCATCATTGGAAAGTAAAGCAAAAAAGGAATTCATGGTCGAACATGCTTTTGTCAACTTCTGACAGTGAAATAGAAATGAGCATACATAGTGATTCCGATTTAATGGATATCGACGTAATACCAATGTTAGAATGCGATGATGAAAACGACGAGAGGATTGAAGCAACAATAGAAAAATCACAGTTATTTCCCATCGCTGATGACGACGAAACAATAATGAATGAGAATGATAATGAGGTTGAGAAGATAAAAAATAACGACGTACAAAAATCAGAATGGACGGAGGCTGGCCAAATAAACGATCAAATTTTACTTAAGACTCGTGATAGAGAAGTGCAGCATGATCATGAGGCTTGTAATACAAAGTTTGACGTAACAGAAAAAGACTTACTGAAGAAAAAGACTGATTTTGAAGTTAACAATGAAAGTTGTGTAAAAGACACATATAATATAGGAGAAACAGTTTTGATAAGATATTACAAAACAAAATCATGGAAGTATTATATCGGTGAGATAGAGAGTATCAGTCCAGATACAAAATTTTATACCATTTCATTTTATAAAACTATTGGCATAAAAACAGGTACTTTAAAATTTATTATGCCTAAACGTAACACAGATAAAGATATTGTTCCAGAAGATAGTATTGTGAAAGCAATAGAAATGTTGCAGATATCTGAAAACCCTAATACTTACGTTTTAATGGAAGATCATGATCAAGTTTATTTTTTGAAGTATTTTTTTTCCTTATATTGCTTTCGAACTAACTACACTTACTTTGCTCAATTCAGCTTTTTACATAGAAAAAAAATATAACAGTTTTGTATGGAGATGCAACAGCAGCGTTAAAATGAACGAATGTGCCGTTCAACTTAACGTTGCTGCATCACCATACAAAACTGTTATTTTTTTATGGAATAAGTTGAATTGAGCTGAGTAGGTAAGTGTAGTTAGTCCCTAATATTTTTATCACCTACGTGTGTAAGTAAAACTATTTAATTTTGTTGATTTTTTTGCTAAGTACTTATACAAGTTCCTACTTTTCTGATAATTTTATTTCAAAATAATTAGATTTTTTTACAGTTTACATACAATATTGTTTTGAAGAAGTTTCTTCATAAAATTGTTTTCTTAGAACTTAGATAGGTACTAAGATGTTTTCACATGTTTATGGAAAACTATTTGTTGATCTCACTAATGTAAAACTCTTTGTTGATTTTATGTAAAACTATTTGTTGATCTCTCTGCAGGCTGCTGTTGTAATTTTTATTATACGTAATAGGTACCAACATTATTATTTTTTATACTACATATTTGTTTTCCTATGAAAAAATGTTATTAGAATTTAAGTACAACAATTTGATTTCTTAAAAATATATTTGAATATTAAGAAAAATTGTTGCATTTGCTTTGGGGCAGCCCTACACCGAACTCACTTTTGTATGGGAGTTTTAGAGAAACCTGCACAACTTTGCCTAGCATTGTAAAAAAAAATTTCTTGTGCTATTCAAGATTCAGTGAAGTCTGACGTGGAAAAGAACTTCATGGTAATATGGGTGTCAAATTCGTTACCAAAATACCTATTCATTTAAAAAGATATTATGACAGGCAATGTTGTAGTTTTTACCTCAACTTTGCCTACGTTTTCAAAGCAATTTTTTGGTGCTTTATAGGGGGTTTTTTTACTAGTAGCAAATGTATTCCTGTTGCTTAAAGTCCAATATTGGACAGTAATTGAAAAAAACATACGACTTTCTTAACGATTAAAGATTTATCGAAGAAAAACGTCAAAATCCGTGCAAAGTTGCAGCATTTTAGGTATTCATATACGTATAATTTATTTATTTGGGTATAAGAGCTGTATGCAAATTTTCATAATAACCCGTTTAATTCCTGTATATCGCTTAGTTAATTCAAAAACCAGTTGGTTTTTGAAACGCCCTAGCTCAAAATCATAAATTATGATTTTTTGCTAGGGCGTTTTGAAAATTTGTATTCAAAAATTTCATGTGCTATCTTAGATAATTGTATATGAGAAACATTTATATGTTATTATTTTTTCATAAAAGTATTTTTACGCTTGCTTTTTACGCCAGTACGCTACGACTATCGTAATGACAATAAAAATCTCATACGATTCGCTGCAGCACCGCTTCGTATGCGGACAAGTTTGAACATGTATGTGCTCGTATGGCTCTCGTCCTACGCGCGTATTACGATACGCTTACGATACGACGCCGTGTGCGGAGGGGCTAAATCTGCCCGACATAGACCCGTTACATTCTAAGTAAACATCTCAAACCCGACAGCATCACAACACTAGATCAACAAACGATATAACTAATGCGTCATAATGACTGATACAACCAATCAACTAAATTGCAATCTAAGATAATCCACGCATTATTGATATGTGATTATAATCTAGTTATATTGTCAATGATAATCAATTGACCCACTAATGGCCTACTTGGAAACAAGATGGAGGATGTGAAGTATTTAGGTACCATTAGGGAACCTTGGTCGGTGATATACTACATAGTTCTAGATAGATATACTAGTTTATTTGTATTGTATCTGGAGATATTTGTTCAATTAATTTCTTCCTTACAGTTTATACCTAATCAAGCTACCCGAAACTGTCAAATTTTCCCAATCAACCTTGAAGATAATGCTTTAGTGATAAAGTTGGAAATCTATTAAAGAAATTTGACAGATTGTAGTAGCCTGATGTGCTGGCGTCTGTACATAATATTAGTTTTAACATCAGGTTAAAAGTAAATAGTTGCAAACCAAAGTTAATTTACAAACTACTTATACTAAACACAATGGAGTTTAATAGCTGTTTATTTTAATTATGATCTTTTTTTAAATTCTATTCATCACTCTCATGTGATTACTATACACACACACACACAAATCATAAATATAAGGATCTATTTAAAAGCCCAATCAATATTTAAAGATTTCATGAAACTGAAATGCAGGACAGTATCCGGACTGGCTTTTTAACAGTTGAGTATAGATAGTGTAATCCTGTCACAACACCTTGCAGCAGTCACCGTGAGACTAACCTCCTCTAAGTGACAGTGACATTTAAACTGACATTCGTTTTTACTGAAATGTGAAGTGGTAACATCAAAAGTGGTTACATCGCGAACTAACGAGCGACAGACTTGTAAATAGCATCGCCACAACAACCAGTTCTGTGCTAATCACGTCATCTTATTGCTAAATAATTTTATATAATACTAACATGCACAGAGAAAGAATGAAAGAAACACATAGAAGACAAAACCATTTTGTAAACCATTATTTAAAGCCCTAAAAATTCTTTCACTTCCTTGCTTTTACATTTTTGAATTGAACTTTGTATATTTATAAAAGGGTTGCCCACAAATAAGGAAAATAATATTTGCCTGGCTTGTAAACGATTGTTTATATTCCGTTAACGAATATTTTAATTTTAAAAAATGACATTTTCGGGTGGCATAGACCCATAGAAACCTTAACGTAGTACATATTTAATAAAATCTTATAATTTTCCATGACTCGCCACACCTGCACAAGACATGACCCACTGTTGCTGAAAGGGACAATCCGTTCAGAATTCCGTTGTTGCTACCTCGTATTCGGGCTAGCAGGGAAGCTACTTTTTTGCGCATGATGGCCGGGAAACCATCAGTGCGCGCTTCAGCAAACATCCCAGACGTACATTCCAGACGCACTGCACCACGGCAGACCCAACAATATTCTTTACGCATTGATGTACTGAGTGCGCAGGGCTCTATAGGCTCGCTGCGTATATCTCACCCACAGGCCGCTTGAATAAAATGACTGGGACTAAGTTTTGAATAGCGTAACTTTCACTTCTCTCATGCATCGTGCGAACCTGCGCGTGAGCATATTAGTTAGCTCTTACCTCCAAAGCCCTGCGCTCCTACTCAATCTCTCCATAGTCCGTGAGGTCATCTGTCACAATGTAACCCAGATATTTAAAAGCTTGAGCCTGCTTTAGGGCTATTCCATTGAAAAATACAGGAGGCACACGTGTAGGCTGATATTTGCCTGATTTAATATTAAATATTCACTCTTTTTGGACTTATATTGTAACCCATGCGCCTCCGCATACTTCTCACAAATAGACAAAAGTTTCCTTAGCCCGCTTATGGAGGGGCTTAGCAGTATCATATCGTATGCATAGCTAATATTGTTAAAACAAGTGTCATCAATGTGGCGGCCGAAATGTGTGCTACTGAACCGCTCGCATAAATGTTAAAAAATAGAGGTGAGCATAAACCACCCTGCCTAACGCCACATTCCAATTTGTACTCATCCGACAGCACCCCTGCCCACTTCACATGGTTTCTCTGGTTTGCATACCAATACCTCAGGAGAGAGATACACTCCCCCGGCACACCCGCGCTGCCTAGCTTGTCCCACAGAAGGTGTGACACGATCGAAAGCCTTTGTCAAGTCTAGGAAGCACGCGTATTGTCCTTCTGGCAGTATAGTACCCAACAGCATGCTTTAGACTTAAAATGGCACTCTCAGTAGACAACCCTGCTCTGAACCTAAACTGGGCATTTTGCAGGTCGACTATTTTCGCGAGGTTCGCATTAAGCATGCTGCCAAGTGTCACCTTGGCTGCAGTGGTGGCCAGTGAAATGGGCCGGTAGTTAGCCCTGTCCGATGAGTCCCCGTCCTGTTCTTTAAAATGGGTACCACCATAGTACGCATGAGCAGCTCCGGTAGATCATGCTTATCTACCGATGCCGCTCAAGCGCATACAAAAATTTAAAAAACATTGACAACACACGCGGCAAATGAACATCAGCATATTTAAAATTTTCTATGCCGAGGCCGTCATGACCGGGCGATTTTCCACATTGCATATGGTTTATTGTGTTTCTGATACCCTTAGCAGAAAAGAAAGTCTTACGCTCAGTCATGACGGCACTTGCATCGTCAACATAGCTCGCTGACCACGGACCCAGGGACGACGGGATTGTATACTGTTCCCTAAACTTGTCAGCAATAGTTTTGTGATCGCTCACGCCGTCGACGCTCACCGCTCTCAATACTTTGTGTGGTACTTTGTGTGAATATTGACTTCTTTTTTAAGCAGTCGACATTATTTATTTAGTAAATTTTGATATTTCATTCATGCATATTAAAAAATAAAAAATAAATTACTTGTAAAACTTGACATTGTATAAAGAATTATCTATGCATATATTCATTTTTAACTAATTTATAATTATAGTATTGGGGATATTAATTATTGCATTTAATTTTAATATTCACCGGCAACGGTAGTATATATGTGAAACTATTTATTAATATTAAGAACTTCATGTAAGTACCATGTACTCAGAAATAAATAAATGAATAATTGAAGAGGGTCTCCCTCTACTATGTGTTTCTGTTGTGCACCGTACATGGGTGTAGTAGGTATGTGATTAAATAATAAATAATAAATATCCTGGGACATTTTCACACACGGTCATCTGATCCCAAACTAAGCAGAGCTTGTACTATGGAAACCAGATAACTGATATACTACATATACTACTTTTTTTGGAAATACATACTTATATAGATAATTACACCCAGATTATCACAGGACTGGTAATTATTACGATACTGCTTCGACTCACTGGTAGTTGGTTTTGGAAAAGAGTTTAAACACGGTGTGTTAATTTACCTTATGACTGTCACAAATTGACTCCGCACAATACGTCCCTTCACTGACTTACCTTTGCCACTCGCTATTGAGACTGGCTCACATCGCACCATTAAGCTGCATTTTATAAGAAGACCATCGGACAAGTGCGAGTGCACTTGTCGCGCACCGAAGGTTCCTTGCGATAATTTAAATTTTTGTAACTGCATATTTTTGTGAGCAGATTTCTAAAAACTGTGCTAAGTAGTAAGAAATGTTGTTTTGCTGTTCCTGTAATATTTACTTAATATTTTTATCAGCTTTTATTGTTTTAGATTTACCACCCACAGGTACAGGGTTATCCATTAATTACGTCACACCTTGTATACTACTTTTTTTTTGTAAATACATACTTAAATAGACATTATACCCAGACTCGAGACAATCAGACATGTTTATGCACTCAAATGTTTGTTCTGGATGGGAATCGAACCCACGACCTGCAGCATGATAGGTTGTATCTTAACCAACCTCGCCAACTGGCCTGTCAAAATACGAGTATGCCAGTATTTGGTTTTGCAATAAATATGTACGTACAAATAGTAAGTTTTGCATCCGTAAGAATATCGGCATAAAAAGTATCTAATGTGTTAATCCAGGTTATAAACTATCTGCGTGCCATATTTCATCAAAATCCGTTCAGTACTTTTTGCGTGAAAGAGTAACAAACATCCATCCATCCTCACAAACTTTCGCATTTATAATATATTATTATGAGTAGGATAGGAAGTAGGATTTAAGACTATTCCAAACATTTTGACAGCAATTTTGGTTTTAAATTAGCATCTAAAGGAACGAAATACGATTGGGTACTTTTTGAACTAACTTGCACAAAACACGTTTGTTCTAAGGATAGGACAACGTGTATTGTTGACCTTAGATCTTAAACAACATACGTATACAATATGTAACTGAGCGTTTACGTCTAGCGCCCAGTGCTGGCTCAGTGGTAGCCCGACTTACGAGTTAGGTCGTGGGTTCGAATTTTTTTCCTGCTGCAGATTTTTTTTCGCGATTTCAGATTTGGTCCCACAGTAAAAGTTGTTCATAATATTGCCACTGTTTACACTTACATCCTGTATAAGGGTGACTGATAATTAGTGACCGATACTTAAATGATATCAAACAATTTTTACTATAACACGAAACCTGAAAAGGCGAAAAAAAATGTTGTTTCTTACATTTTGATGAGTTATGTGTGTATGGGACAGCTATTTTCTTTTTCGCGAATTCGAATTGGTCCCATAGTAAAAGTTGTTTGTTATGATGAGTACAATCATGTGTTTAAGTATCGATCGCAAATTATTTACCACTAAAAATCTCTACTCGAGTGAAAATAGAGAAAACGAATTTTGTATAAAGTTCTGCTTACGTTTTTAGTTTTGTATTTTATTTCTGCTTAAGATTCCGCTTTTCGATTATTATTTTTTATTGGTATATTGGCGTATAAAGGAAAATGTTTTGTGTTGCGTAATGTACCTAAATTATTTTGCATAGTGTTGTATAGAATCAAATTTTTTAACTGAACAGAGAGCTATGCTGCTGTGGAGTTTGTTGCGCCACTTCTTCTCTCCAGCAAAAGCACTAGGAAGTGGTGAAGGGCAGGCGTTTTGGGGGACAGTCTTATGTAATTTTGACGTTCGAAAAGTGCTGATTCTCAGCCTAGTTTGAATAAATGACTTATGATTTTGATTTGGTGAATTTTGTTTTGCTTTGTTTGTGAAATAAAAACGTCATCTATTAAAAAAAAAAAAACTATCATAGGTCAGGAAAAATCAAATACGTACTCAATACATCAATCAAATTATGTCAAATAAAATGTTAAACCGCATTAATGAACAATTGTTTTTATGGTTTTGCCCCAATCACATACAATACGTAGAGTACCTAATTTTATAAAAAATATGACGACATCAAAATTTAAAAGGGCGCTAAAAGAATTTTTAATTATGAAAACTTATTGCACGATTGACGAATCTTAATGATGATTCACTAACTGATTAACATACTGTTACTCTGATTGACATATTTATTGTGATCATACTCATTGTTCTATTTTATTTTTTATTGCTGTTGACCACGCTGGCATTTTTTTTTTAATATATGGGTGTTTGGAAGCCGGGTGCAATGATTTAAAAGTGTGAGAGTTGACACTATTTAGAGCAATTTGAGCCGTACATACATGTCATGTGTTTTCTTTTTTATTTTTACCCCAGTATTATGTTATTTTTTACTGATAGTTTGTAATAAAAAAAAAGGAAGGGCTTGATACTTAATACCATTTAGAGCATCTAAATGCTGTTAACTATCACCCCCTTAAGGCTTTGCACCCAGCTTCCAAATACCCTGTACATGGTGTAAATTAAATAACGCACAACCTCTTTACGGGTCATTGTACTCATCATCATAGACAATTTTTACTAAGGGCCCAAATCTGAATTGCGAAAAAAAATCTGCTGCTCCCTACATTTTGACGATTTATGCGAACCTAAATGTAGGGAACAGCTGATTTTTTTTCGCGATTTCAGGTTTGGTCCCATAGTAAAAGTTGTTCATAATGATGAGTACAATGACCCCTTAAGAGATTGTGCGTTATTTAATTTACATCTTGTATATTGTATAATATAATTATAATTATCTATATAAGTACTCGTAAGTATTTACAAAAAAAAGTAGTAAAATTATAAATGATAAATAAACGTTAAATGATAAATGATTTTATTTTAGTAAGTAGGTTTGTACAAACACTTTTACAAGTCAATCATGTTTTTTTTTTTTTTTTTAATTAAATGAGGTCGGAGTTTTCTATCTGACTACTCTGAGAAGAAAGGCCGAAACAAACTCAGAGGTCACAGTCTCTTATAAAGTCCAGACATAATCTTGGTCACTTCATGTAAAGACCATGCAGATTGGTGTCTGAAATGGTCTTTTGAGGAAAGAACCACACAGATTGAGAGGACCTGTCCAGTCAGTGCACGTATTTGTCAGTAATCGCACAGCTCAACTCAGAACTTAAGGAGCTCAACGATTCGACGAACAATACCAAAGAAAGGACATTTGGGTAGGCCGCATAAATTACTCAAACTGCCAGACCATGATTAAAAATAATAAAATAAAAAAATAAAACAAACAAAAAAGCAATGACCTACATAGTCTTCACATTCACAATAATTAAAATAATATAATACTTTACAAAGTAAATATTCATGTCAACATTCAGTATGCAAAAATAAAAAGAGAAAAAAGAAAATTTGGAGCAGTTCAATCCCAAGTCTTTTTGTCCTCAATATAATCTTTAACGGTATAAAAAGCTTTCTGACACAACTTGCGCTTAATGAATTATTTGAATTTATTAAGGCTTAGATCTTGAACGTGGCTTGGAAGTTTATTATAAAAGCGTATACATTGACACCTGATTGAGCCACCTTTTTTCTTGAGCCTTGTTGGAGGTACAACCAATTTGTGTTTGTTCCTAGTATTTTTATTGTGGATATCACTGTATTTTTTAAACAATTTAATATTTTTATGGGCATATAAAAGATTTTCAAAAATGTACTGAGAAGGCACAGTTATTATTATATATTAATCCCTTTAAATTTCTCTCTGAGAGATTGTCTCGGACTTAATTTATAATTGGATCGAACAGCTCTTTTCTGCAAAACAAAGATAGTCTGAATGTCGGCTGCATTTCCCCACAACAGAATACCGTACGACATTACACTATGAAAATAGCTAAAGTACATTAAACGGGCTGTCTCTATGTTTGTTAAGTTACGAATTTTCCTAACAGCGTATGCCGCGGAGCTCAGCTTTTTTGACAATTTATCTATATGTGGACCCCATTGAACCTTAGCATCCAAAGTTAAGCCCAAGAATACTGTGCTATCTTCAGGATTCAATTCTTCGCCCTTTATCAACACGTTAGTTTTCACCTGCCTAACGTGAGGTAGCGTAAACTTAATGCATTTGGTTTTTTTTTTTCATTAAGAACTAAATTATTAACATTGAACTTTTGAGATCGCTCTGTTTACATCGTCAGTAACCAGCTGCTGACGTTTAAGTTTAAACTAAATTAATTACTATAGATATATATAGCCATATACATATAGCCATTATTACTATAGATCCAGGCGATCTTTTTCCATTAAGATCAACGCTCTGAATCCTATTACTCAAGTATGAAGTAAGAAGATACAGAGGGGTGTTCCGGATCCCGTAATGGCGGAGTTTCCTGATTAACGTTTCATGAAGAACGCAATCGAATGCATTGGACAAATCACAAAAGATGCCCAATGCATCGCATTTGTCTTCCCATGTATTATAAATATGTCCTAAAAGTTCAGCATCAATAGTTGAACGACCCTTTGTAAAACCGAACTGCTTGTTATGTAATAATTTATGTTTATTAAAAAATCTTTGCAATTGGTCTAAAATTAATTTCTCAAAAATTTTACTAAACGTAGATAATACTGAAATAGGTCTGTAATTTGTGGGGTCTGATGTACTACCTGATTTAAACAAAGGTATTATTTTACTATATTTCATAAGGTCAGGAAACTCCCCACAGTTGATACAGTTATTAAAGATAAGAGCTAAAGTAGGTACTACAATGTCAATAATAGACTTGGTAATTTCTACAGAATTACCCCACAGATCGTCATGTTGTCTTATACGATGAAACTGAAAAGCTGCTTTAAGTACTTGTATAATTTCTTTGTCTAATAAAAATATTAAAATTGTTTATTTATTTTTGATTAAAATGTCAGGTATAAATAAACGATAATATAAACTGAATAAACTATGTCCTAAGTTTCCCTCTGTCACACATACACACATAACACACACACCCTAACACACACACACACATGCCGGAGTTCCTCAGAGGTCTGTTCTTTCTGCAACTCTTTTCCTGCTGCACATCAGTGACCTGCTTCAGCCTGGTATTGTGAGGTACGCAGATGACAGTACAGTTTCAGAGAGATACATGTCCAGCGCAAAAACCAGCGGGGCCGGTAGAACGGCCAGCTTTGACCTTAAGCCTTGTCTCCCAGTGGGGTGATGATAATCTGGTCTCTTTTAACGCCACCAAAACACAGGCGTGTCTTTTTACCGCTAAAAGGAGTCGTTTCGCTCAAACTCTTACTTTTCGGGGTAAATCTGTTCCTGTAACTGATCGCTCTTAGGCATGGAGTTGACATCTGGTCTCAACTTTGGCGCCACCATCGAATACAAAGCCCAAATTGCGGCCAAGAAGCTATGCATCCTAAATAGGGTGAAGCGCTACTTTACGCCTGACCAGCTTTTAACTCTTTACAAAGCGCAAGTCTGATCCTGCATGGAGTATTGCAGCCACCTTTGGGATGGATCTGCTAAGTTTTAGTAGCCACGCTTGACTCGGTGGAACGCAGAGCTGAGAGGCTCATTGGCGACGTAAAACTGGTGGATGCCAAGCTTCATAGCTTGGCTCATCGCCGCAAGGTTGCCTGCTTGTCGATTCCCTACCGACTGTACTTAGGAGAGTGTGCTCAAGAACTCCACGACCTCATTCCGCTGGCCACCTTCTACCATCGGACATCTAGACGCACTGCCAGTTACCATCCCTACCTATTTGCTATTCCACCAATTCGCACTAAGCGTTTCCAAATGTCTTTTATAATGCGCACAGCAAAAGAGTGGAACTCACTACCTGCGTCTGTGTTTCAGAGCGCATACAACCCTAATCTCTTCAAAGTGAGAGTGAACAGCCTTCTTCTGGGTAAGCTTACTCCATCGTCGACTCTGTCTTCGTCGCATCCGACCTAGACTAGAGTCAAGAGCAAACCCATCTTAAATTTAAAATAATAATAATATGCTCCATTTTCTATCGTCTGTAAAATTTTGAAAGATATTTACATTGACAACTACAACAGAATAGTTACATTGTGCGTGCTGTTAAGCAGTTCAATGAAATATGTAAGCGTCATGACTTGGATCCATTTACGACTAGTGTGGCGTCAGCTAGAAGGTCTCAATTTTTTCAAATAGCCACTTAATCATAAATTTGCTTCGATTATTACTTTTTCAATTTTATAATTTGTTCTCCTTAAATTGAAAGCCAGATAGTTTTAGTCAAATATGTAACCACATTAAAAAAAAAACACAATGTATTAAGTATTGCTGTTGTATGCTCACTTTTAAATTTCAGTCTATTTCTATACGTGAAGACTTGTAATTGGCTTCCTGTTGACTATTGTTTCCTTTTTATTAAGTTTGTTTTAGCTGTAAGTTTTCCATGTTTAAATAAATAAATTAAAATGAGTAGGACCCATGAATGACCATACAATGACAGATGCCGAAGTCGTAGTTAGACATTATTTAACTTATCGTAAATATGAGTTTAAATCAATGAAGTACTGTTTGTGTTTTTCTATCACACCAAACTATTATAATATTATAGCTAAATAAAAAACGTTCACATTAAATGGAACGACTCATGCGCAAATATTATATATTATAATATATTTGCACATATTAATAACAATGTTTCGTAACTATAAAACTTTGATTTATTAACACTTATCGTCCACACTAATAAAACATGCTAATTATCTATGTTTTATGACATGTTTTGTTATAGGTATAATCTGGACTCACCCTATGTGACACGTGACAATAAAAAAACTTTTTAGCAAAAAATAAAACCGACTTCCAAAACAAAACACTACAAAGTGAAAAATAACTTTAATTTCGGTAGTCGGTGTCTTGGGTTTTGTATTTTCGTTTTTTGCCACCGACTTCCGAAATTAAAGTTATTTTTCACTTTGTAGTGTTTTGTTTTGGAAGTCGGTTTTATTTTTTGCTAAACAGCTTTTATTTTTCACTTTTTAGTTGTGGAACCTACCCCACACAAATTCGAATACATAATTGAGCACAATAATTGTAGATATAGCCATGTAAATAACAGTGATAGGAAGTTATTAAAACACCATCACATCATCCACATAAAATAAGTGGGAAATATACGCATTATTGAAGCTAACTCAAAAACTCCCTAAGCTAAGTTAATAAAATTTATATGGGACCACCTCGGAAGTATACCCTATCAAACAAAAAAAGAATTTTCTAAATCGGTCCATCCGTCTTTGAGTAATCGCGTAACAAACATACCAAAAAAAAATACAGATGAATTGAGAACCTCCTCCTTTTGGAAGTCGGTTAAAAAAGAGTTAAGTACCTACTCCAATTACCTTACGGTATGATTACAAAAAGCATAGTATTACTTCCTACAATCCTACTAATTTGGCCATAATATAACGAAGTATAAAGTAAGTCGGCAAAATTCCTGCCCTCTGAGAGTTATCTTGGCGTGCGTTGCTTAAACCGTTACAGTTATACGAAGATAATGTTTGGTGGGATTTTTTGACATAAAGAGTCCTATATAAAAGTCCGCAACAGCATTTCTACCTTTTATGTGGAAGCTATTATAGCCAAAATAGTGAGCCATAAATACGTTTAAAAATACTTTTTTTTACAATGCACAATTTAGAGTATTTAGTTCATTCTTATCAAATTGAATACCTTCGTCGCTTTTAAAATTTCATGCAGATAAACTTTGACATTTAGACTAAGCAATTTGGATGAATAGTTTAAAAGTTACCACGATTGGAATGACGGGAGCGCCAAAGCCTTGACGAAAAGGCAGACGCTTGAACGCGTCGTCGCCGTCGTTTCGTTGCCGGTTGTGTTCATTTTGCGATTTATTACTGACTTAAAGTAGGCATAATTATAATTTTTAGGTAATATCAGGTTGGCATAAAAGTAATGAGACACTTGGTTTACGTTTTATATTTTTTATTATTACAATACAAAAAGCTTAGTCAATGACGTAATCACCATTAGCATCTAAGACTTCTTGACAACGATCCGGTAAGTTTGGATGCCTTTAGCCCAGAACTCTGATGGCTGTGCCTCGAAAAAGTTGTTCTACTCCGCCTCTACATCAGATAAATCATTAAATTTTTACCCTGCAAATGTTGTTTCAGGGCTCTAAACAAATGATAGTCTGATGGAGCAAGGTCTGGCAAATAAAGTGGGTGGGGTATCGTCTCCTAGAACTTGGGGTTCTCCAACTGTTGGCGAACGGCAGATGCGACATGAGGTCGAGCGTTATCGTGTAGTAAAACTACATTGACTCGTCTTCGTCGGTTTTTATTGATATCTTGGTGAGCTGTGTTGAATATTTGTCAGCGTTTCATTATGTAATAGTTCATAAAACAGCAGGCCTTGCGCGTCCCAGAAACAGCAAAGCAGAACTTTTAAGCGGTTCTTTTGACTCAGCTTGGGTTGAGTCGGTGGTGTTTCTTCTGGATGCAGCCATAAAACACGACGTGTATCGCTCTCGTAATGAATCCATGATTTATCGCCAGTAACCAGATCAGACAAAAACTCTTTACGTCGAGGTCGCAGCAGAAGTGATTGACAGATAGCGACACGAACTGCACGACTGGCGTCTGTAAGGATGTGCGGTACACACCGAGCCAAAACTTTTCGATACCCAAGCTCATACACATGATTTTCCACGGCGTGGTGACTGCAGTTAAGTGCTTCCGCTAATTCACGAGTGGTAGCATCCGGATTCGAGTGCAGTGCGCGGCGTAAATCGTCATCATTCACTGCGGGTGGTCGTCCTGAGCGTGGCTGACTTTCAAGGCTCCTGTCTCCCGATTTAAAACGATCAAACTACTTCCAGCGCCCAATGCAGTGTTGATATTGTCAGCCGCAGCCCGCGCACTGTGGCCTAACAAGTACTCGTATAAGTATAGTGTTCGAACTTGTCGCTCGTCCATCTTTCTTCAAATTGACTAAACCGATCGCGAGGGCGGCTTTATATACGTATAACCCCACATCACAAGTACCTAGAATGTTTATCGAAAACAATAAACTTGAACAAGGAAATGTATAAAGTTTTGTAGAGTCTCATAACTTTTGTGCCAATCCAATACATATTCGTGTATTCCTCATGTCGTACTGTGCGGAGAATCCCTGCGTACAAGTGGACCACTTTAGGTATCTAGGCCACTGGGTCACAGAAGACCTTAAAGATAACTGTGACATTGAAAGGGAACGCAGGTTGCTGGCTGTCCGTTTCAACATGCTGGCCCGCAGGATTGCACGATACGAAGGCAGTTAAAGTACGCTTTGCAACGCTTACTGTCAGTCCTTCTACACGTACAGCCTGTGGGTCAGCTTCCTCAGGCATTCAGCACCAACAAACTACGCGTTCAATATAATAATGATCTGAGAGTACTGCTGCGGCTGCAGAGGCAATGTTGCGCGTCAGGGATGTTTGCAGATAATTACATTGATGGTTTTGCAGCCGGCGTCTTGCCCTTACCCTTCCTATGCTAATTAAATTGAGAAAAACGACAATCCCAGCGGGCTAAATGACCAGTTGAGTCTTCCAAATTTTTAAGCCGTTTAAGTGAAGCATGTTCAGTAATAACTGTAAAATGTCTACTGCCCAAATATGGTTCAAACTTTTCGACTGAACAAATTACAGCTAATGCTTCACGTTCAGTTGCACTATGATTACGTTCGGTTTTACCAAGGGATCTACTAATATAGTCATTCCCATCAATATTCTAGCTTAGCGTACTACCTATGCCATAACTTGATGCATTGCAGTGAACAGAAAATGGTTTTTCGAAGTCAGGGCAAGCTAAGACTGAGGCAGAAATATTTTTTTTTTTTAGTCGTCTGCCTCTCGGTTCCATTTAAGTTTAATTTTGGTACTTGTAAGTGCTTCAATGGCGCTGCAACAGAAGCTAAATTTCTAATGAAAAGCGGTACCAAGAACAAGTTCCTAGGAATATCTTAACCTCTTTTGAAGTTTTTGTTTTTTCTTTTGAAGAAAAGTCCAGAATAGCGCGCACTTTATCAGGATCAGTTCTAAGACCGCACTCATCCACCACGTTGCCTAGGTATTTTAAAGATTTTCTAAAAAACTTACTTTTCCCAAAATTGATCGTTAAAGAAAAGATGACGGTAGTCGTCACGCAAACATTGTGCTCCCGTATTAAATTGTCTTAAAAATATGATATTGAACTATTTATTGAATAATCTACTACAAAAGTGAAGAAAACAGTGCAACTAGTGTGTGAAAGTGTTATCTGGACATAATATTCATTAAAAACGAAATAAAAACAACATTTCAATATCGTCCACATACGAACTTAAATCAGTGTCAAAATAAAAGTACAGTGTTTTTAACAGTCCATAATAGTATAAATAGCTGCAATTTGTGAAGAAACTGTGGAAATAAAGTGTCTCAAAAACTAACAAAACAATTTTATAAATCGCAGTGGCAGTAGGTGGAAAAAATATTTGAATGTCACAGTCATCGTAACGGACCCCGTATTTTGTTATTGAGTAGTAGCAAGTTATCACTTATTTCAATCAACAACCTAATTGTCTTCGTGGCTCATCTGATATAACGTCTACACCTGGACGTCACAAGTCTCGAGTTCGAACCTCACTATCAACATCGTCTTTTTGGAATTGTACAATTTTCTGTTGAGACTTAGTACAATTTCAAATTTGAATAAAACATGAACATCTTCGGAAACATCACGCAACGTCGCAACCGAAGAGTCTCCGAAACAAAAAGTGAAGATTTTAATTTAACAAATAGTGAACTAGATGGCACTACTAGTAACAGTTTACCAAACATATCAGACAATGAGGACTGTGAAGAAATTCTTCAACTAAAAAACAAAATTAAAGAATTGACTCTGCAATTGGAGACTGCACATCGCGAAGTTGAATCCTTAAATATGGACAACACAAATCTCAAAAAGACCATAGAAAATTTAACAAAAAAGGAAAACATCTACAAAAAACTTACAACGGACATTCCTAATATCACTCCAAAACAGAAAAAAACTTCTCAAACAGTTCCTACAATAGATCTCAGCATCACTCCTAAGTCGACGAAGAAAGTTATGACTAATAAATCAACACCGGTAACCACACCCCAGATGGTTAATAAGGCAACTCAATGTGACACCTCTGGAATGAAACACTCAATGCGTGAGGAGTTCATCGACAAACGACACCTGACCAAAGAAACAATAAAAAATAAACTATGTATTATAAGCGCTAACAACAGAAATGGACTTTGCAGCATTATAGAAGATTCTTTTGCAACTGGCTATGACTTCTGCCACTACTCATATCCAAATGGTAGCATTGAGCAACTCCTACTGGGTATAGAAAATAAGATCAAACATTATAATAAAACCGACTATTGTGTCATATTATTAGGAGAAAAAGACTTCTTAAGAACTAAAAACTATCACGATTTAATCTACCATATCAAAGAAACCATCGAAAAACTAAGCCATACCAATGTAATTATATGTCTCCCAATCTATAGACAATGTGGTGATTACACAACAATATACAACTCACGAGTTGAAATGTTTAATAATCTTTTGTACTTGCATAACACAACATATGAATATGCCTATCTGCTGGACTCAAACGCTGACTTACGCTATGATAATACAATGTTTTCGGGTCGTCAAGGTCTCCTAAACGACACAGGTATGGAAAACGTATTTATGAATCTGAAAAAGACTATTTGTGAAATCCAAATGGAAAATAGTAAAGATATTGACACGAAGGACACATTTGACGACATTTCAAATCATTTTTTTCTATAATTATCTGTCAATAATGCACCAAAACATCGCAGGATTAATAAATAAGGCAGACCAATTACTCTTGCACCTACTTGACCTTAAAAACACCATCGACGTTATCTGTGTGACCGAACACTTCATGGAAACTGGATATGAAGACATTCTCACTTTACCTAATTATAATTTGGCAGCGTGCTACTCTAGAGATACAAAAAGAGGAGGAGCGTGCATATTAATAAAAAACGGACATCAATATAGAGAACTTGAAGATATCAGGAAACTTTCGATTCAGGGAGTTTTCGAGTGCTGCGCAATCGAATTAACACAGCATAACATTATCGTTGTATGTATTTACAGAGTACCTAAATCAAATAATCTTGATACTTTTTACTCAAAATTAAATTTTCTCTTACCTAAGATTTGTTACAAAGCTCACAGGAATGTCATTATATGTGGTGACTTTAACATTAACATATTGAAAAAAAATAGAACTTCCGTTGAGTTTACCAACTACCTATTAAGCTATAATCTAAAATTGCAAATTGACCAGCCCACTAGGTTACAAAGTAACACATGTATAGATAATTTTGCGCACAATTTTACGCAAAAGTGTGTTCATCAAGTAATTGACCTTGACATGTCAGATCATACAGCTCAAATCTTAAAGATCCCCGTTAAAAAGACTTGTACAATTAACAGTTGGACTATTACAGCGCGTGATTACAGTCACGGTAACCTTATGAAATTTAGATCATGTTTAACTCCTTTGTCGTTTTGTGATATTTATCAAGCTGATGATCCTAATCTAGCATACAATAATTTTATGGAAGTATTCCAGTTGTTTTATGACTTATGTTTTCCCTTGATCAACAAAAAAAATAAGTTAAAAAGGAATCCGAATTGGTTAACACCCGGTATAAGACGCTGTAGCAAAAATAAAAGACAACTTCTTTGGCAATTACGAGCAAAACCTAATACCAATAACTTAACTAAACTTAAAAATTACTCACAAAAACTAAAGAAAATAATAAAACTGACGCAAAAGGCAAAAAATAACCATAGGATAATGACATCAACAAATAAATCAAAAGATACATGGAAGATCATAAATGAAAATAAACATTGCCCTCCCTTTGAACATATAACAGAAATAAAGAATAACGGGGTTACAATAACAAACCCCAGTGACATAGCAAACACATTTAACGATCACTTTGTGAATCAAGCAGAATTACTTTCGAAGGCTTCAAGATCTGCGAGCTATGAGATACCGAACACATGTTGTGAATCAATGTTTCTGGCCCCAACTACACCAAATGAAGTATACCGAATAATACAGGATTTAAAAAATAAAGTTAGCGTAGGGTATGATGCTATCTCTACAAGAGTATTAAAATTTGTCTCCGATGTGATATCTGGCCCCATTTGCCACATCATTAATGTTAGTGTCAGCTCTGGAATTTATCCTGATAAACTAAAACCAACAATAATTAAGCCCTTATTTAAAAAAAATGACAAAACTGATATTAATAACTATAGACCCATTGCCCTAATACCAGTAATATCAAAAATATTTGAGAAGGCTATCTATCACCGTATGTGTTCCTTTTTCACGAAACACAACATCTTGGTAAGGGAACAGAAGGGTTTTAGAAAAAACAAATCTATAAATATGGCTATCTATGATTTCCTCAATACTATTATGACAGATATTGATGAAAGAACTCCTATTAGCGCCATATTTATGGACATGACGAAAGCATTCGATCTAGTTGATCATAAAATACTTTTACATAAACTTAATGCATATGGAATAAGGGGCAATGCACTTTCTCTTATACAGTCTTATTTAGACAATAGAACGCAGTGTACAGAAATTAGGCGGATCTCTAAAAAGCATAAAAAAGAACTTAAATATATTTCAGGAAAACGTAAAATCACTTTTGGCGTCCCACAGGGCAGCGTATTGGGTCCGCCGATGTTTTTAGCATATATAAATGACTTCCCAAAACACGTCGCTTTTCCTATGGTACTTTTTGCTGATGACAGCACGGTAATAGTAAGAAAGAATACAAATAGAAACTATGAATGTGACATCAAAGACGCATTGCAACAATCAATTAACTGGCTTGAACATAATAATTTAAAATTAAATATAAATAAAACTAAAATTATGCAATTTCGACAAAGATTGACCGCTCCTGACATAAATATATCTTTTGACGATAACAGAATTGATGAAGTAGGACATATAAAATTTTTAGGCTTGACGATTGACTCAAAACTGACTTGGAAACAACATGCATCAATTATTATAACAAGATTAAGTAGGTTCTCCTTTGCTTTATATAAACTTAAGAAAATAGTTAATCAGGCAGCTGTTGTAGCTGCGTATTATGGCTATGTAGATTCCATATTACGTTACGGAGTAATTTTTTGGGCAAATTCCTGCGAAAAAGAGAACATTTTCAAAGCACAGAAGAGGTGCATTAGATCAATATGCAGTCTCAAATCAACGGAAAGTTGCAAACCGCATTTCAAACAACTTAAAATACTAACGTTACCGTGTATTTATATTTACGAGACAGCATTGTTTGTCAAGAAAAATAGCGAACTGTTTAAGAAAGCATCAGAGCAACGATATAGATCGACAAGACAAGAATATCGTCATGAATTATGTCTAAGACCCTCAAAAACCGCCCTTATGCACAAAAGCATCCTCTGTATGGCCCCGAAGATATTCAACAAAATACCAAATGATATTAAAGATCTTAACTTGACACAATTTAAACGGAGATTAAATAACTTATTGACTGAAAAATGCTATTATACCATTGACGAATTCCTTTTTGACAAAATGTAATAAGTAAACTAAATGATAATTATGTATTTATGCTTGACAATTCAAAAACCTGACTTATTAATTGTATTCAAATTGGTTATAATAAAATAGATTGTATTCGAAGTACCTATTGAAATTTATGTTAATTTGTATGTAATATTGATCTTATATTCTTAAATTGCTAAATAGTGTATGCCCTAATGGGTAGTTTTTTGAGTTACCATATCCTAATTATAAGACCTATTGTATCACCAAAAAACACACTAATAAATACTTTGACTTTGACTTTGAATTAGCACTTTTAATCCATTCCTGTAGCCTTTTTAATAGAATAACGTATGTATCTAAGTCCTCTGACACTACGCATATGTCATCTAAGTAACAAATTAAATACTAACCCTTTGGTGATATCGCTACAAAATGGATGACCAAATAACCTAGCCTATCCATTAATCTTTACTGTCGATCTTGAGCTCTGCAAAGTTCAAATGGCATAACTTTAAAATTAAAGAGTCCTCTACCAGAAACAGTAAAGCTGGTTTTCTTCTGTGAGGCTTCCTCCAGCGGAATTTCACAAATACTAGAATTCAAGTCTAAGATTTCAGGTACATAAGGTATTGTATACGCGTCCCCTTTTGTAACCGCATTCAGCTTCCTACACTCAAGATAGAATCACAATGTACCATCAGACCTTGGAACCATAAGGACTGGATTATTCCATGGACTCTCATTATGCTAATTGGTTACGCATCTAGGCACCACAACTAAAAAGTGAAAAAAGTGTGATACACGGATAAAATGGCAGGGGGCGACTTGCACACTCAATAATGGGCCCCGAAAACGATCGCTAGCACATAGTGACGTAGCGACAAAGGGGCAACACTTCCTGAGGTGCTTGAAGAGTGCAGAGGTATTCCACGGCTATCAGGACAATCCCGGAAGTGCGGTCCTGATCCCTAACAGCATCTTACTGAAATACTTTCTTCCTCCGAGCACGTTTGCTCTTGCTAATCTCCACTCAAGCCGGACAATAAAGGCAAGAAAGTTCTTCTTGTGTATGTCACGCACTGCTGTGGCGAAGCCATCGAGAAACACGGCGAAGCACTGGCTGTATCGCTTGACATCTCGAAGGCCTTTGACAGGGTCTGGCACGCTGCCCTGCTCAGCAAGCTTCCTGCTTATGGCATCCCAACTGATTTTTGTAGCTGGATATCAGATTTCCTTAGTGAACGGTCGATCAGAGTAGTTGTTGACGGCTGCTCTTCTGACCTTATGGCTATTAATGCCGGAGTTCCTCAGGGGCCTGTTCTCTCTGCGACTCTTTTCCTGTTGCACATCAATAACCTGCTTCGGCCTGGTATTGTTGGGTACGCAGATGACAGTACAGTTTCAAAGAGATACTTGTCCAGCGCAAAAACCAGCGGGGCCGAAGTTCGTTCCTTGAGAGAGGAATGAGGGGTGATGATAATCTGGTCTCTTAGAATGCCACCAAAACACAGGCGTGTCTTTTTACCGCTAAAAAGAGTCGTTTCGCACAAACTCCTACTTTTCGGGGTACATCTGTTCCTGTAACTGATCGACTTGAGCTCCTAGGCATGGAGTTGACATCTGGTCTCAACTTCGGCGCCACCATCGATACAAGGCCCAAACTGCGGCCAAGAAGCTGGGCATCCTAAATAGGGTGAAGCGATACTTTACGCCTGGACAGCTTTTAACCCTTTACAAAGCGCAAGTCCGATCCTGCATGGAGTATTGCAGTCACCTTTGGGATGGATCAGCCAAGTACCAACTAGCCGCGCTTGACTCGGTGGAACGCAGAGCTAAGAGACTCATTGGCGACGTAAAACTGGTGGATGCCAAGCATCACAGCTTGGCTCATCGCCGCAAGGTTGCCTGCTTGTCGGTCTTCTACAGATTGTACTTCGGAGAGTGTGCCCGAGAACTCCACGACCTCATTCCACCGGCCCCCTTCTACCATCGGACATCTTGACGCACTGCCAGTTACCATCCCTACCTGGTTGCTATTCCACCAATTCGCACTAAGCGCTTCCAAATGTATTTTATAATGCGCACAGCAAAGGAGTGGAACTCACTACCTGCGTCTGTGTTTCCGAGCGCATACAACCCTAATCTCTTCAAAGTGAGAGTGAACAGGCTTCTTCTGGGTAAGCTCACTTCATCGTCGACTTTGTCTCTGTCACCTCTAACCTAGACTAGAGACAAGAACAAACCCATCTCAAATAAAAAATATAAAAAATTCTAATATACTGTCAGCTACAATGAAGACTGGTCGAAAATTACACTGCCCTACAATCTATACAGGGTAAAATTGAATTGGAGGGCATCATCTTAAGGGGTCATTGTACTCATCATTATGAACAACTTTTACCATGGGAAAATACCTGAAATATATTTTGTAGGGCAGTTTAGGGTAAACAGGGCAAGCCATTGTGACAGCTAGTAGTTGCACTGGAAATACAAAATCGTTTCTGACTTCATGTTTATTCAAATTTTTATCTATCGTAGCCCCTCAGAACAATAAATAATATGTAAACCGTCGTTCTGTATTCTTCTCATCAGACATAATCTCTCAACAGCTTCCCATCCATTCTATTCTACGTTCTCCTCTCAATGCTGACGTAATGTCCCGCGTCTGGCTTCAGCATGACATCGATCTTCAGCCGCACCTTGGTGTGGTCAGCCTTGATTCTGTAGCGCCGCACCACGTGAGCGAGGGTCGTCTTCATTGACATCATGGCGTAGGCTTTACCTGGAAAGACAACGCACATAGGTCGCTAAATGAAAAATTAAAGAAGGTTAAAATGGAAGACTACAGATGTAAATAATAAGACAAATTATAGTTACTTTTCTAACACGATGGACCATAATCCGTCGCCTGTCATACCTACAGCATTAGTGTCGAGTTATGGACCTAGGGGGGGGGGGGGGGGGGGGAGTGAACATTTTTAGGGTGACGCAGATATATGCAACCGCCTTGAGTGGTTAGCTTGCGTGTTCTGTGCTGAGCTCACGCAACGCGTCGTACGTCCAGCCAGTAATAGGAGTCGTTCATCAAGGAGCGCTGTCCCAAATTAGACGCATTATTGATGTGTATCATCATTTCGTGAAAAGGGACGGCAGCGTGTAACAGGAAGCCGGGGCGTGCGCTATTTGATTTAACCAATGCGCGCGCGCAGTGCTAGAGTTGGCCGTCAGATGGTATCAACCCATTTTCCGAGAGGTTTGTACTGTCAGCTATCAGTAATAAAAAAAGATTAAAATCGAAAATAAAAGAAAATAAATAAAATAATACATAAAAATTTAAAAAAAGGATATAATGTTAATGTTGCTACCAAGGTGAGATGTCAGATCTAAAATATTCACATATTAAGTTATTAAGAAAATACTATTATATTTTTTTTCCAAATCATTAACACTACTCGTTTAGACGTGAACTTCAGTTTAAAATCATTAAAAGTGGGTTATGGGTGGCGCCAAGAACCAAGTCCATCATAAGCATAGATTCATTAATTACAACATCTCAGCGAAAAAACGTTCTCTTGAACGAATACACAAAGAGGTGCCACAAGCCCGTAGGTACTGACATATTTAAATTAGACTAGACCAGACTATGCGATCCCCTAAATCTTTTGCACCTTCTTTTACAGATCTAATGCCTCGTTAGAAAGTAGTTAGTAGGGGTACGCCCCTATAGACACTTGTCACCAGTCCCAGACCAGATTCGTATGTAGGGGCGAAGTTTGGTTCTGTTAACTACTGTATTTTATTTTATTTTGACGTTTGAATTTTCTTAAGACGATAATATTTTGTTCTGTTAAATACTTCTCTAACTCAATCAATGTTTGAACTGCTTATGATGTACCTACATTCAATTCAAATTTAATTTATTGTAATCGTTAACAAATTTTATGTATAAAAATTAATAGTTACAATTAATTACATAAGTGATCAAATGCTATTATAATACATATTTGTACGCCGTTAAGGTAAAACATGACTGTGATCCTTTCTGCAATGTACCATATTGCATGCTTTGTGTGTGCATACTCATGTTTCGGACAAATAAATTATCTCTCTCTCTCTCTCTCTCTCTCCTTACCAATACACTGTCGTCTGCCCAAACCAAAGGCAGCGAACGAGTTAGGAGTGTCAGGCAGTTTGCCAGGCTCCAGCCAGCGTTCAGGTTTGAACTCGTGCACATCTGGACCCCAGATCGGATGCTTGTGAATCCCGAACCCAAATAGGAAGCAGGTCCGACCGGCTGAGAGGGTGTAGTTTTCTGAAACAGATGGAATTTCAGATTTTGTAAGATGAAGATGGAAATTCTGCAGAAATTACTCCTATCTTTTTTTTTAATTTGGCTGAGAATCTGCACTTGTTTGAGGTCAAAATTACATATGACACGCCCCCAAAACGCTCAACCTTCACCATTTCCAGTAACTGGGAAGGAGTGGCGCAAAAAACTCCCCAGCAGCATATCTATGTATCTGTCACTAAAAAATAAATGCATATGGGTTTGACGGATGGAACTGAATAGACTATAAGCCCAAGACATCGTTACTTAAACTTTACAAAACTAATCAGGAGGAATATCCGTCCCAAACAATTTAAAGCAATATGAATATTCTTCTCCCCAGCTATAGCACTAGGAAGTGGTGAAGGGCGGGCGTTTTGGGGGACTGTCTTATGTAATTTTGACGTTCAAAAAGTGCTGATTCTCAGCCTAGTTTGAATAAATGTCTTTTGATTTTGATTTGATTTTGATATGTTGACAAAAACAGGAGCATCATGAATCTATGAACAGCGCTGTGGAGTACATTATTATTTAACTTTTTTTTTATAATATTGCATAAAGAAGCTGTGTGTTGTTCCTATTTAATAAAATAAAATAAAACTTACTTAGTTTAATATCTTTATTGAGTTTCCTGGCCAGGACTGGTACGATGGTGAAGATCCTCATACTCTCTTTCAGAACAGCCTCCAAGTACACCAGCTTCGACAAGTCCGTCTTCTCCACGTCTCTGTCTCCTCCAAGCACATCTTGTATTCTAAAGTATATAAACACGTTTAGGAGAAAATAAAATGGGTTGAGGACAAACACACAATATCCTGTATATTTTTTTTATTTACAGAAAATAAAGGGGGTTGATGTCTGAAACCAGGTCAAGGTCAACTGAGACTTATAATAATAATTAATGTCAATACTTTATTCATCATCACCATGTTCTGTTGAGTCTATGACTATAATCTTAAACCCGTGTTTATAAACGAGTAAAAGTAATTACTCAAGTAACGATTTTTATTATATAGTTTAGTATTTGCTTGAAGTTAGAACTGTCAAAGGTTAGAATTCTTAGCCAAGTAATAGTCACCATTTTCGTTACCTAAGAATTTGAAACTCTACCATTTTGCGTTTGATTTTGCAATAGAACGTAAATTCTGACGCAAGCATATACTCAAGTAAATAACGTACATTATTCGACTATAGAATAAGATTTTATAATGAAAAATTCTATCCTCAAGTATTTAATGCCTTCAGTAAGAAATTACTTAGCAGCAAGTAATTGCTTGTTTATAAATACGGGTGTTAGAGAATTAGCACTCAAATTTTGAAATCATCTTTCGTATTGAAATGCTATTCAACGAAATCTGTCTCTGAATGGTTTACAACTAAAAAAACAATTTTACTTACTCAGCATACACTTTCTCTTGAGCCTCAGAGTGTGATCCCAACAATATCATGGTAAACATGAGTACATTCGCCGAGGTATCATGGCCGCCAACGATCATAGTGTCCACATGCTCTCTGATCTCTCTGTCGTTGAACACTCCCTTCTCAACTGATAGCTCAAGGATAAGGTCCAAGAAGGGTTTGAATTTTGTTCCTAGAGTTGAAGCATGTTTAGTATCTTACTCTGTGGACGTACATATAAAAAAGCAGTATGGAATAGAGTTTTACCTGGTATTATACTCCTCTCAGCGCAAATATTTCCATTGAACTCAGACTTTCTTTTTTGAAGAACCTGCGACCAATGTAACAATTCGGAACATTAAAAAGATGAAAGTGATCACTACGATGACATGACTGTTCTCGATATATAATATTACATTCCGTTAAACAACAATACATTATTTATTGAACTTTTTATATACCCAAAAGATACTCAGTAAGTTACGATACACCCAGGTGCAATTAATCTATACTATCTATCTATACAATCTATACGACCAGTCTACTTTCACTGTGCAATAATTTGACATTGAAACATCAAAAAACATCTGTATCCTAACCGTATATGACATATTGTGCAGTATCTTCAGACAAGCGTCCTGCTTCTTCTTGAGGTTGCTCCATGCGAAAGTGTAGGGACTGTGCCACCAGAACTTCATGAACCGTTCCACCATCGTGTTGAAGATCAGTTCTGTTGCCTCCACGTACTTGCTGTTGAGGTTGGAGTCTGTAAAGTCTACTCCTAAAGCTGTCACTGGAAGAAATCATTAAGATTATTTAGTGATAATTTAACAAACACATTAAATGGCCTTTTGCTATCCCAAAGTATTCCATCTTTCCACATTATATTTATTTTTATGCTTGAGAACAGCAAACACATTATACAATTCTTCGATTCTCCATCCATCCAGTTACGGTTTGAGAGTTTCATATTGCCCAATCCAGCCGTTTTCTCGCTTACAGGCTTCAGTGATTGGGCTTTACGAAGAATATTTGCAGTCTCGTAATTATTAGGTATACTTACAGCAAATAGTCTCCAAAGCGTTGTGTCGAGTATATGTCCAGTGGTCAAAGAGCCCTTTTCCGACCTCTTTCTCGAGGTCTTTCACCAGCTTCCTGGACTGGCTGTTGAAGACGCCCATGAACGTATCCAGGAGTATCTGACTGAATGCTGGGTTTAGGAGCTTGCGGTGATACTTCCATATTGAATCTGGGGAATTTTACATTAGGTATGTTTCACGTTTTAGGACTTAGTATACTATTGCGTTATTTTATGGTTGTTGCTTTAGAGAAATACCAGCAGTGTCTTAGACATGTGGAAAATCGGCTTCGTTATGTAATTCTACTTTCGGAAGTCAATCTTTAAACAGCTACAATCAAACTAATCGGGTACTTTCATTCTTACTTTGAAGGTGGTAAAGAATGTCTAACTCACATTTCCCAGTGACTAAGCCTTCACCTAGCCATGGCTTAGCGAAGTCGTAAAACCCATCCTTTTCGAGGCAAGTGTTCGCTACTGTGAAACTGTCATCCGGGTCGGTCACAACTGGAACACAATAATTACATTAAGATTATAATTGAATTCTAATGATAAATAATGATAATATAGGTGTGTGTTTAATTTGCTAGCCAAACACAAATATCAAGAGGTCTCATTAAAAGAAATGTGTTAAACCTGCGTTTAAAAGATTGGCGCCACCATCGAATACAAGGCCCAAACTGCGGTCAGGAAACTGGGTATCCTAAATAGGGTGAAGCGATACTTTACGCCTGGACAGCTTTTAACCCTTTACAAAGCGCAAGTCCGATCCTGCATGGAGTATTACAGTCACCTTTGGGATGGATCAGTCAAGTACAAACTAGCCGCGCTTGACTCGGTGGAACGCAGAGGTAAGAGGCTCATTGGCGACGTAAAACTGGTGGATGCCAAGCTTCATAGCTTGGCTCATCGCCGCAAGGTTGCCTGCTTGTCGGTCTTCTACAGATTGTACTTCGGAGAGTGTGCCCGAGAACTCCACGACCTCATTCCACCGCCCCCCTTCTACCATCGGACATCTAGACGCACTGCCAGTTACCATCCCTACCTGGTTGCTATTCCACCAATTCGCACTAAGTGCTTCCAAATGTCTTTTATAATGCGCACAGCAAAGGTGGAACTCACTACCTGCGTCTGTGTTTCCGAACGCATACAACCCTAATCTCTTCAAAGTGAGAGTGAACAGGCTTCTTCTGGGTAAGCTCACTCCATCGTCGACTTTGTCTCTGTCACCTTTGACCTAGACTAGAGTCAAGAGCAAACCCATCATAAATAATAAAAATAAAAAAAACATTTTATCATAATCCAAATTAACAATGGCTATAGAGCTAGTTACGGCTAGCCTTGGTAATATGGCAAGCAATTCTTTTGGTTGAATAACTACTAAAGCTTCATCGGTTAGAACCTCATTGATGATGATCATCATCAACATTCCAGCCGAATGACGTCCACCGCTGACATACGCCTCCTCCAAGCGTTGCCTCAATCTCTTTATTTAATGAATAACATCGGATCTGGTTTGGGGTTGGTTCATAGATAATGTAATTCACGAGCGCGCGTCATGTGGCTCCTATGACATTGTTTTCAGCAACGTCTTTACTTACTATACACAGTCCGTGGGCCGATGCTAGCTGACACGACTCCTCCGATGTCATAACTTTGTCTAGCCAGATCGTTGATGCCATTCCATAGTTCTGAAAATAAGGGGTACAGATGTTGACTGTGGCACAGCTATAATATGAATGATGAATTTTTGTAGAACTTGATGGGCCACATTACCGGCCTGGTAATCGATAGTAATAAGATACTGATCAAAATCGCGTAAAAACAAATGATCTATTTAAGTGCACGAAGGAGTAATTTAATAATGCGAACCGATCGTTACACTTACAGGAATAGTTTTTAAGCAGTGCGCAAACCCAACTTTTACGATAGAAATCACGAAAAAGATCAGCTGTTTCATACATTTTGGTGGAGTAGGTATTCAAGTTTTGTATGAAACAGCTGATGTTTTTTTTTTCGTAATTTCAGAGTTGGTCCTATAGTTTAAGTTGTTCATATTAATGGGTACAACACCCTGTGAAAAATTTGCGCGCTGCTTAAAATCTATTCCTGTATAAAAATAAAAATAAAACATTTAATTTTATCCCAGATAAGATTCAAATTCACTACTACTCAAGGGGGTTCAGATAATCATCGTCCTGGAAGTAATCTTTGGAGACAAGTCATTCGATAAAATTCTTGTTTAGCAGCAGACATTCAGAAAGTCGTTCAAGAATAACCTCATTCCTTTCAGGAACAGCTAGAAAATAATCATACGTACTGCAGCTATCCCCTATAAGATCTGGCGCATGCCCCACAATAGGCCACGCTCCCGGGAAGAATGGCGGCTCGGTAGTCTTCGTGTTCTTTCGACGCCACGCCCAGTATGCTGCGCACGCAATGCAGAATAGCGCTACAGCGAACATTTTTGATCTTCCACTTTGTTACTGAACAAGCAACAAGAAGTTACGCCATTAGGTCATTATAAATTACCTAGCGAAACTCCACAGACGTGTTGGGTATCGATATTTATAGAAGACTAGCTTCTGCTCGCGACTTCGTTCGCATGGAGTTCGTAAGACACCACAATACACAGTCTGGCCATAAATACTGTTACAATTAAAAATAAGAAAGACATTACATTTGAATTTGGAATCTGTCATTTTTATACGATTGTTCATTGAGTTTTCTAATTTTGGCGCCAATACATTGTACAATATAAAATAATATAAAATGGAGTGACACACACAAAGTTGGTATGGAGCCAAACGCAATTTTTAAAACTCTCCTGGTATTAGTCAAATGTTTGTGTACTGCGCTATTAATAGGTACAATGAAACCTCCTCTGTTTGTGACAGGAAAAGATCTGGCCGTCCACGTAGTATTCGCACGAAAGAGGTGGTCAAACCAGTAAGGGAAAGAATTCGAAGAAATCCTGTCCGAAAGCAAAAGATTTTATCCCGGGAGATGAAGATAGCACCCAGAACCATGTCGCGTATTTTAAAAGATGACTTAGGACTTGCAGCCTATAAGAGATGCACTGGTCATTTTTTAACTGATAATTTAAAAAAGAATAGGGTGGTAAAATCGAAACAACTACTGAAGCGGTACGCAAAGGGAGGTCACAGAAAAATTTTGTTTACGAATGAGAAAATCTTTACAATTGAGAAACATTTTAACAAACAAAATGACCGTATTTATGCTCAAAGCTCTAAGAAAGCTTCCCAATTAGTCGACAGAGTGCAACGTGGGCATTATCCGACTTCAGTGATGGTTTGGTGGGGTGTTAGCTATGAAGGAGTGACTGAGCCATATTTTTGTAAAAAAGGTATCAAAACATCGGCACAAGTGTATCAAGATACCATTCTTGAGAAGGTAGTTAAGCCCCTTAGCAACACCATGTTCAATAACCAAGTATGGTCCTTCCAACAAGACTCGGCGCCGGGTCATAAAGCTCGGTCCACGCAGTCTTGGTTGGAAGTGAACGTTTCGGACTTCATCAGAGCTGAAGACTGGCCGTCGTCTAGTCCCGATCTTAATCCGCTGGATTATGATTTATGGTCAATTTTAGAGAGTACGGCTTGCTCTAAACGCCATGATAATTTGGAGTCCCTAAAACAATCCATACGATTGGCAGTGAAGAATTTTCCCATGGAAAGAGTGCGTGCTTCTATTGATAACTGGCCTCAACGTTTAAAGGACACTATTGCAGCCAGTGGAGACCACTTCGAATAAGCTTTTTATATTTTAATTGTTTTATATTTTTGTAATTAACTAACACACTGTAAAAGAAATAAAAATTATTTGCAATAAAAAAAATTTTTTCTTCGTGACAATATTTATGGCAAGACTAGGTATACTAAAATAAAATAACAGCCATATTTCCCGCCCTTACTTCGCGTTTCCCGTCTGATTTACTAACATGAACAAAAAGTGGTTATTGTGACTTAAGGTGATATGTAAAATAAGAAAGTGACAGATTCAGTTACTTCCACATGCGAAAAAAGACAGCGCAACAATGCGCTGGAACCAAAATAAAAGCGCCAAACCAAATAAAAATTGTTTAAAAATAAATTAAGCTATCTATTGTAAGCCCGCTACTTGGTAGTTACAGACATTTATGGACAAACCCGGAATGTTATTGGTTAACCTTGCCTAAGTATTAAGGTAAAAGCTGTAGCGAAGAAAACAATTAAACAAATACCTCCTGATACACTAATTTATTATAGTACAACTATAACTAGATGTACGCAATCACCAAATGTGGGCGATCATCAACTAATACAAAAAATCTTCCCTTATTTAAAAGTAAGTATTGGCACTGACATACTCCGTCTCAAGCGGGGTATGCTAGTGCAAATACTAGCATGAAACTATGACAAAGAAAACTCAAGATCAGAGATCAAAATACTACAAAGTGAAAGTAAGTTTAATATCAAAAGTCAGTGTCTTTGGATCTTTATTTTACTTTTTTGCCACCGACTTCTGAAATTAAAGTTATTTTTCACTTTGTAGTGTTTGTTTCGGAAGTGTTTTTTTTTTTTTTTTTTTGTAAAAAGCTCTTTTTCGTGGGTCAGTTTGTAATTTATCTAAGTAACAATAGCCTAATGTCAACTGCTCATCATCTTTTACAAAATATTGTTTTTCCCGATGTAGGGACGTTAATTGTTGAGGAGTTCTCCTAGTAATAACCGGGACAACTGGAGCTGATGGTGAAGTCACCATTAGCTCCTCTTTACCATATGCATTGTGACGAGCGTAAATTGCTTAGCAACCATATTATAGTACTTAACCGAATCGCAACTCGTGAAATATTTATTATTGAGTAGTTCTGATGGCCATCTGTGGTCTTCATCATCAGTTCCACTTCACCAAATGGTGCTTTTTGAAAGCAAATGCACGGGTTACTATAAAAAAATATCAAAATTGTTATAGGAGTGCCTATAAAATTTGAGAGCTTCCCTCGTTTTCCATGGGATCCCCATATCAGATTCTGACTTGGTCATAATGGAACCACCTCGAGAGCATATCCTTAAAAATAAAAGAGTTTTTGAAATCGGTCCGAGAAAATCGGTGTATTGATAACCTCCTCCTTTTTTATATTGGTTATGTAGCATCTATGTACGTTAGGTTAAAAAGAACCATTGATTTTCAATGAACGAACCCAACGCCATCTTTACAGCCGTAAAGGAACTAATGACAGATCGATGTCATGAGCTTTCTCGAATCCCTACAGATGTCACCATTCATATTTTACAACTATCAAAATCAAGAGTTTTTGAGATCATCGCAAACATACATACAAACAGACAGACGCGGTGGGGGACTTTGTTTTATAATGCAGTGATACGAGTATAGATCGATATACAGTTTGAGAATGATAGTGAAGAAATAAAATGGCACCAAACACATACATTTATTGTAATAGTTATGTATTCATCACCATTATCTGCTTGCCTTTCCCCAACTATGTAGGGGTTGGCTTCCAGTCCAACCGTATGGAACTGCAAACCAGTATTTTACATGGCGCGACTGCCTATCTGACCTCCGCAACCCAGTTACTGTAATCGTTATGTATTATCAATCAATAAACTAGAGTACCTTTTTTATTGAGTAAAATAATATTTTTTACAACAAAACATCATTGTATAAGAGGGATGAAATCGAAAAAAAGCTACGGTTTTATATATGTTTCAGTCAATTTATAACCCAAAAATGTTTTGATTTTAAATGATAAATGATAAATGATTTTTATTTCTGTAAGTAGGTTTGTACAAACACTTTTACAAGTCAATATTTTTTTTTTTTTTAAACTAGATGAGGTCAGCGTTTCCTAACTGACTACTCTGAGAAGAAAGGCCGAAACAAACTCAGAGGTCACAGTCTCTTATAAAGTCCAGACATAATCTTGGTCACTTCATGTGAAGACCATGTAGATTGGTGTCTGAAATGGTCTTTTGAGGAAAGAACCACACAGATTGAGAGGACCTGTCCAGTCAGTGCACGCATTTGTCAGTAATCGCGCAGCTCAACTCAGAACTTAAGGAGCTCAACGATTCGACGAACAATACCAAAGAAAGGACATTGGGGTAGGCCGCATAGATTACTCAAACTGCCAGACCATGATTAAAAATAAGAGAAAAAATAAAACAAAAAAAAAAAAAGTAATGACCTACATAGTCTTCACATTCACAATAAATAAAAATAATATAATACTTACAAAGTAAAGGATTTTTTTGTCAATAAAACATATATACACATATATTATGTTCAAGTATACAGGGTTATTGGTAAAACACCAACAATCTCTTAAGAGGTCATTGCACTCATCATTATGAACAACTTTTACTGTGAGACCAAACCTGAAATCGCGAAAAGTAAATCAGCGGTTCCCTACATTTATGTTCGCAAAACTCGTCAAAATGTATGAAACAGCAGATATTTTTTTCGCGATTTCAAGTTTAGTCCCATAGTAAAAGTTATTTATAATGATGAGTAAAATAAACCTTTAAGACGTTGTTGGTATTTTACCAATAACCCTATATAATAAAAACTAAAAAGAAGAAGAGCTCATTGGGCATCAAAAAATTCGTCGGCATCTCTCTCAATGGGAAAAGTGACTAAAAAAGGCATATACATATAACATTTATGGCAAAAAAAAAAAATTAATAAGCCTTTTCGATGATAAATTTAATTATCTACAAAAAGTCTCTCTCTATCGAAATTTAGCATTATTTGCGAGATATATTGAAAACACAAAAAAGGATGCATGTTAACCCCCAAACTCCAATTTCCATCCTCTAATTTAATAGCACTCCACGGTTTTTAGAGTTCCGTACCTCAAAATGAAAGAGGAACCCTTTAAAGATCACTTTGTTGTCCGTCTGTCTGTCTGTCAAGACCCTTTTTCTCAGGAACGCGTAAAGATATCAAGTTGAAATTTTTATCAAATACTCGGGCCTATGGTTTCTTTCAGCTGTGAAAAAATCAAACTTGTAATTCAACGCGAATATATGATGCATATTTTCCGTTTATTCCGTTCCGTTTATGGCGCATATTTTCACGCATTTAGCGATTTCACAAGATAATCAAAATCTAATTATTAAACTATTTGGCAAGAAGCAAGGTCTCACAGTGCAAGTAAAAGAAAAAGTCCGCAAATCGTTCATTTGTAATTTTATCACACAATTTTTTTTTTTTTTTTTGGTTTTCAAACTTAATTTTGACGTGGGCGAATTGACTGTGACGTATTATATAATATATCAATGCACGGTAGAACACGTCATTCAACTACAATGTTAAGTTTGTTTTTGGGATAAATTCTTTTCATGATAATGATAAATGATTTTTATTTCTGTAAGTAGGTTTGTACAAACACTTTTACAAATCAATATTTTTTTTTTAAACTAGATGAGGTCGGCATTTCCTATCTGACTACTCTGAGAAGAAAGGCCGAAACAAATTCAGAGGTCACAGTCTCTTATAAAGTCCAGACATAATCTTGGTCACTTCATGTGAAGACCATGTAGATTGGTGTCTCAAATGGTCTTTTGAGGAAAGAACCACACATCTGAGTCCTGTCAGTCAGTGCACGCATTTGTCAGTAATCGCGCAGCTCAACTCAGAACTTAAGGAGCTCAACGATTCGACGAACAATACCAAAGAAAGGACATTGGGGTAGGCCGCATAGATTACTCAAACTGCCAGACCATGATTAAAAATAACTGAGATAAACTATAAAACAAACAAAAAAAGCAATGACCTACATAGTCTTCACATTCACAATAAATTAAAGTAATATAATACTTTACAACGTAAATATTCATGTCAACATTCAGTATGCAAAAATAAAAATAAAATAAAATTTGGAGCAGTTCAATCCCAAGCCTTTTTGTCCTCAATATAATTTTTAACGGTATAAAAAGCTTTCTGACACAACTTGCGTTTAATGAATGATTTGAATTTATTAAGGCTCAGATCTTGAACGTGGCTTGGAAGTTTATTATAAAAGCGTATACATTGACACCTGAATGATCCACCTATTTTCTTGAGCCTTGTTGGAGGTACAACAAATTTGTGTTTGTTCCTAGTATTTATGTTGTGGATATCACTGTATTTTTTAAACAATTTAATGTTTTTATGGGCATATAAAAGATTTTCAAAAATGTACTGAGAAGGCAAAGTCATTATATTAATCTGATAATGATATTAATCTCCTTAAATTTCTCTCTGAGAGATTGTCTCGGACTTAATTTATAAATGCATCGAACAGCTCTTTTCTGCAAAACAGAGATAGTCTGAATGTCGGCTGCATTTCCCCACAACAGAATACCGTACGACATTACACTATGAAAATAGCTAAAGTACACTAAACGGGCTGTCTCTATGTTGGTTAAATTACGAATTTTCCTAACAGCGTATGCTGCGGAAACTATTAACACTATGGAACCCTCCATTGTGCATAGTCTGACACACACTTGGCCGGTTTTTTCTTCTTAAATGACCCACTGACCGATTCCTGCATTAAAACCCGTGAAAGTCTGAGTTCCGTATTGCCCTGTTTTTTATTTTATTTATTTAAGGTTCACACACGATTTCAGTTTTGCTGAGATTACGAAACACGATACCCTTAAAAACGGTGTCCTTCATTAAGCTCAAGCCCGAAAGCATGAATTCAAAACACCCCGGTAGGTATTTTACAACTGCCGATGAGACATGTTTATCAAAAAATATCACATTTTCACAAGTACTGCATAATAATGCAGAAAATATATGCAGGAAACTTGTAAAATTGACAGATTTTCGCCTGTTGGTTTTATTAAATACAAATGGTTTACAAACCAATACAAAAATGCAAGTTCTGCCATTCACTAAAACCGCATGCTATTTAATTGTACGTGATTTTTATACGGTGCCAGTTAATTGCCCTTCAATTTTGTGGTATGCCACAGGCAAGAAACTTGTATCGTGCAAAAGGAGCTGTAACCTCCTGACTTCCGAAACCCTCGAGCTTACCTCCTGATCCTGTATTTCTCAACTTCCAATTAGTTTTCAATTAACTTATCCCTAATTCACAGACAAGAACTACACGACTGCGCAAGCGTTGCTTAGGCCCTGCTATATATCCGAAGGGCAAACAATAGTGCAGGGTTGTCGAAAGTGATCAAGCAACAATATGATTGAGATACCACGTGGTTCAATGTATCAAGATGAAAATCAATCGATCGTCCTAGCCTTTTCCCAACTAATTCGGGCTCGACTTCCAGTCTTACCGGATGCAGCCGAATACCAGTATTTTACATGGAGCGACTGCCTATCTGACCTCCACAACCCAGTTACTGGGTAACACCATATTTAATACTTGTATTAAGATTCCGCCTCAAAATTTTCCAGATTGCAACTTGGTTTTACCAAACCTGGGCACTTGTCGGTATTGACTGCAGCTCTTTCCATTACCACACTTATCTATTTGGATAGTTCTACTTTCGTTATTGCTTCATTTATACTGCTTTCAAAAGGTAATTATAATATGCTCTCTAAGCAAATGGAACTTTAATATTATTGACAGGTTCACGCACGGTAAACGAGACACAATAGGAGTTTTGTTATTATATCGTCTACAGCCCCATAGTGTCCTTGAAAGAGTTAATAACACGCACATGCAAATCTGGCCTTCGATTTTCAATTCACTATTATAAAAAGATACACGATGTAAAACATCATGTATCTTTGTAGTTTGTTGTCCCCACGCCTTGTTTCTCATATTGTGTCCAATTTGGTATTCATTTTTATTTTCTTTTATCAAAATCAAAACATTTTATTCGCCTATACCTACATTGGCACTTATGAAACGTCAGTAGCTAGGTGCACGGTGCCAATTGGTCGTTTCCTATGGAGAAGAGCCCGCAAAAAACTTCACGGTTACTCTTTTAAAATTAATTGGCTTTTATAATGTTTCCAAATTACAGTGATACTCGTAATAGGTGTGAGAGGACAGTGTAGGCCTGTCAACTAGTAACCAGGTAGGTACTTATCAACTACTGGCGCCCGCTGGAAGCTTTTCTGCAGGCTCAAGATTCAAGCTTCAGTATAACTGCACTGGCTGCTACGACTATAAACCACTCGAACACTACTTATTCCTTATTAACACTACTATTAACACTACTTATTACTTATTTATTAAAGAACACCAACAGCATAAACATTAGTTTAGCGTATTTAGGAGAAGTATATCTGCTAATGTATACACAAATTATAGGTGTACATAACATTTAAAGAAAAAAGGACATTGGACAGAAGCTGCTTATAAACTAAAAGTAAAATTTAAAATTTCAACAAAGTTAGAATTGAATAAAAAAAAATAAAGCAAAAAAAAAACATAAAAAAAGTTAATGAAGGGGTATGAACTTAAAACACAATAATTCAAATACATAATTCTACTAACAAAAGTTATGTGACTATGATAATTGTCTTGTATTTTTTTCCGAATACCACCCAAGGAGTCGTGAAATATGTCCAGGTTTCAATTTAAGTTATTATCATTTCAATTCTTACCATGTTCGCCACCCCTATCTCATCCTGTACTGCACTTACGACACATAGGCATATTACTCAAATATGTTTTCAGTTGCCTAAAGGTAATTATAACAATGTCCACACTTCCTTTTATTTAGTAACTGCGTGTTTATTTCTTGTGTGTTTTGGGGCGTGTAATGTGGCGTGCTATGATAATTAATCACGGTCGTCATGGGTTATTGCCTGTCCAATATAGTTTTATGTTGTTTCATTGTACAGGAAAATGATCTAATAATTGTTTTGTAAGAAACTAGATGTTCGCGCCTGGCGTCGTCCGGGTGTTCGCACCCGGAGTCGCCCGGGTGTTCCCGCCCGGCGTCGCCCGGATGTTCCCACCCGGCGTCACCCGGCTGCTTCCGGATGTTTGCGCCCGGCGTCGTTAGTATGTACGCGCCCGGCTTCTTCCGGATGTTTGCGCCCGGCGTGGTTAGGATGTACGCGCCCGGCTTCTTCCGGATGTTTGCGCCCGGCGTCGCATGGTGTTCGCGCCAGGCTTCGCCTGGATGTTCGCGCCCGGCGTTGCCTGGGTGTTCGCGCCCGGCATCATCCGGGTGTTCACGCCCGGCGTCACCCGGATGTTCGCGCCCGGCGTCACCCGCGTGTTCGCGCCCGGTGTCACCCGGGTGTTCGCGCCTGGCGTCGCCCAGGTGTTCGCGCCCGGCGTCGCCTGGGTGTTCGCGCCCGGCGTCACCCGCGTGTTCGCGCCCGGTGTCACCCGGGTGTTCGCGCCTGGCGTCGCCCAGGTGTTCGCGCCCGGCGTCGCCTGGGTGTTCGTGCCCGGCGTCGCCTGGGTGTTCGTGCCCGGCGTTGCCTGGGTGTTCGCGCCCGGCGTTGCCCGGGTGAGTTTCATGTCTTTATTTCCAGTGTTTTAGGCTGTGTTGTCGGTGTTCATACAAAATTACCATCCAAACCGACTTATACGGTGAATTTTCCAAAAAGAAAAAAGAAATCTTTCATACAAACCTTGCCCTGACAATTACAAACACAACAAAAAAGAATAAGCCCAGTAGGTGCAACCGTACTGAAGTGATGCGCTTATTAGATAGATTACTTGGGGTTGCGTAGCGTGGGTGTTGAGGGGCTTGAGTAATACAATAAATCTAGGTGTATTACTACCAAATGCAAAATATTCGAATAATCGTATCGTGTCGTAAAATATGTCCAGCAAGTAATTTCTAATTTCTCTTTTAGGGTTCCGTACCTGTAAAAAAAAAAACGGAACCAATAGCGGATCACTTGTGTGTCTGTCTGTATGTCCGTCTATCACAGCTAATTTGCTCCGAATCTAATGGACCGATTAAGTTGTATGAACTTTTGTGAACCAAACACGGACGTGTAATGTAAATAAAGGAATTTTGAATATGGGGTCACGTTTGGGGGCAAATAAGAAAAAAAAGTTTTGTAAACTGTACTGTGTGACATATCAAATGAAAGGGCTTACTGTGATAGTGTGAGGGTCTCAAACAGATTAATTTTATAATTTTAAAATATATTGTTTTAAAGTTATTTAAGAAAAAAAACAAAATTTACCATTCTTCCCCTTATCTCCGAAACTACTGAGCCTAAAATTTTGAAAAAAATACAGAAAACACACAGTCTGGCCATAAATACTGTTACAATTAAAAATAAGAAAGATTTTACATTTGAATTTGGAATCTGTCATTTTTATACGATTGTTCATTCAGTTTTCTAATTTTGGCGCCAATACATTGTACAATATTTTGCGATATTAAAATGGAGTGGGGTGATAAAGAGAACCGAATCGCTGTGATTGCATTACACAAAGTTGGTATGAAGCCAAATGCAATTTTTAAACACTCCATCGGCTTGGTATTAGTCACATGTTTGTGTAGCGGGCTATTAATAGGTACAATGAGACCTCCTCTGTTTGTGACAGAAAAAGATCTGGCCGTCCACGTAGTGTTCGTACGAAAAAGGTGGTCAAAGCAGTAAGGGAAAGAATTCGAAGAAATCCTGTCCGAAAGCAAAAGGCTTTATCTCGGGAGATGAAGATAGCACCCAGAACCATGTCGTGTATTTTAAAAGATGACTTAGGACTTGCAGCCTATAAGAGACGCACTGGTCATTTTTTAACTGATAATTTTAAAAAGAATAGGGTGGTAAAATCGAAACAACTACTGAAGCGGTACGCAAAGGGAGGTCACAGAAAAATTTTGTTTACGGATGAGAAAATCTTTACAATTGAGCAACATTTTAACAAACAAAATGACCGTATTTATGCTCAAAGCTCTAAGGAAGCTTCCCAATTAGTCGACAGAGTGCAACGTGGGCATTATCCGACTTCAGTGATGGTTTGGTGGGGTGTTAGCTATGAAGGAGTGACTGAGCCATATTTTTGTGAAAAAGGTATCAAAACATCGGCACAAGTGTATCAAGATACCATTCTTGAGAAGGTAGTTAAGCCCCTTAACAACACCATGTTCAATAACCAACTATGATCCTTCCAATAAGACTCGGCGCCGGGTCATAAAACTCGGTCCACGCAGTCTTGGTTGGAAGTGAACGTTTCAGACTTCATCAGAGCTGAAGACTGGCCGTCGTCTAGTCCCGATCTTAATCCGCTGGATTATGATTTATGGTCAGTTTTAGAGAGTACGGCTTGCTCTAAACGCCATGATAATTTGGAGTCCCTAAAACAATCCATACGATTGGCAGTGAAGAATTTTCCCATGGAAAGAGTGCGTGCTTCTATTGATAACTGGCCTCAACATTTAAAGGACTGTATTGCAGCCAGTGGAGACCACTTAGAATAAGCTTTCTTATATTTTTAATTGTTTTATATTTATGTATTAAACTAACACTGTAAAAGTAATAAATATTATTTGCAATAAAAAAAAAATTTTTTTCTTCGTGATAATATTTATGGCAAGACTAGGTAGTTCTATATTTATAGATTACAAGAAAACCTATATTAAGTCTATGGTCTTAAAATAACATGGTAGATCTCTCAATATAGTGCGTAAAAACTTACATTTGCAGTTGTAATGTAAGAGCGAACATGTTTTTCAACTGCAATGTTAAGTTTGTTCTTGGAATAAATGCATCCCAACTACGGAACCCTTCATTGTTCGCGGTCCGACACGTACTTGAGATAAATGACCTGACTTTGACTTTATTTCCTACAGGTGCTACCCGCGGTTTCGTTTGCGTGGAAGACGTAAACACCACAATAACAGCCAAATAATAATAATAATAATAAATGTTTATTGATCATTTACAAGTATTGCAGTACACTATGGGTATTATAATATTATAATATATATTGTAATATTATAAATCAATCTGCCGAGCCTTTTCCCAACCATGTTGGGGTCGGCTTCCAGTCTAACCGGATGCAGCTGAATACCAGTATTTTACATGGAGCAACTGTATATTTGACCTCCACAACCCACTTACTGGGTAATACGATACCTCTTGGTAAGACTGGTTGTCAGACTTTCGGGCTTCTGACGACCCATAACGACTGTCAAAGATCCACGAATGACAGCCGGGACCAACGGCTTATCGTGCTTTCCGAGTAAAGAAGGTCACCCATCCACAGATCAACCCCGGCAAGCGTAGCTTAACCTGATGGATCGACCCGTGTGGCTGTTACTACATAGCCACGAGCTCCTTTATACCACAATAACAGCTACGTTTTTAAAAAGTTCTCTGTATAGTACATTTGCAGTTTCGGTGTCAGCCAAAATATAAAGGAAGTCGGACTGATGACGCGGGAGCAAGGGAGCAAGTGACGTATATTTGTTCGTGTGAGAAGCAGCTCGTCCCGAGTTCGACATCCGCAGCCTTCAATGGCAATTTCCTATTTTATGCGAATTGCTTCGTTTGAGTGAATGAATGAACGCCTGCTTCTTGCATAAACAAACTAATAATCAATCTGCGTAGCCTTTTCCCAACTATGTTGGGGTCGGCTTCCAATCTAACCGGATGCAGATGAATACCAGTATTTTACATGGAGCAACTGCCTATCTGACCTCCACAACCCACTTACTGGGTAATACGAAACCTCTTGGTAAGACTGGTTGTCAGACTTTCGGGCTTCTGACAACCCGTAACGACTGTCAAAGATCCACGAATGACAGCCGGGACCATCGGCTTAACGTGCTTTCCGAGGCACGGAGGAGTCTCAGTATGAAAAGATGGTCACCCATCCACAGACCAACCGCGGCAAGCGTAGCTTAACCTGATGGATCGCCCCGTGCGGCAGTTATTACTTAGCCACGAGCTCCTCATATACAAACTAATAGCTAATGATATACAAAGTAGAAGCCAGGGGTTACCTGAGACTCCCTCTATTGGACGCTCCAATATCAACTCTATCGCCCTTCTACCAACGGATACTGATGAAGTAAAAACCATCATAATGAATTTAAAACAATCTAGTGCTACTGGTTGCGACGGAATTGCTATCTCAATATTTAAGCTAGGTGTGGATACTTTGGTTTGGCCCATAACAATGATATGTAATCAGTGCATGGCAACGGGCGATTTTCCTGAAGTCCTCAAAAAGGCTTTGATAGTTCCTATACACAAAGCGGGGGATAGAGACTGTGTCTCTAACTATAGGCCAATATCGCTACTGCCCTCCTTATCTAAGGTACTTGAGAAGGTTATTAACAAAAGATTAACTCATTACCTTGAATCTCAGAATCTCCTCTCAAGCAATCAATTCGGCTTTAGGAAAAATAAGTCTACTAACGACGCTATAAAAAATCTAACTTCTACCGTTGTTGATAACCTGGATAAGGGAAGAAAAACCATAGGCGTGTTCCTGGATCTAGCAAAGGCATTCGACACCGTCTCTGTTCCCCTGCTTCTTGCAAAACTGGAACATTTAGGAATTCGTGGAACAGCTCTAAAACTACTCACAGACTACATGTCCAATAGAATGCAATGTGTCAGAATAAACGACTTCATGAGTGAGTTGGAGTGTGTGACTTGCGGTGTGCCACAAGGAAGTATTATGGGACCCACGCTTTTCCTTATATACGTAAATGACCTGTGTGATCTACAGCTGAGCCAAGGCCGAGTCATAGCATAAGCAGATGAGACAGCCCTTTTATTTAGTGGGAAAACATGGAAAGAAGCAAACGAACTGGCTGATGAAGGGTTCAGATTGGTTTCGGAGTGGTTACAGTCAAACCTTCTTACCCTAAACACACTTAAAACAAAATACATACCTTTTAGTATAAGAAAGAACAGCCAACCACCTCCTGGCATTATTCAAATAAAGGCTCACACATGTAATATGCAGGGGAAGTGTTCTTGCCATGACCTTTCTAAAACTTATTCATTAAGATACCTTGGATTGATTATTGACCAACATTTAAACTGGCAAGAGCATGTCTCAACCCTTACCTCTCGAGTCAGAAAACTTATTTATATATTTAAAAATATACGTTGCTTCTGTCCGCCGAGCTTATTATTATTAGTGTATCTTTCGTTGTGCCAGTCCATTATAACATACTCTATTACTGCATGGGGGGGGGGGGGGTGCATCTAAGACCATTCTTATTAGTTTGGAACGAGCACAACGAGCTGTTCTTAAGGTGATGAGTTATAGGAGATTTGGATACCCCACACATTTGTTATACTCTAAATTATCAGTTCTTACAGTAAGGCAATTATTCATCAGATACATACCTAATATTAACTCAACATAAAAATATACCCAACTATACGACAAGAAGAAGGCAAGATATTGTTTACTCCGTGCCTTACTGTAAAACTTCATTTACAAATAGATTTTTCATTTTCTTAGGACCATTCATCTATAATAAAATATCAAAGCAAATCCAAATTCGTCTGTAAAACCGAAATTTTTAAGTTTCTCAACTCACTGAACTATGACGATACTGAAAACATACTAAAAGTTAGTAGTTAATAAAATAAATCACCAAAATGCAGTATACACATACATACATACATATACATTACACATTACACGTCACTTCAGACACACCGTACACTTTCTACAGATTTAAATAAGATGAACGGCATAATTTACGACCTATTTTTTTAAATGTTTAATTTAATTTTAACTTTAAACTAGTTTTTATAATAAAAGTACATGTAATAAAAAATACAACCTAACTCCATGTGAACAAACTAAGCATCTAAATATTTTGCATATACTATGTCAACTTTAACATCTACCTACAAATTTACGAAATCAAGTTCACTAAGTATTTTTTTTCCTTTTTATGTTTACCTACCTTAATTTAATTTCTTCTGTACTTTGTTTTGTTATTAATAACTAAAAACTCTTTTAGCTACTACAATATTTATTTTTGTCACAAGTCTGCTACTATAAGCACATTTACAGAGGACGAGGAAAGCTGTTCCACCGTAATACAGTTCATACTAGTACGGGGAACAGAGTGAATCAGTTCCGATGTAACAAGTTAACAACCATAATAAGGACCGAAACATACCAAACAAAAAAGAAATAAATACCTGCTTATTTGTAACATAATTGAATTGTGCAAGGTTGTTTGTTGTATTTTATTTGCCAAATAAAGATTATTATTATTATTATTATATAATAGCACAAATGAAATGAGCAACACTGATACGCTGACCGATGCAATCTTACAGCTATCACGAAACTATAACAGTAAGTTGTGTAGATTTCAAACACACCCGTGTGACTTTTTTTTTTTTTGTTTGGTAAGTCATACTTCAGAGTTGGTCCCATATAAATTGTATTAACTTTGCTTGGGTAGTTTTTGAGTTAGCTTCGATAATACGGTGCGGTAATTTTGCGGATAATGCAGTGGACTGCAACATTACTACCTAAGTTGTGTTAACCTTATGTTGTTTATATGTTGTAGTTGTTTATTATCCCTTAATAAATAAAATAAAATACGTATTTAATCCACGTTGTGTATCTTGATGATGTTCCGATACTTCATGTCGCTGCTGTGTTGCGTGACCCCACACCAATTCGTATACTAATACATATTTATAAGAAACTTTTTTACAAAAAAAAAAAAAAAAAAAAAAAATAACCGACTAAAAAACAAACACTACAAATTGAAAAAATATACATCTGTATAGTGTATACCGACGCTGGAAAGCGCTTTTGTCGTATCTCAAAATGGCAAAAAAAAAAATTGCATAATTGAAATCAGAAACAAACACTGCGTCGGATGGTCTGAGCAACGTCTTCCTACGATGTTTTTTTTTTTTTATGATACCACGTTAACCTTTTCCAAAAATGTTGTAATTATACCCTAAAATCACAAATGATTAAGTGTTAGAGATACAGCATTGTTGTAACTTTGAAGTTTAAAGCTGTTTCATTGTGACATAATTATGTTACAACTACCAAGATACAGCAACACACTCACACACACACACACATTGTTGCTACATTGTTGTTACATACATAGCACTAGGTAGCACTAGGTGGCACAAGGTAGCACTAAGTAGCACTAGGCGGCACTAGGTAGCACTAGATAGCACTAGGTAGTACTAGGTGGCCTAGTAGGTAGCACTAGGCGGCACTAGGCAGCACTAGGTAGCACTAGGTAGCACTAGATAGCACTAGGTAGTACTAGGTGGCCTAGTAGGTAGCACTAGGCGGCACTAGGCGGCACTAGGTAGCACTAAGTAGCACTAGATAGCACTAGGTAGTACTAGGTGGCCTAGTAGGTAGCACTAGGCGGCACTAGGTAGCACTAGGTAGCACTAGATAGCACTAGGTAGTACTAGGTGGCCTAGTAGGTAGCACTAGGCGGCACTAGGCGGCACTAGGTAGCACTAGGTAGCACTAGATAGCACTAGGTAGTACTAGGTGGCCTAGTAGGTAGCACTAAGCGGCACTAGGCGGCACTAGGCGGCACTAGGCAGCACTAGGTAGCACTAGATAGCACTAGGTAGTACTAGGTGGCCTAGTAGGTAGCACTAGGCGGCACTAGGCAGCACTAGGTAGCACTAGATAGCACTAGGTAGTACTAGGTGGCCTAGTAGGTAGCACTAGGCGGCACTAGGCAGCACTAGGTAGCACTAGATAGCACTAGGTAGTACTAGGTGGCCTAGTAGGTAGCACTAGGCGGCACTAGGCAGCACTAGGTAGCACTAGATAGCACTAGGTAGTACTAGGTGGCCTAGTAGGTAGCACTAGGCGGCACTAGGCAGCACTAGGTAGCACTAGATAGCACTAGGTAGTACTAGGTGGCCTAGTAGGTAGCACTAGGCGGCACTAGGTAGCACTAGGTAGCACTAGATAGCACTAGGTAGTACTAGGTGGCCTAGTAGGTAGCACTAGGCGGCACTAGGCAGCACTAGGTAGCACTAGGTAGCACTAGATAGTACTAGGTGGCCTAGTAGGTAGCACTAGGCGGCACTAGGCGGCACTAGGTAGCACTAGGTAGCACTAGATAGCACTAGGTAGTACTAGGTGGCCTAGTAGGTAGCACTAGGCGGCACTTGGCGGCACTAGGTAGCACTAGATAGCACTAGGTAGTACTAGGTGGCCTAGTAGGTAGCACTAGGCGGCACTAGGCAGCACTAGGTAGCACTAGATAGCACTAGGTAGTACTAGGTGGCCTAGTAGGTAGCACTAGGTAGCACTAGGTGGCACTAGGTAGCACTAAGTAGCACTAGGCGGCACTAGGCAGCACTAGGTAGCACTAGGTAGCACTAGATAGCACTAGGTAGTACTAGGTGGCCTAGTAGGTAGCACTAGGTAGCACTAGGTGGCACTAGGTAGCACTAAGTAGCACTAGGCGGCACTAGGTAGCACTAGATAGCACTAGGTAGTACTAGGTGGCCTAGTAGGTAGCACTAGGTAGCACTAAGTAGCACTAGGCGGCACTAGGTAGCACTAGGTGGCACTAGGTGGCCCTAGGTGGCACTACGTAGCACTAGGTAGCACTAGGTGGCACTAGGTAGCACTAGGTATTATTGATTATAAACGACTTCATATTGATTAAAATCAGTCTTATATTTTTAGTCTATGTCACTGGCGTTTTTTTATATTTCTATGCAGCAGACTGACGTTGACGCTAGACAGTCACCGACTGCTCTTGATTGCTCACTCTTGTCGTGTTTTCCAATGCGTTTTCCCGATAATTTTTCATTGTCAGTGACGACTGATTTGCTTTTTATGAGTTTGACCCTGTCTACCTGATAGTCATTTGCTTCACACTGGACACCAAAGATCGCTCACGTTTGACTTCGAATTGTAATTTTGGATTTACCGCCGCCTTGTAGATTGGATATTGTTGAGACTATGAATCGCTGTGTGAATTTTAGGATAGCAACTAGTCACTGCAAAACACTAGGCCGGCAACCCCGACCCTTAGACGATGAAACAATCTGTCAGTGATTCGCCAATGGCTTGCACGTCAGTCTGTAAGTAAATATAACATCATCTAACCAGCTACCTGCATCCTGACTTTTCAAACATTCTTCACTATATATTATATAAACTTAAAAATTGGTGTGAATACTTATTTATCTAAATCTATCTATACAAATAATAAAGCTGAAAAGTTTGCTTGTTTTTTTTTCGTTTGAACGCGCTAAATCTCTAAAACTTTTAGTCATATTTGAAAAATTATTTTTGTATTTGATTAGCTAGGACTTCTAGACTTCTAGACTCTACTTCACTAGGTGCCGAGCAAAAAGAAAAAAAGTCAGAAAGAACGCTTAGCGAAAACGAAGTAATAACACAGGCAAGCAATGCGATGCAACGCTCGGGGGAACGAGAAATTTAATGCGGACGAAGTCGCGGGCAGAAGTATGAAGTATGAAGAAGGAATCCCGCATTTCTCGCCTATGACGCGTTTTTGGTTCGGTCCCTTTGAAATCGTCTTAAACAGGTTTTACTGTATACAGTTTTGATTTCGCTACGATTTTATTATACATTATGTCATTCTTATAAACTAAATAAAATAAATAAATTATCATTTTCACATTATAATCTCATACTTACTACAATTTATGTCATTTGCAATGAGCCTAAATGTCATTATTATCTCAGTTAATTTAATGTCGATAGATTAGTTTTACATTATAATATGTCACATTTTCAAATAAAATAAAATAGAAAGTAATCACTAAAAAATACAGGAATGAGGTAGTAGCGGACTGGTGTTTTAGAGAGCACCTAGTTATGTATGTGTAATGTGCTCAAGTCGATATTAATTTATTTATTTCTCGGTTAAAAATTCTTTTAGGCTATAATATGATTTTAAGTTTAAGTGGTTTTGTAGGTCATTTTTAAATTTGTTGTCATACTCTGTATCCTTAATTGAATTCGGGAGTTTATTATATATTTTAACGCACATGGCCAGAGGCCCAGAATGAAACATAGCTAGTTTTGAGGTTGGTACCGCTAATTCGTTTAGATATCGGTTTCTAAGTCTGCGTTGCTGTGGGCGTTGCTGTTTTGCTAGCGGAAAAAGCGATGGGTATTTTCTCACAAATTGACTAGCTTCTAGGATATAAATACCTGATAGCGTAAGTATTTATGTTCTATAAAGTATTGTTTGCAACTTTCCGTACTTTCTATATTTACTAGGATTCGAACGCATTTTTTTTGTAAAATGAATAGTCGCTCTATATCTACACTATTTCCCCACATATATATAGATATAGATATTCAACCCATTGTCTTGTGTTATGAGTTTATGACACAACTTCACGCCTTGTTCCTCCGAAGAGTTGGCAGAGGTGTACCTATAGTACACCCACTTGTGTTACGGGCTCTGTAAAAACACATAATTAAAGAAGACAAGTAATGGCGTGCAATCAAGAAACCAATAGCTCAACCTGTTGCAAGCCAATGACGCCATACCTACTACGATGCCTACATTACATTACAAGATGATGAAGACCTAGAGAGGGAAAGGAGGGCGTTGGCAGTCCGTTGCAATATGTAGGCCCGCAGATTTGCACGATGTACCACAGATTTAAAGCTGTTACTTTTCAGAGCCTTCTGTCAATCATTTCACACGTGCAGTCTGTGGATCAGCTTTACGCGGCGGGCTTACAACGCCCTGCGTGTTCAGTACAACGACGCTCTGAGGGCAGTGTTGAGAAAACCCCGGTACTGCAGTGTGTCCGCAATGTTTGCGGATGCATCCATTGATGATTTCTTTGCCATCATAAGGAAAAGAACTGCATCGGTGATGAGCAGGGTGCGTGGTAGCACCGACACTGTCCTCAGAACGTTAGCGTGCACAATTGATAGCCCGTTTGCTGTGTACTGGGCAGGTGTACACTTGCACAGGAATAGGAAATAGCCAACGTAAATTATTGTGTAACTTGTTTTGTTTACTAACAAATTACTAACACCTGTTTTATTTTATTTTATTTTTATTTTTGTGTGTACTACTAACAACCCTACTAACGCCGTTTTTATGTAATTATTTTGTGCACTGTTGTTTTTTTTTTATGGACCCTGGTTGTCTGAATTAAAGATAATTATTATTACAGCTACGAAATATAGCATAGTTTAGTAATAGCGAACAGTTACACAAATTGGTAACCAATGAGGAGCTCGTGGCTAAATAATAACAGCCGCAAGGGTCGATCCATCAGGTTAAGCTACGCTTGCCGGGGTTGGTCCATAGATGGGTGACCATCTGTAACATACCGAGACTCCTCCGTGCCTCGGATAGCACGTTAAGCCGGTGGTCCCGGCTATCATTCGTGGATCTTTGACAGTCGTTACGGGTCGTCAGAAGCCCGAAAGTCTGTCAACCAGTCTTACCAAGGGGTATCGTATTACCTAATAACTGGGTTGTGGAGGTCAGATAGGCAGTCGCTCTATGTAAAATACTGGTATTAGCTGCATCCGGTTAGACTGGTAGCCGACCCCAACATAGTTGGGAAAAGGCTAGGCAGATTGATACTGTCTGTGTATGATTGGTACTCGTCCATGTTATTCGGTACACGCCGCCGTCATATCCTTATGTCTTCACTGGACTCCAGCTGACGTAGTAGGTTAAGCAATGATGGGTGAGTAATTTGATTTCCATAATTTGTTGGGAAAATTCTGCTCACTGGACACTATCTAACTTCAATATTATGCTAATGCTAGAAGTTTTGTCTTAAATTAAATTATATAATTAATGGTTAAATGAACTTACCTTAAGTGATGTACGACCATAATTATACATACGAGACGTTACATACGAAGAGATTTATTTATTACTATGTAGTTTCACTTCTCAATGTACTAGGCGTGGCACATATTTTTAGAGCTGTGGAAATAAAAATAATAAAATTCAAACTGGTCAACATCCTCTGCTCGCAGCGCCATCTTCACGTAACTTCATTCATTTTTAGAGACATTACTCTCGTTTGATGAATTCTTTGATGGGCTTAAGTTTATGACTTCGGGAGGGACTTTAAATCTCTCGTATAATTATGGTCGAACATCACTTAAGGTAAGTTCGTTTAACCATTAATTATACTTACGACGTTACATCCTCAAGATTTAATTATTACTAAGTATGTAGATGTTTAGCGCTTTCATTGAAACGGGATTGGTAAGGATTTTTACGAAGAATGAACACGGTAATATAATTATGATAAATCATTAAATATAAATAGCATTTAATGAGTAGGTAGATATTTAAACAGTGTATAAGAATACATTAATCATAACAAACAAAAAATTGCATCCTCTGCATAATTTATCCAATGTTAGATCGTTATTTTTAGCTTAAATTAACAATTATAAATTGCCTCCGCAAATGCGTTGTCCTCGTCTACTGTGATCGCACGATTATAGAATTTAGCGAAGATTAAGTGTCACTGACTCTGGCAGGGCCACCATCAGGGATTTTAATTTTGAAAACGCAAAAAATTAGTCGCTAATTAGTCGAAATTAGTCGCCAAATATCAGAATTAGTCGGTCACTGGTTCAAAAGATATAAGGGTTTATAGGTGGCCCTGCCGGAGAGACTCTCCCCAGCAGGGCCAAATTTATATCTCAAAAACTAGGGCACCTAGCGAAGATCTGTTTTCTCCCATATTTAGTCGCCAATTAGTCGGAATTAGTCGCCAAATATCAGAATTAGTCGGTCACTGGTTCAAAAGATATAAGGGTTTATAGGTGGCCCTGCTGGAGAGCGTCTCCCCAGCAGGGCCACATTTATATCTCAAAAACTAGGACACCTAGCGAAGATCTGTTTTCTCCCATATTTAGTCGCCAATTAGTCGGAATCAGTCGCCAAGTTACAGATTTAGTCGGTGTGTAATTAAAAAGATATTAAAGCATTCAATTTCCCTATACAGTGGTACAAGCGAGTACAAAATACTTTATGTATTTTCTAGATAGTATCTATGACGTCTTATGGAGGAATGTTTGTTTCGAATTAAATAAATATAAACTTAGTCTATAATTTCAACCCACCATAGAAAAGCTGTATTCATTACTTATAAACAAATCTACAATAATGTACGATGTAATGTGTATGTGTGTGTAATGTGTGTATGTGTACCTATGTGTAATTATTTATCCAACACAATGTGCACTTAAGATAAGATAAAAACTCAACCCGTCCATACCCACAACTAGTGATGGGTAATTTTCGGAAATTTTTCAAAGCTTGGAAATTTTTCCGTTTATTTTTCCAAAAAATAACAATATGGAAAAATATTGGAAAAATATTGTTTACTGTAAAATGTTGACTACAGGAATTAAAATAACATAATTAAAGGGTTTTATTTATACTGAACATATTTACTGACTGACTGAATGAATGACTGACTGATTGATTGAATAAAATGACTGACCGACTGACAAATCAACGCACAGCCGAAACTACTGGGTCTAGGAACGTGAAATTTTGCACACGGCTTCCTTTTATAATTTAGGGGAGCACTAAGAAGGGGTTATTGGAAATTCAATCTTATAGGGGGTGAAAAGGGGGGTTTTTGTTTGTATGAAAAATCTTATTCCTTGAGTTAATAAACTTGAAACTTGCCACGAATACATATATGTTAATTATGAACTTTTTCCTTTTTGTTTTTCTAAATTATCCCCCCTAAAGGAGAATTGGGTGTGTCAAAGTTTGTATTGAAGAATTTTAACGCGCGGACCGATTAACTCTAAACTCACTATTTATACATAAGACTTAAAATAAAGAATACTTTCATCAGAGTTTTTCGAAAATATACCCCTACCGGGGTGAAAATGGGCAGTCAATTTTGCAGGGGAGGATTTTACTGCGTGGCTTGATTAACTCGAAAAGATTAATGGCGAATTCTTATTTGAACGTCTAAAAGTCACACTTATACAAAATAAATTCAATTAATTATGTTCTTTTATGCTATCATATTATCTAATTAAGGCCAAATAAAAAAATATTTTCAATGAAAAGTTTTTTGACTACTTCGTTCTAAAAGGTTAGGAAATTGTTGGTTGGATTGGCAATACTAAAATAGCCATTTTATGTTTATTTTCCTAAATAGTAGGTACAGCATAATTGTCGTGGTGTTGTTATCATTTTTAGTTTATTTTATTTACATGGAGTAAATAATATGTCGGCGCCTCCGCTTTTCTAGACTGTCAATTGACATGTTGTAGAAATGGCAACGTCAAAAATGAACACCGAGCACTCTGGTAAGGCGGCCATCTTGTAAAATGAGCAGGTAACTTCGGATTTTGTAAGGTGCGCACGCAACCCTGTGGTCGGTGGACGTTATATTTTAATCGCATCCCTCTTAATCTAAGCGATCTATTATTCTTTTTTGAAGTGTTTGATTGAATTATCGAGAATTAGAAGTGGAGTGATTGTGATAGGTGTTATTTTTTGAAATACTGCCTTTCTACCCGATAATCCACGCCTACCTGAACATGGTCGGTGCCTCCGCTTTTCTAGACATTGACTTGTTGTACAAGTCAACCTCAAAAACGAACATCGAGAACTGGTGAGGCGGCCATCTTATAAAACGAGCATTGAACTCGTGGTCGGTGGACATTTTATTTTAATCGCATCCCTCTTAATCTAAGCGATCTATAATTATTTTGCTAAGTGTTTGATTGAATTGTGGAGAACTAGAAGTGGAGTGATTGTGATATGTGTTATTTTATTAACAAACTGCCTTCCTACCCGATAATTCACGCCTACCTGAACATGGAGAACACATTAAATGAAAGTCGAAAGACTTCAAATAAATAATACATTTATTTTGTTGTATATTTGAGTTCATTGTGTTCTTCCTTAGATAAAAGTATTGTAGCAAAGTAGGAAAATATCAAATGTTACGGCAATTCTGAACTAAAAAGATTAGTATTCAAAGTCTTAAAAAATATTTATTGGTGGTTGACATTAACAACTGTTGACAGTTTACAACTCTTAACCGTTGTTCAAAATTGCAACATTGAATATCTATTAATCTGACCCTTCTCTAACAAAAAATGTTGCACAAACTAGCTCTGAAGATGACGTTGAGTTAAATAAGGTATTTTTCATTTCAAGACGTAGTGATTTAATTTCAAATAAAACAATGTATGGGAAGCTGCCATTGTTTTTTGTATAAATAATCTTTAATACAAGTTTTGGAAACTTCTTAAACGATTTGCAAAATTCGACCCTTGTGGGGGTGAAACGTGGGGATACAGTTTATTTGAAAAATCTTATTCCTTGGTTCTATAAACTTAAAAATGGCCCGAATACTTATTTTTATACTTAAATGATAAAAATCGTATACATGAATTTTCGAAAACAACATTTCAAAGGGGTTGATGCCTTTTCGAAAAGTTTCAAAAGTTGGAAATTTTTCGGTTTTAAAAGTATTGTTTACTGTAAAATTTTGACTTCAGTAAGTAAAATAACACAGAGTTTAAGGGGTTTTATTTACATTCAAAGGGTTTTATTACATTAACACATCTAGGTATTCTGTTGAAGAATCCGAATCATCACTGGCGAAAAGTATCATGATCAATATTTTCTACTGCATCTACACAAACAATAAATCTTCAGTTGGTGGGTTTTATATCACCAACAAGTTTCAGAGAAAAACCGATCTAGTTATACAAACCCGAAAATCAACTAAACTCAGGAAAAGAACCCGCCAAAATTAAGTCAGCTGTAGAAGAACAGCGCAATACAAGCGAAAATAATCATACCTCTAAAATGAATGAGTATGAATGCCCTGATTTTTGTGCCAAGAAACAAGAAAATATTGACAAAAGAAAATCATTTTTGCTTTTTAATGTTAGAGGAATTGCAATATGTACTACTACCGTACATGAGAAACTTAGGTACTATCTTTTAAAACTTGTAAACGGTTATAAAGGAAAACCTGTGAATGTGGACCAAGTAACAGTTCAGTATAATGCTCCGCCTGGACGTGATTAAGTACAGTAGTAGTCCAATTAGTCCCCAATCTTTTTGGCCAGCACCCTAATTCCGTTACAACCTATCAATCAAATCTGAATCATTTTGAAGCAAAAATTGCTAATCCATTGCTTCGCATGTTCGAAATATTATCTGCTCGACAACGTAAATAACGCAGTGAATGTTTTTGAATTGTCAAAAAGAAACTGATTCCAATGATGTATTACGCAATTTGCTCCGCGGGTTGAAGTGAGCGCAACCGCCATCTTGCGCCATCTGCACATGGTATTTTCCCAATTGTGCATTCTGCGCATCGTCGTCGGCTCACGTCACGTCTACCCGGCCAAAAAGAACTACTTGATACTTATAGTGCACATTGTAATTTCTTCTGATTTATGTATATAATTTGCAATAAGAAAACATTATGGCAAGAATTATAAATTGTTAAAGATTAGATATTTAAAATTTTCCAGTAAAGAAAAAAGAAAGCAAAATGTTTATTCTGTACAAACAAAACGCACGTTACAAAAAAAAAAAGACCTAAAGACCTAAAAACCTTAGAATAATAACTACAGCAAAAAGTTTCGTATTCGAGCAGTCTATAATTGTTCATTGCTTGATGTCAGAGTACACATAATAGTCTTATTTTTTTCTAATCTTTAATCACAGTCAGCTTTTTGTTTGGAAAAATATCGGAAAAGTATTGGAAAAATATTTGAAAAATATCGGAAAAATATTTTTTTTCTTTTCTTTTCCTTCCGAAATTTTTCCATTACCCATCAGTACCCACAACACAACACTCACAATCACCTCAAAATACACACAAACACAACACACATCAAACGAACTTCTTGAAAATTCATTTTTATAAAATAAAATTTGATTACAGTTGACAATACGTTTTCAACGTTTTAGTATTTTAAACATTTTACTAAAGGTACGATATTTTTTTATTATTCTAACGTTAATTAGAGGTTCACATTGTAAACTGGTAAAACAGTTGCATGCGACTGTACATCTTGACACCAAATAGACCAAGAGCAAGGTTTAATGTGTTCAAAGAAGTTTAAGCCACTCTAAACTAGTAATTAAAAACATAAAAACATGAATTTAATTGAGAATTTATCTCTCCCGGACATTAGTAAAGACTTTAGACCGATAAAACTAAAAGTATATTACACATATTAATAGAAATATTTTTTCTTGGTAATTTTTCGTGAACTCTTCGATCTAGCTCTTGGACTATACCTTACTAATTGAGCTCATTATATCTCCTAAACTAAGACCCGACTAAATCTGTAACTTGGCGACTGATTCCGACTAATTGGCGACTAAATATGGGAGAAAACAGATCTTCGCTAGGTGTCCTAGTTTTTGAGATATAAATGTGGCCCTGCTGGGGAGACTCTCTCCAGCAGGGCCACCTATAAACCCTTATATCTTTTGAACCAGTGACCGACTAATTCTGATATTTGGCGACTAATTCCGACTAATTGGCGACTAAATATGGGAGAAAACAGATCTTCGCTAGGTGCCCTAGTTTTTGAGATATAAATTTGGCCCTGCTGGGGAGAGTCTCTCCGGCAGGGCCACCTATAAACCCTTATATCTTTTGAACCAGTGACCGACTAATTCTGATATTTGGCGACTAATTTCGACTAATTAGCGACTAATTTTTTGCGTTTTCAAAATTAAAATCTCTGATGGTGGCCCTGCCAGAGTCAGTGACACGAAGATTAAAGAGTTTCCTGACCAACCTGCGGTTCTCTTGATTATATCTACTGAAACCCCCTTACGACTAGCCGCCGAGGTTGACGCGTGGCGGGTGCTATAATATAATAATAATATTTGTTTATTTATAAAAAGGTCACATTTACAATAAAAAGGTTAGCTTAACAAATAAACTAGAACACAGTTGTTTATTTGCCTGAACTAGGTTGAACCTGTGTTTCAGGCTAGAAAGTGCAGTGTATGCTATAATACGTATATAATAAATTAACAAAGAGTATAAAGAATAAAATAAAATTAAAACTTAGGTAAATAGAAGTAAAATAGTATGTTAGTGGTTCTATTTGCAGACAACAAGTAGATCTTCTGTCTGGGCATAATCTATGGTTAGTAAATATTTAAGTATAATTTTTTTACAGCTAAAGTAATTTAATTTATAGATACTTAGTTTCCTATTTAATCTATTGTACAGAAATGGGCCTAAGAATGTAAAAAATCTTTCTACAAAGACATGTTTTGAGGTCGCATTGGATAGGCATACTATATCATTCCGTCTTTTATTAGTATTGTCAGCATCGTAGGTAAGCAAGGTGTGCTGTTTTAATACTACGAGTAAGTGCATAATGAAAAGCTGGCGAACCGTTAGTACGTTGCAGGATTTATAAAGCAGATCTGTAGGAAAGAAGAAGGGATGGAAGTTTGCTACCTATAAAATTGCTCTCTCTCTCTCTCTCTCTATGGGCAGTAAAAACTCCTGTATCAATACGTCTTTCAGTCAACACGTTTCTAATTCATCTACTTATAGTTGCGGCCTAGCGTCATGGATTGGTTTCTTGTCAGTATGAATAAGTCTATCGGTAAGTGGTAAGTTCCTATAACTTTTAGTGGCTTCAATATACGCGGACAATGTTTTTGCTGGACAATTTGTTCACTATTACATAAAAAGGGTATAATTAAATGAGGCGCCGATCTGTTTGGGGCCAAAGTTTAGATTAGATCACTTATATTAATAATTATCTTTACGCTACTTACTTCAACATTAGACAATTTTATGAGCGATAGCGTCTGCACACGTTGGCCAGTCGACAATGCGAGCAGAGCTACTAATTTTTTGGATAGAGAGGCCAAGGTTTGGTTCTCATTTGGATAATAATTTGAAAGGTGTTTAAATACAAGATTAGGATCCCACGTAGATTTATATCTAAGGAAGGAAGGTTTGGTCCTATAGACTCCTTTCATAAACCTTATAATTCGATCGTCTTGACTGATACATTTACCCAATATTAATTAATGCAAGTGCAGAACGGCAGGTGTTGAGGGTTGAATAATTTGCGCCTAAAAGGTATTCATTATCCAAAAATTCGAGAGTATTAGGATCATTATTATCATAAATATTTATCTCCTTTTTGGCACAAAAAGCCACCATTTTATATTATATGTATGCTTACTTGCATGCATGGTGTATGCTTGTTTGCATGCTGCTTGCTTGCTGCATGCAAGGTGTATGCTTGTTTGCATGCTTGTATCATATGATAGTTCTGGCTTTTAATGACTATCGATGTGAAATGTATGCCAAAAGACGATTCTGACTGTGATCTTTCTGCGAAATGATGGTTGTACTTTTAGGGTTCCGTAGCAAAATGGTAAAAAGGAACCCTTATGGTGCGACTCAGTCTGTCACAGCTGAAATTTGGAATAGTTTTAGGTGACGTTTGCCCAATTATTTCGCAAATAAGAAAGAAATAAAATATATATATATTTTTTGCAACAAGGACTGAAAGGTGTCTTAAAAATTCGAAGTAGGGCTACTAGGGCATGTGGAATATCATATGATAGAACGCTGTTTGCAAATTCTCAAACAATTTTTCTTTTTTTTTAGGCCGCAAAGTTTATGACTTTTGATGAAAAATATAAAAAAAGATACCGTTCCCCCATTAATCTCCGAAGTTTGCATAGAGAAAAATCTGAAATTATCCTGTGTGATAGAATGTAAAAATTACAGGAAAAATAAAACGATGTCTCTAAATATCACAGTTTTTTTTAAATATATGATGGTACGGAACCCTCAGTGCGCGTGTCTGACTTGCTCTTGACCGGTTTTATTTATTTAATTATTATGGATATGCCTAAAGATGATTCTGACTTACAAAATTATGAGTTTTGAATGTAAGATAAAAGAGTGTATGCCAAAGGGTTTTCTGCAAAATGAAGTTTATGCTATCCGCTGTTATGCAAAATAATATAATGACATAAAAAGCTCTGCTATAAAGGATCTACCCACACGCGGCAACGTAGCAGGGCGGCAGGGCCAATCTAAGAAATTGTCCCTGCTTGCCTATACACATCACAATTAAGGTGGTAATTAAGGGCCATCCCCACTTTTACTCCCTAAATTGCCCCTGCGGCAGGTGTGTGAGTAGCCCACTATAAGCGGGCTGTGACGTCCATAAGCATCATCATTTAATTTTCAATTTTATTGTCATACTATTAAGTTATATTTAAATTGGTCCATGTCGCAAGTGGGCGCAGGCCCTCAGTGTGACACTGGCTGGTGACAGTCACTCTAGCTTAAAAGAACTTCGCATCATTGCATGGTTGCGTGGCGTCTGTCTTCTGATGACAGACGAGCCGCTGTTGTACAGAGGCCAGCAGGTCAACCTACCCGAAACTGTCAGATTTTCCCAATCAACCATGAACCTAAAGCTTTAGCAATAAAGTCGAAAATCTATTAAAGAAATCTGACAGATTGTAGTAGCTTGATGTGCTGGCGTCTGTACCTCATCCACGACGAACTACTATATTCCGGCACAATCCTTATAATATTCAAGCTGCTGAACGACTGAAACGATGACCACTTTTGACCTCCTTAATTTAAGCATATAAACAATGTCCATTTATATTTCGAGTTTTAGAAAAGATCAGTTTTATCGAGCGGTGTGGCGGGCGTCTCTCTCACTCATACACTCTTTCTTATACTCGATGCGACATATTTTCTCACAGCACTTTACTGGTTCTTACTTAATTCCTAGGACCAGCCTCCGACGCTGCGACATGAAACCCTTGTAAGTAATTGAATGTACGTATACATATAATATGTCACTACAACATAAACAGTTTGACCACGTCACTCAGTCTCGAAACTTGTGCATTGTACAACCCTCTGAAAAATAAATAAATGGTCAATTCCTTTGATTTGAAATGAATATTTTTCTTGAAGATTTTACCCTTAACAGCAACAGTTTATCTCGATGCTTGATTAAGGAATATTTAGGACAAAGCACAGCAGTCAGAAACTAATCGTAACTAGAGTCAATCTAGTAGAGCACGCTTATACTTTTAAAGAGGCATAATAAAACATTTCAATGGTGGGCAAATTGTAATTAATAACATATTATTTTGTACGCAGGCTTATTATTTAAACATAGTAGAAAAGTTATGGCACAAAAATAATGGAAAATCAAATAAAAACCAGGAAATCACAACTGAATGACAACAGAGTTTCTAATGGGGTGTAAAAAGACGCTTAACGAAGACAAGAACCACTTGTTCTTCCCGTCATTGTGATATTTTTGTTGTACTGGAACATACCTGAGAACCATCTGGTTACGCAGATACTGAAGGTCAAAGTTCCAACTTGTCGACACAAGCGCAATGTCTTGTGTGCGTTACTTTGAGCGCTAATATGCAAACAGCGAATATGCACACCAAAAATAACAGTCGTTTCCCAGCAATTATTTTTGCAGAAAGTTACGTATGTATAGAAAGTATAGATGATGACTTCGTGTTGGCTCCTTTTACACCCTGTGTAATCAATACAGAACAACGAGTATTATCATATACAACTTCAATCCAATAAGTACATAGATAGATACAACATTTATTCAGGAAAAGACAGCACAACACACAAAAGCATAATCAAATGTTTTCAATGTACATGATATATATAAAAAACAAGGTGCCAACATACGAAAAAGAAAACTTACATAATGTAAAAGAAAATAACAAAACACTTAGACAATTTATATTCCAAATAGTGCAACTTGAAATTATTTATTCCTATTTATTAAATACTAAATTACTTCCAAAATATTCTTTGGTATAATACGATTCGAGTATTATTCTTAAGCTATGCGTAGGCCTCACTTTAGTTAAAAAAAATAGTATAGGGCGCCTTCGTTAAGGGTTTAAGACGTTGATAAACAACTTTTAATGATTTTAAACTGAAGATCACGTTTAAACGAGTAGTGTTAATAATTTGGAAAAAATATATGTGGCATTAGCATTGCCAGTCATTTTACACGTGCAGATATACACAGAGGGCCTACAACGCTCTTCGCATCCATTACAATAACGCTCTTAGGGTGCTGTTGGGGCTCCCGCGATTCTGTAGCGCGTCGGGCATGTTTGCTGAAGCAGGTATAGGATAGCTTTCAAGCAATTATGCGAAGAAGAACAGCATCCCTGATGCGGTGGTTTCGGGGGAGCACCAACAGCATCGTAAAGGTGATAGTGGATAAACCTGACTGCCTGTTCCTGGGGCACTGGACCCGTATACACAGCTGCAGGTCTGGTGCACCGAGGGGCGGACTTCGTTATAGTTATAGGTTTTTGAATTAATTAGTTATTATTTTATTATGATGTTTTTTTTTATAATATTGTAATGTAAATGTTACTAACATAGTTTATAAGTGTATCATTTGTTTTCGATATAAATAAATAATAATAATAATTAGAACATTTTCTTAAAAATTTAATCTGTGAATATTTTTGATTTTGTGTATGTATGTTACATAGTGTAATTAATTGGTAAAGTTATGTCTAACGCGGATAAAAAACTGAGAATCACGCAAAACCTCCTGTTACTGGCGAGTCCTTTTACTGGGTGGACGTACGACGCGTTGATGCCGCCTCAACCACTCAAGGTCGTTGGCATATATCTGTTTTTTAATTTCTTAAGTTTTTTAGGAATTTGCAGGTCAGTGTCTGCTTGTATGTATGTATATTATGTATGATCATGATTCGCGACCGTAATAAATGTGTATATGTCGTAGGATAATTTGATACTTCGAATCTTCGCGGAAATCCTAGGGGTTTTGCGAAAACGCGGATAATTAGACATAGGCGAAAAATTATCAAATCTTACTGGACAAAGTCAGGATTTTTGCGAAAATACTCGTTACTATAGCAATATTGCGAAACGAAACGCTGGCTGTTATGAAATAAGAACGCTGATTGGTCGGTCAGCGCGTTCAATAAGAGATCGTCTCTGATTGGTTGACGTCTTAAATGTCAATCATTTGTTGCCGCACGTTATTTGTTTACGTTTGTGTCTGAGTGAAATTGCAGAAGTGTTTTGTTTTTTATCGTAAATAGTGTACCTACTTGGACTTAAATAAAGTGGTAAATAAAAGTGCTACACGGATGTACATAGTGTCATATATCATAAAAGTCTTAGTCAACCACTCAACAACAACAATGCTTTCGAGATTGGTTTAGCGGTGTTTTGTTTGTCATTGTGTTAAAAGTGGACTATAAAATTGGACTTGAACTAAGAAACGGTGTGAATAGGAGGTTTGGTTTTCATATAATTATGACAGATTCGACAGAGAATGATGTTCAACCTTCAGCAGAATCGGAGAATTTGAAGGTTATCTCCGATAAAGACAAATTTTACATAGAGTTAAGAAAGTTTTACGATAATAGAGTTGACGGTACAACTAACCCAGAATGGACTAAAGAACGCGTAAATGCTGTAATAAATTCAATTGAACAATTTAAAACTGCGAGTGTACTTAAGCAACCAAAAACACAACAACAGTATAGAAATCCAAAAAAATACGACGTGATGAGTGTAGGTGAAGAAAAACTTCTGATACTGAGAAGAAAGGATCTTAACTCTCCTGTTGTACAAGTACCTTCAACAGATATGTACTATGATATTCTTCTGCAGGCGCACATATCAACTGGGCATGGAGGACGCGACAAACTGATATATAACCTAAAGCAACAATATGTGATACCGGTACCGATTATGATATTGTTCCTCAACTTGTGTAAGATCTGTCTGAATAAAAAAAGTTGCATCCAACAAAAAATTTAAAGAAATAGATGTAGGTGCTACAATTTTGGTTGATGTTCCGAAGTACGATCGTGCACCCTTAGATAACAAAAACATTACAGGACGAGTAATTGATAAGAAGAATGGTTTGTTTCAAGTTGGTACCTCCGTTGGTATAATTAAAGATTGGCTACCACGAAACGCACTTCAAATATCTCCAGGAGCTCAATTTACCGGCCCCGTTCCCGAGGTAGTATTACCTATTCGTGGTATTTCCTCACAACTATCACCATTCGGCGGACAAGGGTTTAAGCAATGTCATTGCAAGAAATCAAGCAAACAATGTAATTCCAAATGTCATAAATCTTTGAATTGTTGTAACAAGTAAAGTCTTACTAATAATTTCATATTACTATTTACTAAACGCAGCTGTGCTTGCATTGCAACTCCAATGTTACAGGTCCATGCAACTCAGCGTAAGTTTCACATTAGTGACGTATTTAATTATCTTTTGTTCTGTGATTATTCGCTTTTCAAATTTTTTTCTAGTTATCTTTTAATTTCTTTGAATAAGCCTATTTTTTCCTATTTTTGCTAATTCAATAATAATTTGTTGTAGTTATTTTGTTCACTATAAGTGAACCAGAATGTGATAATAATTTTGCCTCAATATATCTTAAGTTTAGCTGTATAAGAGAAGAGAAGGCTGATGAATGAGTGATTTTATCTCAAGACTTTAATTCACAAGACTGATCAATTCCATTGTTGCACTATTAAACTAATTGTTTACCTAACCAGTTTCATCCAATTTATGGATTACACCCTAAAATTGGATCATTTTTTTTTACTACGACTGAGATCTCCTATTGTCTGTAGAAAACAACATACATACTAAAATTTTCAATAAAAAGTTTATAAAAATCAATTTAGTGATTTTCCTTTCTCACCTATTCTAAACCTTCATAACTCTATGATACAATACTTGAAGTTAATCATCGGCAAACTAGGAACCAATTAGAAGTCAGCCAGCAAAATTGTAGCCAATCAGTGTTGAGCACATCAAATCTTACTATAGTAACGAGTATTTTCGCAAAAATCCTGACTTTGTCCAGTAAGATTTGATAATTTTTCGCCTATGTCTAATTATCCGCGTTTTCGCAAAACCCCTAGGATTTCCGCGAAGATTCGAAGTATCAAATTATCCTACGACATATATACAGAATTATAATAATTAAAACATCGTCGGTAGAACTCTCTAAGTTCTAATTACCTGACTATTGTAGAGGTTTTTTGGCGATGACGTCACCGTTTCTGCCACGGAGAGATCAGATGATTGACAATGATTTATTTCTTGACGTGCGTGCAATACAATAAAATAGGACAAGTTCCAGCTACCCATTCCTAGTAACAGTAAGGACGAAGGCGGGGAACTCAGGTCCCCTAACCAAAAAAAACGACAATCTGTCTGAATTATTAAAAGCTTCGTAGTAGAGTCCCGTGTGACTATTCCCAGGAAGGACGTAGCCCACAAATTCAATGCTAGGTCAGCCACACAAAACGTGAATGTTCTAGCGGTGGACAAAATATTATCACCGAGATTGCACAGCGCCATCTAGGTTCGAGCATCGGTATTTGTATAGTATATCTCTTGCATAAAAGATGGCGTTGGTGACTTGAAAGTAGGTTTGTTACACTATGCATTTCATGAAATCATAACATTTGAGGCCAATTCTAAATAAGAGATGTACTGATTATTCTTATGATACAGTTTTGTAAATATACATTTGCTACGGTCGTGAATCATATTTTGAACAACATACAACCTCATTCTGACCTATAAATTGCAAAAATCGTAAGAAAATTCATAATTTCGCGGGCCACCCCGGTGCGGCGCTTTCGCCTTAAATAAAGTTTCTTATGATGCTTACTTCCCACTTTGATGATTGCTGCATCTAGAAACTGGCAACGAGCATAAAATGGAGAACAATCCACATCAAACTTTGGATAAAATAAGGCATAGGTATGATGAACTAGCGTTTCCGCTATCAGTGCCACGTTTCGCCACATTATCATGTTATATATGTTATAACACATGTTATATAGAATCATTTTTTTTTTTAACTGAACAGACAGCTGTGCTGCTGGGGAGTTTGTTGCGCCACTTCTTCTCCCCAGCTAAAGCACTAGGAAGTGGTGAAGGGCGGGCGTTTTGGGGGACTGTCTTATGTAATTTTGACGTTCAAAAAGTGCTGATTCTCAGCCTAGTTTGAATAAATGACTTTTGATTTTTTGATTTTGATTTTATCGATCAACTTGGTCTACCTGTACTACTCGTATGTCTATTATCCGTAAATTACGTCACACGAAATTCATGATTGGAAGCCAATCTCAGTGGTGGTGTGTAACCCTCTGGTGTGAAGCCACATATTTTTGCAATTTTAACTAAGTTCTCATAATAATATTGACGAAAGGACCCAATTCAGTTGGGTTGTAAAGAGTTGAAGTTTAGTTTTAATACTTTAGATTATTTTTGGCCCCCTCCCTCCGCCTTAACGTGTGACGTAATTTATAGAAGACCCGCATGTATAGCCGCGGGTCTCATAATAGCATATCACCAAAGATTTTCTTGGCATTTTATGTTCAGCAGTTGTATCCCCATAAGGTACTTGCCGGTGCTTAAGTTGGGTGACTGTTTCCCAAAGCTATTTTCGGAAGAAAAAAGTCTTAGTTCATGAGTATCATTGTCGAAACTAAGTAGCAACTGGCACAGGAATACTACTAGGGCTCTGATAATAATGAGGCGTCTCATTCAACGTGGTAGCGCCGATGACATCACCACCAGCGACCAGCAGCAACCTTCTTTTGCGGTGGTGACGTAGCAGTGACGTCACGCTTGCGAAGCTCTGCTCTCCGCGCCGAGGGAAGCCGAGCGAGAGCCGACCGTCCGGCCGACGGCGCACGCCCACGTTGTGGACTGCGTTTGCGCACGCTACGCTTAGAGTGTAGGCGTGATCAGGCTGAAATGTGGAAAATAGATTGATATCGCACTGGTCATCACTGAACTGTACGGTTTAGCACCTTACATGTGGAACAACCAAGAGTGAATTTCACCAAACGCAATCAGCACATCTAAAACGCGTTAAAGAGCTGTCAGTGTCAATATTCCACAACAATGATGACACTGACAGCTCTTGAATTCAGTTAGATGGGCTGATCGCGTTCAGTTAAATTCGCCCTTAGAGCTTGGAATAATTCCAAGAAACAAATCCTTAAAGATTTAAAGCTTCAAAAGATGAAGTTGCAAATAAAATGACTGTTGTTTGTTTGCTTGTCTCTTTTGTGTTGGTTTTTTTTTTCTAATTATCCAATTAAGTAGAACGATAACTAATACTGAGGACTGTCCAAAAATATTTACGGTCAATGTAGTGGGACAGCATGTAAGCAGATACCAGTACAGACACACTGCAACAGTCTTCATAAAGAAACGGCTATGAAAAAATAATGTGACACCCACCTGACTAGACGGCCTTAATATAAACGTTCCATCCGGCTGTCCGCTCAGCAGATTCTGCGCCTCCCCTCTATCTACGCTCATGTAATACGGCTCGTTCTCCACCGGGACGGGTAGCGGCCGGTCCGCCATGTTGGTGCAGCCGGACTTGCGGCCCTCCGGCCACTTGCGGGCGACTTCATCACTCGGTGTGCCCGCTGCCTTATGCGAGTCCGCTTCCGAGTCCTCGGATGGATGATCGTCATTTGTTTCTGGAATGATGTATTAAGAAATTGTGAGTGCGGAGAATCGTGAGTGCTCGTTAATTTGGATTTGGAAGATAAAAGTACTTCAATACTTAGTTCATTTTCACGTCATAAATTACTAATATAATAAGTAGGTACCGTCATCTCGAAAAGAAGAAGAATTATTAGGAATAGGACCAAGCTAACATACGCTGCTAACATCAATTCCCAAAGTAGCCATAGCCAGTTTATAGTTTAACCAACTTATATTTACAGTTTGCACCAGCACAATAGGAGCTCGTGACCAAGTAATAACAGCCGCACTGGTCGATCCATAAGGTTAAGCTACGCTTGCCGGGGTTGGTCCGTGGATGGGTGACCATCTTTTCATACCGAGACTCCTTCGTGCCTCGGAAAGCACGTTAAGCCTTTGGTCCTGGCTGTCATTCGTAGATCTGTGACAGTCGTTACGGGTCGTCAGAAGCCCGAAAGTCTGACAACCAGTCTTACCAAGGGGTATCGTACCCAGTAACTGAATTGTGGAGGTCAGATAGGTAATCGCTCCATGTAAAATACTGGTATTCAGCTGCATCCGGCTAGACTGGAAGCCGACCCCAATATAGTTGGGAAAAGACTAGGCAGATCGATTTACAGTTTGCACCACACAAAATAGTTAAAATATATATAGCGATGACTATTGATATATTGACATGGAACTATAAATCCTAATTTATAGTTCCGTGTCTAGGTATGTTCTTTGAGGCTATATACCAAGCGAGTGAATGATTTCTTCATGTATCCCGTAACAGTCATTGACGGATGACCCATCGCTAATCATTCTCTAGGGAGAATGATTAGCAGATGAACTGAATTGAAAGTATTTATTTCAGACCAAGCACACAGTAATTGATACAGGTTCATATGATGTTAGTAGGTAGATACCTATAGCTATGTTAGTAAAATTAAAAATATATTTATATATTTTTAGGTGGGTAAAACGTATAGCAATGAAGAAAATGTTGTTTTCGATGTTCCGCAGGGATCCGTGCTCGGCCCGCCACTGTTTCTGTTGTATATTAATGAGCTCTGTAACCTCAGTAACAGTGGGGGGGAAATTATCTCATATGCGGATGATACGGCTATTGTTTACTTTGGCGATACTTGGGAAGTAGTACGTGATAGGGCTGAACAAGGGTTAGTTGTCATATATAGGTGGCTCAAAGCAAACTACACTGGTCAGCAAATAAACCGAGCCACCCGCTACCTAGGAACTCTGATTCGATTTTCTCAAAAAGTATAAAACTTACAACTATCAAAGTTATACCTACAAAAAGTGCGTTTCATGATGATTAAAATGACTACAAATTAATTCGAAAGTACCGTCAACTCACATTGTAATCAAGCAACAAACACAATGCTAACGATTTGCTCTGTTTTCACCAGAGTTTGAAATTAGCGTTATTTTTCTCTAAAATGAGGGTAGTCGGATATTTCTTATCATTTCTTTAGTTTTTGTCCTTAATATTGCTAAAACAAATTACATTTGTTTCTCTCCAAGTGCAAAGTCTAAGGCAGGTCCTAGTTTCAATATCCGTATCCATATGTGTGCTAACAGCTTGATTCCGAATTGTGACTGTAAACCCATCAAACAAGTATCGTCTGCAAGATACTTGGGAGTTATAGTCGTTGAGTGCCTAACGTGGCACTCGCATGACGAGGTAGTTATGTCGCGTGTTCGAAATTTAATATGGATTTTTAAAAATCTACGACATGTGATGCCTCAAAAGACACTAAACAACATTTATATAGCACTCGCACAGTCAGTTATCACATACTGCCTGCCTGTTTGGGGAGGCCAGTAAAACGAAATTTCTAGAGTTAGAAAGAGCCCAAAGGTCACTTTTAAAAGTAATGTATTTTAAGCCATATAGATATCCCACAGTCGACTTATATAGAAGTAGTGGACTATTATCAGTCAGGAGACTATACCTTCTAAACATCACTTTATATTTACACAAACATCTTCCAGTTAACTCAGACAGACAGGCTAAGAGGCGGAAAGGCTTACTCTCCACAGGTACGTACGGTATTTGCAAGGCGTCAGTATGTATGCCAATCAGCCTTCATATACAACAAAATTAACGCAAATCTAAAGTCCCACTGCGAGGCCTCGCATCAATGCAAAAAAAGTCATAACTGAGTGGTTAAAAACTCTAACATATAAAGAAACAGAGCAGATTCTAGTCAGACTTACGCGAATACTTATCTTCTTAATAATAATGTTATAACTTGTGATTGCATAGTGAGTGGCACTATTAGCAAACACACATAAACACAATAACATTCACGCGCGCACATAAACATACACACACACACGAACAAGCACACACACAAACACATCCTCACACACGCACACATACACACACGCACACATACACACACGCACACACACACACACAAACCTACACTACTACTAGCTAGCTACCACACACTACTATAGTCACACATACGTATACTCACAATTACACACTACACGGACCTGCTAATTAGTCTACAGTTCATTGTTTTCTCTTTGTTTATTTGTTTTTCTTTTAAATTAGTTCATAAGTTTAACTTTATAACGTCTCAATATTGTCAACTCTCAATTAAGGGAAGGAGCGAGACAACCCCGACACAAGTATTATTAATTACATACTGGGGCTGTTTCATTCACATTTGTAAATGTAACCGTTTGAGACACAATAAACAATTTTATTTTATTATTATTTTATTTATTTATATTTTGGACATGCATGAGCGACCAATGCTTCAGGATTTGGCTCTCCGCTTTGTCCGACACCTCGCTCAGAAGCGTGTTGGTGCTACGCCTTACCCCAGACCACAGGCAAACAGACAGGGAGGTATTAGACCATTCCAGTTGAATATAAACAAAATAAATTCAGAGTTATTGATTCGTAAAGTTGTACTGTACCTGCAACCACATCAGTAAAACAGTGCACCATGTGGTAGAACATATCCACGAGCGTCGTCCCGAGCCGCGCTCCCAGGTTGTACATTAACGGTACACTCACTTTTAGCCACCAGCACATTTTCACAACACTAGCAGCTTCAGTATTCGCGGCTTTCACGCCGATAACGCCGATATCATATTTTATCATCTAACAAGGTTTTTGTATAAATTATCTTTTTGATGATTGCCTCTGTCAACAATTTGGGCCATTGACGGAATTTGTTGAACTACAACTTCCTACATTACTTTGTGTTTATAATCAGTTACCTATAACTGTTCCAATTCAAATTGTATGTTCTACGTCAATTTAAGGATATATATATAAGAGATAGAAAGAAGAGACGATTATGTGAAAGTTAAAATAATAGCAAGGAGGTAAACACTTAGGCCGAGATCTATAAACGTTACATAGCATGTGCTTTGACTTAGACATGTTCTCGTTTCTATCATGCACATGTAGTTTGAAAGTTGTGTGACAGTGAATAAAATAATGCTTAGCCAAAGTAGGTGCATATGCCAAGTAACGTTTATGGATCTCGTCCTAAGATGACGGGTGATTTTTTTTTTTTTTTTTTTATTTGTGATGGGTTTGCTCTTGACTCTAGTCTAGGTCAGAGGTGACAGAGACAAAGTCGACGATGGAGTGAGCTTACCCAGAAGAAGCCTGTTCACTCTCACTTTGAAGAGATTAGGGTTGTACGTGATAGAGATGATGTCAAATGATGGAGAAGCAAAAGAAGAAGAAGAAGAAAAAATGTAGCTTTTCGGAGCCATGAAGGATATCAAAGTTACAAACCTAGACATTATATCTAAAAGGGTGTATGACCTAACGTGTGACATTCAATTAGAATCAATTGTAATGATATTAATTCGTGAATCAGACGTGAGTCACCGTCTCCGACTTTTAAGAGCTGGTGGTCACTATTCAATTAGGAGTATCAAGTTATCTGAATACACAGATCTATGGCGAGTCGTAAAAGATAATATAATTGGAAGGCACTGCAATAAACACTGTCATAGGAATAATGAATGATGGGCGTGTTATTCCCTTGATAAGACTAACAAATTATGAATATGGATAATAATATCGGTTCATAGTGTTTTGACAAAGCCAATGCACACCAGAATAGGTTTATTGATATTAATTTGTCGTGAATATTCCAATAGGCATGCTTTGTTTGACTCAAGAATCGAACCTACAGATAACGTGTAGCCGAGCTACCAACTTTGCTGACTCTGTAATTTTTTCTTCCCTCTCTAAATCTAAATCTCTAAAAAAGATCTATTCTACAAACTTAATTAGTCCTTTATTTAGGATCACTTTTTTACTCAGACACATTTCACACAACTCCACAAAGACACTGCTATTAGGTATCTGCACTTTAATTAACTTTACTATAAAATGTAACCAACTGAAAGTAATCCAACCCACCACGTATGGGGGTCGGGTGTCACTCGCACTGTTCTAATAAGGAGTAAACAAATAATTGTTCCACGCCACCATTGCTTTTTTATTGTTTTTTATAACGACTAGCTTACATCCGCGGTGGCGCTTGGGTAAGGAACATCTGTATTTTAATATTGTGGGCTATGTTTCCTGACCGTTTCTGTTAGCCTGGTATTGTGGTGGAATTTTGAGGTGGTCAGTAGGTTATCATCCTAACTTATATTATAAATGCGAAAGTGAGTTTGCTTTCCCGCTAAAACGCCTGAACGGATTTGCATGAAATTTGGCACGTGGGTAGACCATGACCTGGAATGGGACAAGGATACTTTTTATTGCAGTAGTACGTTTCAGTTATATAATTTTCAACGTCAACGCGGGCGAAGCCGCGGGCAAAGACTAGTTTCTCATAAGACTTGATTAAAATGCTCATTAAAAGATCCTTAGTATCCATTCACACAAACCGGCTCCGAGAGGAGGGTACATTTAGATCGCGTTTAAAAAAGAGTTTTGGGTCATTGAAATAAGGTTGATTACTGATTTTCATTTCAAAAAAGAAGTGAAATGAAAATCAAACTTATTTCAATGACCCAAAACTCTTTTTTAAGCGCGATAAAAGTGTATGTTACTTATAGTTTTTATTGCACTCCATTGCTGTTATCTATTCATGTACAAATAGTTTCCTTTTTCAGTTTTTAAAATGCTTTTGAAACAATTGAAAATTATTACTTTCAACAAACAAACACATTTTATTTGAATAAGTATTGATCATACAATATGCCAGTGACACTGTGTATACAATGCATATTAAGGACGTTTTCGGTTGTTCATCATTCTTATCGATATAACTTTTATTAATTACTAGCTTTTGCTCGCGGCTTCGCCCGCGTGGTGGTCGGAAATTATCCCACGGAAACGTGCTACTGCAATAAAAGTATCCTTTGTCCTATTCCAAGTCATGGTCTACCCATATGCCAAATTTCATTCAATTCCGTTCAGCCGCTAACACGGCACGGCACGTTAAAGAGTAACAATCAAATAAACAAACGAACTCACTTTCGCATTTATAATATTATTAGTGAGGATGACATATCTTTTTCATTAATACATTGCATCACTGTTTCACAATAAAAATAATATTGATTTCAACACCTATACCAACTGGTATCGACTCAAAATGGTTAAAATAACCCGTTTGAAGTATGTACTTCTGGTGCTTAGTTATTTTTAATTGACCAGTTGTATTCTAATTTATACCAAACGTATTGGATATAGATGTGCTAGTAACATGCTCATTCTATTTTATCGATACTTTGCCATTGCGGCCCATCCCTACACACACGTCCCCCACACGACACATGTTGTTCAGGAAATAAAAGAACAAAAAAGTGATGAGAAAGTACAAGCTCACAGTATTGTCATTAATATTACTCGTCTACCTACAAGTTCTGTGCACGTTGTCAGTGAGATGAAATAACATCACGCCCGTACCCCTAAGGGCTAGGCAGAGGTGTACCTACAGGTATAGGGAACGTATATCTTGGAGACGCTTCGTATGTGCTCGCGATGCTCAGAATGAGGGAACGACGAAGAAGAAGAATATGTAACGAGCCTCTTACCATCAACCGAGCATAAATCCAGACTCCGGGCTACTATTGAGAAATTTCAGATAAAAAAGCAATAACACTTTGCCCAACCACCTGGGAACTTCATTCTCAGCAGTAGCTTTTGCACCCAATGAGGTGGACTAATAAAACCGAATCAATTTCACCGACGCTTAGTACAAGGCGCTTTCACAATTTACATTTCAAATTAGACTCCTCAATGGCCTAATTTTCGTCGCGTTTGTGACAAATAAGCAGCTGCATCGCTGTACAAGGTCAATTGATGAAATTGCTGAATGAAATTATTGTTGCGTACTTCAGTCAGTAATATATAATACTTTCGTCATTTGTGCTTGTTTATTAATCCAGAGATATTAATGTTTTTCAAATGCTTTTAATCTTCTGCTTTTGTAACGATAATAATAAAAAATGTTTTAAAATATCTTACCTCTTCGAATTCCAAATCGATTCTCGAAGATACTAAGGATATATCCTAGAAGCGACTCGTCCTTCTCTCTTCTGTAGTTGACATCACAATAGTCCTTGTTCAGCTGCACTGGCTCTAGGTACTCCTCCACTGGTAATTTGGTCTGCTATGGTGGAAATATTGTAGTTAAGTATCATAACCGAAATAATGTAACACAATCATCATCATTCTCCTGTCCTTATCCTAGTTTATTTGGGGTCGGCGCAACTTTATTTCTCTTCCATACTTCTCTATTAATCGTCATCTCGGTAGTCAGTTAGTCACCCTCTTTCTAGCCATATAATCTTCTACGCAGTCCATCCATCTTTTCTTTGATGAAGGTAACATAAGTAAGAAAAGCGAAGAATGAAACCTTTTTTCTCAATTACAATACGTTATCGTAGGTTTGACAAAGTAATGTTTGTGGATGTTTGTATTATTTGAATAATAACTTAATACTACAAGTACTTAATGTATGCATACTTAGGTAGCTGGAGTATGCAACTCTTACTCAATCCTATTAAAAATGATCAGTTTGAACTTACTTGATCTTTCACTTCGCTGCCATCAACTGATTGCCTGTTAACATGTACCGAGTCATACATATTAGCAACACTGTCACTATTCTCATAAATATTTGAAGATTTCTCACTCTCCACAGTTTGTATCTGCCTTTCCTCTAACATCTCCTGTTTCTTGAAGAAAGGGACTTTGAAGGACTGGAACAGTTCTTGAATCTTGACTATACAAGGTTTGACATTAGGTACTCTAGATTCCACAGGCTTTTCTATTTCTTTTTCTACTTCATTGTAACATAAGTCTTCGTAAAAATGATCCTCAGGACATTTTTCACTCAACTCTTCAGGAGTAGATAGTGTTTTATATTTGGGTCTAGATTCAGGTTTCTTATAAGTTCTAGCTATGTAATACCTACTGTTTCTTTTCATGGCGTAATATCCTCTGTCGTTTGTACTTTCTTGTCTTGAGAATCTCGCCCTTAAGTCGAAGAATGGGTATTCGTATGAGCTTAGTCTGAATAGTTTCTTTTTCTTTGGAGAACCAGCATCCATAGGCAAGTATGATGGTGTTCTTTCAGCTTTTTGTTGATTTCTGTATAGGAAACTCTTTGCTGGTACAAGTCTTCTGATCAATTCTTCTACTGTGCTCATTGAGTGTGTGGTCGTATGTACATTTTCTTCCTTTTTTCTGTGAGTTACTGTTTGATACTGGCACTCAATATCATTTTGATCGGAAATGGTACTTTTTGTTTGAATGTCGACTGTTGTTGTTTTTTCGTTGTAATCAATTTTTTCCATTGTTGCGTTATTGTCTTTGTTTTCTAAATATTTGTTGGGATTCAGTTTCATATCTTCGATGAATGTCATGAATTTCTTTGCATTCGCTTTCGGTCGCCATAACTTTACGATTCCTTCGCTGACGTCCTGAAAATAGGTATACCTAATGAGATTTTTTTTTAATAAAAAAGATGAACAACTTTCTCCATGGGACCAACATCGTAATCACGACAACACAATCAGCTGCAATACTTGGGTCGAGTAGATATTGAAGTTTTCTATGGGACAGCTGATGATTTTTTTGCGTTTCCGATGTTGGCCCCATAAAGAAAGTAGTTCAGTTGTTTAATGGATTGTACTCAAGTATGCCCTCAAATATGACCACACATCTGTTACACGCTGTGTAGATACAACAAAGCCAGCCAATAAATAATAATCTCACCAACCAACCATTTTTGAATTTAAGTTTCGTGCAAAGTAAAGGTGATGATGTTCGTTTATTACGCAAATTAAATTATTCAGATGAAGGCTCTTAATCTAGTCTTTATTAATTTAATTAGCCTGTCCAAATTGATAAGGTTAATTACTGTCCATTTCATTGTTTATTACATGTGTCATGGCCGGTAGTCCACTCATTTGCGTTCGTGTTTTGTATCGTTTATATTAGCATTGTTTATAACGTTACCGACATTTCCCATTCGTTATTTTCGAAATGGAACCAAAACTGTTCCATTATGATTATGAATCTAATAGCACACAACGGAAATAAAACATACGTCACATAACTTGCATACATAAAAAAACTTTTTAGCAAAAAATAAAACCGACTTCCGAAACAAAACACTACAAAGTGAAAAATAATTTTAATTTCGGTAGTCGGTGTCTTTGGTTTTGTATTTTCGTTTTTTGACACCGACTTCCGAAGTTAAAGTTATTTTTCACTTTGTAGTGTTTTGTTTTGGAAGTCGCCTTTATTTTTTGCTAAAATGTTTTTATTTTTCACTCTTCAGTTGTGGTACTTACCCCACACAAATTCGAATACCACTATCTGCTATGTAAATAACGATAAACTAAATGGAAAAAATACGCATTATTGAAGCTAACTCAAAAACTACCCAAGCAAAGTTAATAAAATTTATATGGCACCACCCTTTCAAACAAAAAAGAATTTTTCAAATCGGTCCTTCCGTCTTTGAGTAATCGCGTAACAAACATACAAAAAAAAAACATACAGACAAATTGAGAACCTACTCCTTTTTGAAGTTGGTTATAAACAAAATCGCGCCTGTATTACCCGAAAAGGGCGTTTGCGATCAGAGCTGGAAGAAAAGGATTTTAATTATTATTTCTTTGTTGAGGATTGGTAGATTAAAAACATATTATAAATGAATGCATGATGACTGAATTGTGTTGTAGGTTACTTTTGGCCAGAAAAATATCATCATCCCTAATAGGCGGGGGTAAGGTAGAATAATAACAGCGGGAGTAGGTAGTACTCTCCGTACTTCCTAACTTATAATTGCGAAAGTTAGTCTGCGTGTTTGTTACGCTTTCATGCTAAAACGGCTGTACTGATTTAGATGAAATTTGGCACATGGCTCGACCATGACCTGGGTTAGGACACATAGCACTTGTTATTCTGGTAGTACGTTCATGTGTGATAATTTCCGAGCTCCACGCGGGCGAAGCCACTAATATTATAAAAGCGAAAGTTATTCTGTCTGTCTGTTACTTTTTAACGTCTTAACAGTTGAATGAATTACTATGAAATTTGGCACACGTGTGTAACATGGGATACTTTTATCCCGATAGAGCGTTGACATGGGATAATTTCCGACCTCCATACGTGCGACGCGATCACGCGACGCCCGCCGCGAGCAAAAGCAAGTATCAAAACTATTCTAATATCAAAACCTACGAGTAGTACTTCATTAATATTCATACTCACAAGTAGTTTCCTCCCATCCAGGCGCCTCTCCCTGGCGAACTCCACAAACACCTCTAAGTCCCATCGTTCTAGAAGTGTCACTACTCCTTCTTCGTCTAGCTCTTCCAGTCTCTTATACTTCTTCTCATGTTTGTCCATCATCTGCCAATGAGGATAGCTTCATGTACAGATATCCCTTCAACTACTTTTTTAAACCTCCTAAAAAGCAGTGTTAATTTTTTTGCTGCGTATTTTCTGGTGTGCAATGAAGTATACAATATGTAACCCACATATATATGCAATAAATGAAAGCACAAGTAATACTAGTCTACAGAAGTATAGCAATATTAAATATTAAATTGAAAATGTTAAATTTTCAAACAAAATTGACAGGCCAGTTGGCGTGGTTGGTTAAGATACCACCACTATCATGTCGCAGGTCGTGAGTTCGATTCCCATCCAGGACAAACATTTGTGTGCATGAACATGTCTGTTTGTTCTGAGTCTGGGTGTAATTATCTATATAAGTATGTATTTACAAAAAAAAGTAGTGTATGTAGTATATCAGTTATCTGGTTTCCATAGTACAAGCTCTGCTTAGTTTGGGATCAGATGACCGTGTGTGAAATGTCCCAGGATATGATTATACGATAAAAAAAAATTCATTCAGTAAAAGTAAATTATACTTTATACTTTAGACAACCGAGCTGGCCACCTGCCCTAATGCCACCCATTCTGCAGTGTGAAAACTTGCTTAAAATTAAAACTCTACTTTTTGACCTAATTGCTGGACCGATTTCGTTCATTTTTTGTAGATCGTCAGCAAAGGCGATAACAAGTATACAGGGTTATTGGTAAAACACCAACAACCTCTTAAGGGGTCATTGCATCATTATGAACAACTTTTACTATGGGATCAAACCTGAAATCGCCGAAAAAAAATCAGCTGTTCAGTAGATTTTGACGAATTACGCGAACATAAATGTACCGAACAGCTGATTTTTTTTGCGATTTCAGGTTTGGTCCCATAGTTAAAGTTGTTCATAATGATGAAAAGGGAAGTAAGAACCCTAAGAGGTTGTTGGTGTTTTACCGGTATGGTTGCATTTATTGCATACCTACGTGTGGTTTCCATACCGTATATAAACTAGCAGTTCAGCGAACAGTAAACCTCACGAGCACAAACTTTTTGGAACAATTAATATATCACTAAAGTTATTTAAAATGGTATATTTACCAACTTAAAGTTACCACCTTTCAAATAAAAAAGAACCATCGAAATCGGATCTCATAAGACGGAGATTTCCAGTAGCCCCCTTTTTGACCCTTTTTGGAAGAAACCAAGAAGCCCAAAAATCCCATTAAAAATCTCTGACGGCAAAAAAAAATCTATAAATTCGTAAAACCTGTATACCAAGTTTCATCTAGATCGGTTGTAAAATACGAGCTGCCGGTCTATTTTGTAAAAATATCACCGTGAAAACTAAGGTGAAGTGTGCTGTCATTCCACCTGATGCTAGGGATTGACACTATTGACAGCTCACTCCACGCTCACCTCACCTAAGTTTTCACGGTGAGATTTGTACAGAATAGCACTGCTGTAAGGAGTACGAACTCACTGACAGACGAAAGCAAATTTTGCCATACTTGAAGCAGAGACGCTTCGCTCGCTCGGTCAATAAATAAATAAATAAACATTGGATTTCTTTTAATAAACCAATAAATATACTTAGCCAGTGTGCGTGCATACATTATACATTACATTTGGGTAGTCAGAAGCTCAAAATCTGAAAGTCTGGCAACTAGTCTTAGTATCGTTTTATTCAGTGGTTGGGTGAGATAGGCAGTCGCTCTATGGTACAATTCTGGAGTTCAGCTGCATCTGATTAGACTGGGAGCCGACTCCCACATAGTGGGGAACAGGCAGGCAGATGGTGATGCTGAGGAATTTATATATTTACGTTCGCATTAGAAGCAACATCAACGCTGCTGTTGTTCTTGACAGATAAATATTTTTACATTATCCTGACTAATATTATAAATGCGAAAGTAAGTTTGTTTGTTTGTTTGTTACCTTTTCACGCCTAAACCACTGAACCGATCATCCTGAAATTTTGCATATACGTTGTCAGGTGTACAGAAACGGATATAGGGTACTTTTCATCCCGAAAAAAAGTATTGTTCCCGAGAAAAACAACAATAACGTTTTTATGATAATAGATGGCGCCACGTGTCTTTCGAATTATGATTGAATTAATACGTTTTCACGCTAAAACTGCTGAACGGATTTGGATAAAATTTGGCATATGGGTAGACTATGACCTGGATTAGGATATAGGATACTTTTGATCCCGGTAGTACGTTCCCGTGGGATAATTTCCGACAACCACGCGGGCGAAGCCACGGACTAGTAATAAATATTTTTAATTGTATGAGGCCACTATTACAAGTAAATAGGTGTTTAGGTTTACGTCATTCCTGTTTCTATTAGATTGTATTTCTATTTATTTTATTTATTGAAAATGACGGCGCAGCAAGTGGCTCCGGCCAGTTTTGTTACGAACTTTCTGGAATCACCGAAAAGGGCGGGTAAGAGCTAGTGACACTGCCTGGTGACAGTCACTCTAGCAGAGCTTTGCATCGTTGGTTGCGTGGCGGCTGTCTTCTGATGACAGAGACGGTGTCAGGGGAACTACGTCCACGAACTGCTATATTCCGGCACAATCGTGATGATATTCCAGCTAAGGAACCACTAATACGATGAGCACTTCTGGTAAAGGCTATCCTGCGCTGTTAAATACATAAAATAAAATAAACAGATTTTTAAGCAAGTTGATTCCTTGCGTCAATTCGCTTAACAATTAATTTCCTTAATTTTACATAAAAGGTACTTACTAATAAAAAACGTACCACTTCAACAATCACAACATAATATCCACCAATGTTTCAATAAACTTCACTTCATATCCACCTCTCGTTCACACCCACAGTAATATAAATAAATGTATCTATATCGTGAATAAACTGGACGCAACCGACCTCTCTGCTGAGCCTCATGCGACAGAGTCGTGAATGAGACATTGAATTGGACACAATTAGCTTGATTGGTAGTCAGCCATGGTGGAGGTGTGATGTGTCGCGGGAAGATAGAGTTCGGTTCTGTCATGATATTAAATTCCATCACAATTCTTATATCCCGTTTCCTAGTACTAAAGCTGACTATTAAAGTTGACTGGTAGAAAATGCCTCAGGCATTAAGTCCGCCTTTGTACGGTATTTGTTTTTTTACTTGTGAATAAAGTTTTAATAAGTAAATAAAGCTCTTTGCTCTAATAATAGTGAGCTAGTTATCACTGATGTATAATGTCTAGATAAAGGTAGATTAGATATCGTTGTACTGAATGATGGAACATTCCTGAGGATAGAAGATATACTCACTTGCGATATATTGTATGTAAGGCACATTTGAATATCAGTAGCAAGGTGGGGTCTGACTAATAGACAGGGTGAATGAAAATTAACATAATATTCACAGTTACTTCTGCTGTGCGTGTTTTCTCCATGAGAAGAAAATATATTAGGTACTGCCAATTTGAAGCCGAGTTGTTGTCCCATGCCCATGTTGCGTCTATGGTTTTATGGGCCCACAAAAACCAGCCTCAACCCAGTTCTTACATATGAAGAGCAGAGTCTCAAGAGAAGCACCGTCTGACTTAAATATGACTGTACCTGTGTTATTATATTTTTATTATTACTGTTAAATGGGCATTAGGACGACATCTTCCCCAAAGGTGGGGGCTCCCGTATTTTCGAGGCGGGGGGGCTCAGTAGCCGTCGCTTGGTCGCCCACGGTGAAGCGAAAAGGTACCCGAGGAGGGGCCGCTCGTCAGGGCTTTTCCCAGGAAGTCGACAACGGTCAACAAGTATGTTGCGGAGCCGCTTGGGAGACATCGCAACAGAGGCGGGCCGCGATGTCGTATGGGAGGCATCGCGGCTCAGGGTTGGAGGCTGCGGCGGGATAGGAGTGCTGATATTGTGATGCGCCGCTCTCCCTACCTTCCGCGGCCTTGACGGAGTCGCCACCGTCTGATGGCGGTTGCGGTGGGGCCGCAGGGGAGAAGGAGTGTCAGTATTTCGTTGGCCGCTCTCCCTATCCTCTGCGGCCAAAAAGTGGTAGGTCGCCAGGCTACTGATCTGACCGGTCGCAGTGGGACCAAGGGTGCCTAGACACGGGTTCGTCTATTGCCCATGTGCTGGTTTGGTCTCTGGAGTGGTCATGGCGTGCAATGTGTTCTTGTGCGCCGGTGATAGGAGGTAGTCCCCAGAGGAGGGTCCGGTGACGGATAGCCGCGGCGGGTTCGCAGTGAGTGCTAACGCGTACCCGTGTTCCCGCCACAAGCGGCAGAGGAGGAAAGCGTGGAGTTTTAGTGGGTTGGAGTCCCTCATAACTGTACTATTTCTGATGAAATTGAACTCGAATTAAAATCGACTCTAATGAAAAATATCTTTAATAAGAGCGGCTGGCTTATGCAGGTCTTAATAACAGCTGTCTGCAGTCCTCAGTGGCACCTCACACAAACTCTCACACACTTGACGAGGTTAATAGAGTCATTAGACACCACATGAATACCTGCCCATGTCTAACACACTTTCACCCACTTTGCACCTTAACACAACAGCTTACAGTCCACTACCGCTTGCCACGAGTGCTGCTTTAAGTGTGCTGATGAAAATACCATCAATTCTGCGGTTCCAGTAGCCCTTGATACTTAGACTTAAGGTCAAGAACTGTGTGTGGCAGGTGACTAAGTGATGTTCTGAAGAATGAGAGTCAATTGGCGAGGTGATGTCATTATGTTTGATTGTTTCAGACTGTGTTGGTTTTATATTAGTTGGTTGACAATCAGCCTATATATTATTAAATAAATTATTTAGGATTAGGATAGGATTTAGGAATGATTTTTCGAAATTCCACCACTAAGGGAGTGAAATAGGGGATGAAAGTTTGTATGGAAAAAATCGCATCGGAAAGAAGTACCTCTGTAATCTTACAAAAAGTACTAGGCTTGCATGAATTAACGATAATAGTTTAATCATTAGTATTACGCTTCTAATAGAATTTAGATGAAATTTGTCACAGGTAGTTTATAACATGTATTAACACATAGAATACTTTTTATCCCGGTAGTACGTTTCCGTGGGTTAATTTCCGACTTCCACGTGGACGACGCCTGGCAAAAGCAAGATAGGAAAATAGAAAGTTGGAATCCCCGTCATAATATTAAGAAATTTTAACCCTCCAAGCATGTGCAATGGCACAAGAGTAACTTCAAGACAACGTGCCAGCATCATCACCGGGCCTTTTAACTCCGATAGTACTCTCTGCGGGATATTTTATGACATTCACGCGAGCGAAGCCGCGGGAAATAGCTATTTAAAAAATAATTTTATAATCACTCGTCAGCCATCAGAATGTAAAAATCAATAACTTAAGTACATCCCGCAAAACCTAAAAAGCCGACCTCACTAACTAGACAATTTTAATTGATTAACCAGATAAAATATTGTCTGGTTATTGTATTGTCTGTTTTTCTACAAAATCGAAATTTTAGTCTTTTTTGTCTCGTTCTTTTCCAAATACACCAAATTTCTGAAACTCAAGCATTGTATTTATGTTAAACCAATTACGTTTTAATTGGCAAAGAGTCTAGTTTTTTCAACGTAGATCTCTATGGAGAAGAACGGTCAAGAAACTCGAAGAATATTATCATTATTTTAACATAAGATCCAGATAGGATTTCCATTTAACCTAGTAAGTGGAAACAGTTGACCAGTAACGCGAACTTGATGGAATCAATGATATTGTGTCGGTTCACCTGATCTTAAAAGATGCCTATGCAAGCCGAAGAATCCCGAATGTTCCGGTAGGTAGCTGTGCTCCATGGTGTTCCCCAGCCAGGACCACACGATATGCAGAGGAGCTCGTGGCTAAGTAATAACAGCCGCACGGTCGATCCATCAGGTTAAGCTACGCTTGCCGGGGTTGGTCTGTGGATGGCTGACCATCTTTACATACTGAGACTCCTCCGTGCCTCGGAAATCACGTTAAGCCGTTGGTCCCGACTGTCATTAGAGGATCTTTGGCAGTCGTTATGGGTCGTCAGAAGCCCGAAAGTCTGACAACCAGTCTTACCAAGGGGTATCGTATTACCCAATAACTGGGTTGGGGAGGTCAGATAGGCAGTCGCTCCATGTAAAATACTAGTATTCAGCTGCATCCGGTTAGACTGGAAGCCGACCTCAACATAGTTGGGAAAAGGCTAGGCTGATCGATATTATGGACATCGACGCGCAAATTGTTAACATGAATTCAGCAATAGTGATTATAGAACAGTATCAGGTGATGATGATCTAAATATAACAAATAAATTGAAGGTACCTGTGAATTGGCATGTAGGTGATCGTTTTTGTCGTCATTATTCGTGTCATAGGCATCTAATCGTTTAATGTCAACCGATAAGATATCGACTACTTCAGCGACTGAATACAAAGAAAACAACTATGTCGTATAAATGATATCTTATTTATTTTGAATACCTCCATTTTTTATATAATTTTTGCCTCCTACGTGACATACATTTATCAGTCTTTAATATCTATAATTTGATTTGGAATACACACTTAATAGGGTGATGATTTCTATCAACAGTGTACAAGAACTTTGGTTGAATGTAAAGAAAACCGATGAAGGAATGGGTCTACTTTTTACTATTATAGAGATTCCAACATTAAAATGGATTGTCAATCACCCTATAAGGAAACAATTGGTTCTCAAAACCAACCAGCCAACTACTCAATAGTTATGTCGTCATTCTGGCTTATCTAGACAAAGCCTGATAAGCAACGCGTTGATAATAAAAATAAGCCCCAGATAGAAAAGTAGAAGTCCTTTTCACTTAAACTGTATAGTCCAAAATCATATTTTCGTCAAGCATTTTTGGAATCACAGTCCACGTCACACAAATCAGCTGATCCTGCACAATACATCGTACATCTTATGAGCGACTTCTTGTCCAGCAAAACCGATGTAGCAAGAGTTGTGACTTGGATGGATCTTTCCAGGAGTCACCGACAGCTGGTACCTCGCTCTTCCGACGTACAAAGTCTCTCCTGACGCTGTTCTGCCACCAGGAATCGCCCCAGGAGGAACATTGCCGTTTGAAGCTGGAACCCAGCGCAGATCATCAGGCTTAGCACATAAAACTTCGATGTTCTGCACTGATATCTCCTTCCCTTCGTAGACGATTGATGCGGAGTTGTGTCGTACAGATAACTTGCCAGGCATCAGGTCTCCATTATGCCAAGCTCGGATCACCCAGAGGGGACTGCCATCCCAGCCTTCATGTCCGCCAACAACTGCTCGTCCAGTCAAAGAGCTTGCCATCATGGCGGTCGTGGGCACCCAGTCGAAGTCTCCAGAAGACTCCACTACTGATACTTGATTATTATTATCGGTGACTGTAGTCTCTCCATGGTAGATGTAGTTGGTAATATACGTGGAGTTGGGCCCGGTTTCTGGTGGTGGCGGTGGGTGCGCCGGTGGTACTGCCACGGGGATCATCATGGTCCCAGGAACGTAGTATGGTTGTGGGTACTGTGAAGGAGGGTACCCGAAATCTGGTGGAGGTGGGTACATTGGATGTTCTGACGGTTGGTACGGAGGCGGCCAACCGCCCGGCGGTGGTGGGGGTCCGTAATGTCCGTACGGGTGTCCAGAATAACTCATGATTGCACTGAATTTCACACAATACTGAAGTGTTCGATCTAGTGAACGGTTTATATCAGATACTCGTGTATCTCGTATCTTATCATTCTGATAAGTCGATGATTCATGTGTTGTGCGTTACTCACAATAAAACAAAATAACTTTCGCTTAAATTAATATTTATTGTTCAGTGTTAATGTTACATAATAATAATTTATTATATCTAGTTTTATTACTATATTAACCTTAAGATAGTTTGAAGACATTTTGTACAAGAAGAAAGTTCGTTCCATAAATAAGAATGACATAGACAATCGTCCTACGATCTTATTGATAACAAACAAAGAATCTACTTAATTCGTCAATATATAAATTATTTTCACACTAAATAGCATGACGTGTTTCGTACGTGTTCTTATTTACTTATTCATGTATGCGTCACTAATAAATGTATTAATTGTTATGCTCGACATATAGTGTAATAGCAATCTACACGGACTCCAAGAGTAAAGTCATGGTATTATAATTTCAGATATTACGTGCAGTGATTCATCAATATTTTTCCTAACTAACAGATTTGATTAATATAACAATGGTCCTTGGAGACTTTAAACATTAAAGACACGACAAGGACCAAACATTTTCACATGTAATATTCATCCAAACGTATGCTGCTTCTGGGTATTTGAATTATAATTACATTTTTTTATATCTTTATGATCAGCAGATTGTTTCAGAAGACATTCTATTTGTAGAAGACATTGTTATGGGTCTTAATAGATTTGCAAATAATGAAGATGGTGCATCAAATGAGCATCAATAAGGGACAATACTTAAGCAGATTTACCTAGCTGAGTAGCAAATCTTTTAACCACGGAAATAACTCGTGATGTGTATGACAGAACAGTAATAAATAATAGTGAGACAACAGTTTAGACATTGATGCGCGTCCGTCAGGTGAGCACCACAGCCCTGAAGACGCAGCGGTTGCCATCCATCAGCGCCGGCCACACGAACGACTTGATGAGGTCGGAGCGCCGGTCGCGAGCGTCGCGACTTTCTGTTGAGAAACGAACGTGCTTCTCTGGGTTCATTACCACTGGAAAAGAAGGAATATGTTTGAGTTGTATATCCTATATTTTTTTACATAATATATAATTTAACAGACTTTAAATAATAATATTAATTTGTACATGTATATGTTTATAAAACAGGACATAAAAAATCTTCCGCATCGCTATCAACAAGAAAATTGCCCAAATGGCAAAATGGCAATTCGAAATACATTACACTTAATATCTTTCAAAGCTTTTTTAGGGTTCCGTACCAAAATAATAAAAAGGAACCCTTATGGTGCGACTCAGTCTGTTTGTACATATATAACATATATCAGAACGGTACAAATGGTGATCTCAACGGTGAAATTAATTTCTTCTAGACAACCATTGGATTTTAAAAAAACTGTAAAAGGAAGGGGCCGCAACGCACTTCTTGCAGCCAGTCGCAGGTCCGGTTGTAAGTTTACTCTTGAGCATAACATCTAACCTGGTGTGAAGTCAGTATCGATCCTGAGCGGCGGGGAGTGCAGACTGATGGTCCAGGCGGCACGGCAGGCGGCGGCCACCAGCGCGTGCAGGGCGGCACACGACGACAGGCACGGGTACTCGCGGAGAGTGCTTACCACCTGAAAAGAAGAGCATGGAGAAGAGCGTTAGAATATTATTATTGGTTATTGGTAAAACACCAACAACCTCTTAAGGGGTCATTGTACTCAGCATTATGAACAACTTTTACTAAGGGTACCAAACCTGAATTCGCGAAAAAAAAATCAGCTGTTCAGTACATTTTGACGAATTATGCTAACATAAATGTACTGAACAGCTGATTTTTTCGCGATTTCAGGTTTGGTTCCATTGTAAAAGTTGTTCATAATGATGAGTACAATGACCCCTAAAGAGGTTGTTGGTGTTTTACCAATAACCCTGTATTTGAGTGATAGAGAGAGACAAACATGTTCAACCAAACCATCACTGTCATGACTGGACCGGTCCACTCAAATCTGTGTGGTTATTTCCTCAAAAGACCATCTCAAACACTAATCTACATGCTCCTTATATGGCCTGACCAAAATTATTTCTGGACTTCAAATGAATTTGTTTCGGTCTTTCTTCTCAGAGCAGTCTGATAGGAAGCATTGAATTTATCTGGTTTTAAAAAATAGTTAATTGGTAAGACGTGTTTTTTTTTTTAACCAATTTACAGAAATAAATATCAATTATTACTTTAACTTGTTAATATTCTAAAGGAGAATGTGTACAGGTCCGATAAATGATCTCAACCTGGTTGATAACAGTCCGCTCAGCTTCTCCCAGCGGGAAGCTGTGTGCTGTGGTGTGCAGCACCCTGGTAGCTGCTCCTAAGAGCCGCGTCACGCTGGGGTCACTGCTACTGCTGTCAGACTCCCCTACACCCAGTAGCGCCTTCATCTCGTTCAGACGACGGTCGCGGAGACTGATGACTGCGCGGAACGATAGCTGGAAGACGATAATACGGTAGATGTAGATAGAAACACATTTATTCGGTATTAAAGATTTCATTACAATATTATTTTCTACTTTTTGCTGTGCTTTACAGTGTCCGTAATGTTACCTTAGACTTACGTCATGGTAACGAATTATTAACTTTATGGAACGCAAATAAAGATATGAATATGAACATAAAATATCATCGTAAAGTAAAAGATAACTTTTTACTTTTGGTATAGTAATCTGAACATAATTTTAACGAAGCACTGAGTATGTCCACACCTACTCAAAAGGGTCCCCAACTACTTGTAGCAAACAAGTGTGTTAAACACCCAAAACTTGTTTTTAGATGTCACCATGCACTTCACAATAACACTCTCATTCTCTGAGAAGCTGACACAAAACAACAGTGACATGGGTCACTGTGTTGGTACAGGGTGGAAAAGGTATGTCTTTAGCGCATTACTGTATGATGCAACTAATACGACCCCATATTTCTGCAGGTATATAGAAATGCCAAAGCATTTTGTTTAATGACAGATTTCCGATATCCGCGTTTTCCTCATAAACATTGAATGTGGTCACCCATTTCAGTCGATGCCTCTTTTGTAATTAGCATTATAATATCGATTTCGACTCACATTCTGTCACGGATACAAAGATGAGTATTAGAAAACAATGGAAAGGGAATTTGCAAAGTCACCACCAGCTTCTGTATTTATATGATGTAGCAATAGCAACCACCTGATTTGCTTATTTATCTACGCTAGCTAAACATGCAATTGTACGAATGTAACAATTTATCTATTTGCTTGTGCTCCCTGAGCAGTGGACATTACTCACTGGCTATCTACGAGCCGCTCGTAGCAACATAAGAGTCGAAGTTGTTTGCTTGCAGTTACTTTAAATCTTGATTAGGATGTTATGGATGAACGTAAAATAATATCATGAGCTGTTCAGCAACACTTACAACAACGACAGAGAAGACGATCTTATACTTGAGGTGTGGCGTGTGGCGCAGCTGCTCCAGCGCCGCCAGCGCCGGGATCGCCTCGTCTGCGGCGCGGGACCACACGGCCGCGTACTGGGACACCAGCTTACTTCTGGAAATAGCAGACGGAATTATCAAAGTGGTTTCTCCATTAAAATACGGGTTGATTGGGATTTTGTTTTAATCAATAAATATAATTAATCATCAACATCTATCCACAGCCAGATTGAACTCATAATTGGGACGAATTTTTTTTTCAAAATCAAATTCAAATTATTTATTTGCTTAAAAAAGAAAGAAATTCAGTCAACTCAGAAACTTTTTAGCAGCTGTCTCTTTAGAACATAACAAGTAGGTTTTTATTGGTTACTCTTCAGAAATTAGCTAAAAGGACCAAACTGTAGACTATAAAGAAGAAATTCTACAAAAGTGTCTGTCAAGCTGTTTGTTCTTCAAATCATTACAAAAGACATGTTTGACTATGTGTTAGTATTTTTTTCATTTTATGTACCGTCCAGAAACCGTGTTATAGGAGGAAAGGTATACCTGTCAGGATGCTGCTGTGAGTCATCGCTGTCTGAATGGTAGCCGTCACTGGCGGAGTCGGTAGAGCGAGGGGTGGCGGCGTCGCTGTTACTGCTTCGCGCCTCCTCAGACATCTGGCTGAGGACTGCGGCACATCCACGAGAGTATGTCATCAATACCCCTGCTACCGGCCTGAAAGGAGTTATTGTTTTTATAACCATTGTTGTTCATTTGTTTATTTACTTACACAATGGTGATTGTTACTGGAGTCACCAGCACTCCTTAGGAAGAAAAGAAGGTGTGATAATGTGGCTGACTCATCATTTATGATGAGGATCTATTGCCGCGTGGCCATAGTCGTAACTAACTCCGCCATTTTCCCTTTCAACGTCATTCGAGCGCCGAAAGATATGTATGTTGGTCCCACAATATTGATAATTCATTATCCTCCCGACTTTACTCCACGTTATTTGGGATCTGTGCAGCATATATCTATATATATATATACGTACATGTATATCTTCATTCATTCATCTCTATTAGCTAGCCATCAATATTCTTTACTTACTACAGATTACATTTTACCTGAGACTCTAGTTCCCAGGTTAGGTAGTATTATTGGGTTTTCCATTGGGATTTCTGTGTAACAGGCTGGAGTCTAGTTTTGTGCCTAGTTGATGGCAAAAAGCTCTCTCCCATATGGAACTTAAACGGTGAAGCCTCTTCCTAATCCCTCGGGGAAAATGGCTTAATATTATGATGTCATTTGAAATTGAGGATAAAATTAAGTGTGCATCTATCTAACCAAGGTTTATCCTAGGTATCTAATACGATTCATTGATTGAATGGGCAGTAATCTACTTTCAGATTACAACCCAACCCATAAACTCCTTTACCGTCTTCCATTGTATTTTATACAGCTAAAACCATAACTTACTGTTATGACATACTCCAACATTTCACAAGCCTTGTCTCCGAAACTTCACATAACCCGAGTTTAACCCTAACGTGAACCACAAGTATATAACTCTGATTCCCACGTCTTCTGATCGTAAACTGGATCCGAACAATGGTTAGTTCTGAGACGAGTAAAAACTTATACAACGGAGAAATGGATGAGAAACTATTGTTGAAGAGCTAGTTTCATAAGAGGTGAAGAATCTTAATTTGATTCTGTGGTTCCGTTGGTGATAACGGGGTTTTATTCTTGAGTTAGTCTGCTTCAGTAAATTGATGCGTCTGACGTGGGTTACCTGTGATCTCTTATCATCATCGTCAACTCATCTGGTGGTTGGTTGTAACAGATCACTATTATCATCATTATTTACTATACATTTCTGATTCAAAGAGGATGCGACCATATGACAAATATTTGTGTTGGCTCTTCTCACTCTCACAAGACAATGTTAGTGCTCCATTTCTAGAACGTAAGAAAGGAAAGAAATTTTATATAGGTACCAAAAACTGAAAATGTTTTTAATAGAATATTCTCAGAGAAATGTAGCCTACTATTATTTATTTAATTTGTGCTGAAAAACAGTAGTTTTAGCTCTGGGATAATATATGCGGTTCAATTACCGAAGAATAAATACTTCTAAACTTGCTAACTATATACTTTTTATCCAGAGTAACACAAGCTTGCTGAGAGTAACACACTGCTGAGTACCGCAATGTTATAATCATACTCAAAGCGTTAACTTCAAGTAATGACAGGCACTTTTCAATTGCCAAGGACTGTCAGAAGAAAGATGATGCTAGTCGGCCATTCCAAAGTGTAGTAAGTTCCTCTGGAGAAGAAAAGACAAGAAACTCCAGCAGCTAGGTAACACTTAATTTCTCTAATTGACAGTTCCCTAAATCGTTAATAACGTCTCGTGTACTACTATATCAGAAACAAACGATATTTCACCATCGACGTAACAGATTGTTTGATCACCTCACAGACTCTCAAGTAACGATAGACTCAAACAAAAGGTATTAAAGTAAATTGACGTTTGTGTGAGCTTATCTAACTTTGCTATAGGATATATGATTTCCTAACCAGATTGGAAAGTGGAAACTGGCTTTCCATGTTTCTGTTCGAACAATACGACGTATAGTACTATAAATTCTTCTTTTACTTTTCATCACGTGTGTCTTATTGAAAATTCGAGTCAAGCATGTGGATGGTAAGGTTCGGTTTTAAATGGAAAGCTTATCTGATAGTTCGATAGTTTTTATGATGGAAAGTATTAGAGGCAATTGACAATTCATTTACTGAGATTGATATCCATGCCATTTGTATGTGATTCTTCTGTCTTGTCGGCACGAGCTATGTTAGAGTAGTAGATGCTGATCCAATATATACGGCAGTCTACAGGTTTGCTCACTGATGAGTGATATTTACACCCTGCTTCAGCTATACGTGTAATTCTGTTATTACGGTTTATGCTTATTGAACCCAAACAATAAGAAGGATCAATAGCCGTACCCAGTGCTGATAAATTTCTACTGATTTCTTGCGAGACATGCTCATATTTATAAGACACATATATAGGATTTGTAAGAGAAAGTAAAACTAATACTACTAGTATGTACAATACATAATTTATATTTGGGTATAGCATAGCACTAATAGGTTGCAGGAAATACAGCACTTAAGTGAGAGAATAGCCGTGAGAATTACGTACTTACTCATCTATGCACTTTAAAAAACATCTGAATATAGTGCTTACTACTATTTGAATTGGCACAGAGGTAGCAGCTTGCAGTCAGTCAGTTACAGGTTCTGAGTTCGATTTTAGTGCAAAATACAACATTATTGGCTCAGTGGCCAAATACACAAAAGTACGCACGACAAACGCACCTACGAGTTCTACCATGCACATGAAACTCTCGGCTGTATAAAGTTACACCATGAAGAGTTTGGTAACGCGACGTGTTAACTTGCCCAGCGTGGCGGTAAACTCACCCCTCGTCATAGTCACAGTGAACTACGGGTAGTTTCCTTCTCCTCCTCACTGTGGCGCCGCTCTTGGTGCCAGAATCCGCCGAGCTGGGGTAAATAACTTGAGATATAAATATTTTTCATGACTGTATTCTCCGAAAGGAGAAGACAAAAGGTACAGGGGGTTAGAAGAAAGTGGTTCACGTAATTATAGTAGGTGATAATGATTTTGAAAAAACAAATGAAACATAGACTCCTCGTACTGAGATTCGAACCCATGAATTCATATTTAGCCGCCACACTTGTATCATGTTGATCTGCAATTCCCTGTATATTCAAAAGATACAGAAGAGTGCACACTCACATCCTAAATTAATACAAATATTAATATCAACAGAACTCTGGAGGAGCAAACCGTGCGAGGCAATTCTCCAATATGAAAATCGAACCCACGACCGTAGAATCTGTAAACCTCAAGCAACACATGCTACCACCACACCAAAAGACCTGACTCATCTTAATAATATAAACATTTATAAATTATTCAAAATAACTGTCTACAAGAATGCATCAATGATTTGCGTTTTTGAGAAAGATTTCATTAAACGTAGAAAATAACATATTAAATAATGTGACGTAATGTGTCACACGGTACGCGAAAGCGCGCTTTCTCTCTTATATCACTATTAAGTAATACTTTAGGGTTCCGTTTGTTAATTAAAAACCCCTGTTAATCAGTATCTGTCGGTTTGTCACAGAAATTACTATTACCACCCAACAAACTAACAAAAAAAGTTTTATATTCGAAATATCTTTGTATCAATTATGAAACATTCTGACAGAATTACTTATTAAGGTTCAGTTTACCAGCTTAATTAAATACATAGGATATTGGGCAATGAAATACCTAATCTTGCCTCAGAAATCAAACGGAAGCCTTCTGTATTCCAGTTTGTCACGCACTTACTAGTTTTTATAACTACTAATGACAACTATACATATCTGTGATATCTGTTATTAAATATGAATCTTCAATTTTGAATTCATAACGCTCTTATTACAATTAAATATCTACCTACTTTACATCGTACCGAATCATTGCGGACCAGCCATAATAAAGTTGATTTTCAATGATGAGTGTGAGTGATAATTTTAAAGCGATAAACGGTGCGTTTAAAGTAATTGCAGGCAATTGCGCGAGCGCATGTGATATGATACGTTTATTAAGTAGATCTCATTACACATAATGTATGTGAGAGTTTGTAATTGTAATGAAGAATTATAGTTGTTTAACGGAGTTTGTATGTATGGGAAGCACTTTGTATTATGAGAATAACTGTCATGTATCGTTTCATACAAATTGCACCTGTGTTGGTGTTGGTAGGTAATTGTGAGACAATTCAAGCAACTACTAAATGTGCTAAAGTCTGTGATAACAGTATTAGAAACTTTTTGGTTGGTCAGAGGTTTCAAATCGAGGGGTTATGTAAGTACCGACTGTAATTTAACAGTATAATTCGCTGGTTCGTGAGCTCCACCACATCTGTTTAGGTTGCTCCATAGATAGTCATATCGTCAAAAACATTGGTTACGCCGATGATATGGTTTTTTGAGCCCATCGATAAGTGCCCTTAGCTGTAAAAGAGAGAGGCTGATGTTTCGGGCGGGGCAAATGAATCCTTCATGTGTACCGCCCGTGACACTAGGTGGGGTTGCGCTAAGACGAGTCTCTCAGTTTGTGTACTTAGGACATGTTGTGAACGAAAACCTGACTGATGATCTAGACGTGGAACGGAAGCGCAGGGGGATTGAAATTCGCTGTAATATGCTGGCTCGTAGGTTTGCCAGGTGTTCATTCAAAGGTAGTCAAAACAACATTGTTTAGGACTTCTGTCAATCATTTTATACCTGCAGCCTGTAGGCCAACTGCACGCAGCGGATCGTGAGCGCTCTGAGCGTTCAATATAACAATGCCTGCTGGGTGTTGAAGGGGCTGCCTCGCTATTGCAGTGCGTCAGCGATTTTTGCAGAATCACAAGTGGATGGCTATTATGCCATAATTAGAAAAACAGCAGCATCGTTGATACGCAGAGTGAGAGATAGACCTAACCTGACCTGAGGGTCATTGCTGAACATATTGTGAGTCCTATCTGGAGGCACTAGATCCGCCGACATATAGGATACTATAATAGTTTATTTTTGTATGTGTGTATTAATAACATAGTTCTTAAATTTCAGTGTATTGCTAACACTCTATGGACAACCTAGTCTGAAATCATTTATAAATAATATACATTGTATTTCAATGACCTGATAACTGGTTTATATAGCTGCAAATTAGTTTAAAAAGGACTAACTTTTAAATAAGATTTCAATTCAGAAGTTGAATACACATACGGACAAAAACAATAACAAAGATTACATAAAATCTTCATTCACACTACATACAAATTCTACATAAATCACACAGCTATTCTAAAATAACAGAGTAATATTCAAAATTAACAACTATTACTTTTCACGGTTATTATGTTATTGTTTCGAATTCGATTTTCTCACGGACAACTGATTGTAACTCGAATAGTTCTCGTAAGTTTTCATCACCCATAGTAATTAGAGGTTGATCGTAAAAGTGAAACTTTTTGTAGAAAAATGAATGTTAGGAGTAGTAATCCAGCATACAGTTAGAATTTAACCAATTGTCGTTATTTAGTTGTGAGTTAATTTATATGCATCGAAACAGCGTAGCGTGAGGTCTTTCGGAATATAAAACACAAATTATTTTTCTCATGAATAGCCTGCCCTTTATCATACTAGGTGTAAATGGAATAACTAAAAACCTGAAAAGGGGTCCTCGTACTCATTATTACGAACAACTTTTGCTACAAGATCAACCCTGAAAACAAGAAAAATATCAGCTTCAGCAAGCATTTACCTACCTACGTTTACACTCGACAAACTGTAGGAAACAGCAAATCTTTACTGCGATAATCAAATATTAGAAGGTTCTAGAAGAAGTTTTATTCAAAATGTTCCTTCATTGACGCAGTTATAGAAATGTAGGTTATGATGACCATCGTGACAGTAGCTTCAATCATTAAACAAACAGTTACTTAGTTGATTACATAAAAATAAAAACAAAAGAAACAATTTTATTGCAAAAACACACGTTTCTTTCTCGCTGAATACGATTTTTTTTATTACAAACAAACATTAAACATCTAACACATACACACACACACAATTATTACGTATGAGCAATTTTTAAGCACACACTCATTCTAGATCACACACACACACACACATACACATTTCCATGCAAGATATACTTATTAGTATGTGTGAAGTAACGCCTTCCTTTTCCTTGATGGTATCACCTTCCAATATAATGAGGTCTTTCTACTCTTGGATAATCGAAAAATGTATGGGAAATTGTTTGGCATGTGCAGTTTCTCATTGTTATGGTCTTTTAGTGAATTAAGTGCTTTAAAAACGCCTACTCGAGTTCCGCTACTTTTGTATGTACGTCTGGCTCACCCTAGGTTGTAACCTACTTGGTTGTTTAACTAATTCTTATTGTGGTCGTAAAGCGAAGCTCAAACTTTTTCAAATTTTTTGCACTGTTCCGAAACATGACTTATTTTAAACATCGTGCTTCCAAATAAACGCATTCTTTTGTTTCCTGACTTAATTATAATTTGAACCGATTGAACTACACTATACTACAGGATATCATTTTCAATTTATAGTGTTTTATTTTTGGTTATTTTTATCCTTGGGTCTCCTACATTACTTTCCTTTCTAATTTAAAGCCAAAAATTCATAGGACATCATAATAAACAAACAAATCCTCACAATGTACTCATACACTTAATTTTAAGCACTTATAAATAAAAAATATTTTAACTCAAGTAATTAAATATTCCGTAATCAGCAGAGCATTAACGTTTATGTTAATTGGAATAGGAACACAAAAAACGTTTCCATGTTGCTTTAATAAATTTAATAAAAGGTACTTTGCTGTGATTATCTTTATTGCTATCTTAAGGACGTGATCATTACGGTGGTAGTAACACCCGTTACAAAGAGTTATTGAACTATAAAACATTGGCATCATTTATCTCGTTGGCTAAATGCGCATATTTTAATAAACATCAACAAAATTTGAATAACTGTCCTGCCAACGACACGAAGAAACGAAGAAGAATAAAAACTGGATTGATGACTAGAGAAACTTGAAGAGGCAGGAGGTTTTAGTCTTATTGTCACCTTAAATAGACCTCTTATACGTCATAATCCTTTTGGTACCCAAATAAGCCCGATCGGTGTATTCTGGTAAAACCTCACCGTGACAACGTGAGCTGTCATTTCACCTGATGCTAGGAATTGTTACTATTGACAGCTCACTTTGAGCTCACTTCACGATTTTTACAGAATAGTTCGACTGAACGTCTTAATATTATGGCTGACATTGTGCTGAACGATATTTTGCTGAGTTGCTCGGACTGTCTAATCAGTGAATATCAATAATCTAACATTAAGGAAACCTGTTTCCAATCAATCTGATTATGACTTCAAAACTCACGTAACAACATTAACAGATGACACAACCGAATGAGAAGAAAGTAATCTAATGAATCGATTAATCAATCGATTCTTAATCAAAACCAACAGCATTTAATTTAAGACTTAAATAATATACTGGCAGGAAAGTAGAGCGACCACTTTCTAAAATAATTACGATTTAAGACTTAAATCAACTTTTGGGAATGTTTTTGGTCCTCCTGTATCTTTGTTTCATATAAGATTTTCCTTTTTTTTTTATAAGATAAGGTTTTCCAGTACTTGTGAGCAAGTAATATGTGCTAAGGGTAAATGAGAAAATCCCAAAATCCAGGTGAAAAAAGTCCTTATATACGCATTTACAGTAATAAAGAATTGTGATTGTTTATCTCTTACTTAATATTTACAAAAATGAACTCCCTAAATATTATTAGGTGAGATATTCGTTCTAAAGTTAACACCAAAATTCCGTAGCACGAAGAATCTGCATGCATTAATGATTCCCATTCTCTAATAGCAGTTCCAGGGAGCCTCGACTGAGTGACAGCGATAACGATGGTGGAAAAGTCAAAAACTTATAGCGGTGACATAAGCTACCAAAAGTAAACCAAACCAAACAACCAGACCATCACAAACCAGACAAACACACAAATACAACCAAACCGAAACAGTCAAACCTGTTGGAAGTCGTTGTAGAAACACGAATTGCTTTGAAAGCGATTGCTGCTTGTACCTTAAGGACATTATTACAAACAAATGATGAAAATCAGTAACAAGATTGATGATACAAACATTCCTTACACGATGAACGCTGAATATCAAAGAAATTCCCATAAAATCTTACCTCGTATCAGTCAAATCCAGCGTAGGATCACTCCTCTTAATTTGCCCAATACAAGCTAGCACGGCCTTGTCACTCTCGACCCTGGCTGCAAGGGCATCCACCAGCGTCGGTAGCTGCCTCAGAGCCGGCTTATCGACGATGGTGAGCAGAGACTTGTTGTCTATAAGCCTTCTCTCGACGTCAGCGTGGGATAGCGCCAGGAGACGTTGGTGGGATGACGACGCTGGGTCTTGGGTTATGGTGACTGGTGACTGGAGAAAAGAGGTAGATGAATAAATTGAATACAGTTTTTGAATACGGTTTTATTTAAGCCAACTAAACAAACATCCTGTGTACAAAAGTGTCGACTAGAAGATAATTAACGTCAAGGGATTAGATATATCTGCTACGAATTAAATTCTGCGATCATAAATCTATCTATCGCGAGCATACATACGGAGATGTGCCAGGAAATTAACTTTACTCCCATGTCCACATAAAATAGCATGTTTTTGGTGCTAAGGCTCTGCTGTTGAAAATGATAAAATGCCAAAAGGATCAAATGCACAATTCAACTAAAGAGCTAAAAGCTATATTCTGCAGTGGACTATGCCGATGGATCTTACCAGTTCTTCCAGCTTATGCAGCGCCTGCTTATAGACTTCCACGTGTCGCTGCAACTCATTTTTCATGGCGACATGCAGCGAGATCAGAGAGCCGGTTGCGTCAGCCGTCAGACCGTGTGTGCCCAGACCTGGAGGTAAACATAATTTAGCAACAAGTCGTGCGCACGATGGGATTTGCTTTCAGCAAACATGACGAACTTCCGAACAGACTTTCATACCCTATTTAACCTTTTTAGGGAGTGAATTTTCAACAATCTTTCCCGTGTTATACTTTCGTTGTATAAGTGAGAGGTAATTAGTGACCAATATTCAAACACATGATTGAACTCATGATAACAAAACAAACAACTTTTACTATGGGACCAAACTTAAATTCGCGAAAAAAAAATCAGCTGTCCCATACATTCATGTTCGCATAACTCGTCAAAATGTAGGGAGCAGCTGAATTTTTTATAAAAATAGTAAAAGTGGTTTGTTATCATGAGTACAAACATGTGTATACGTATCGGTCACTAATAACCACTCACCCTATATACAGGGCGCTCCACGACTTGGCCACATGGAGGTAAAGTACCTTAAATACTGTGGATAGAAAAAAATATTGAATGAAGACTTCATTTTGTATTTGAAAAAAATATGAACTGCATTCAAAGAATTTTAAATAATCGCTTGCCTGAGCCGGGAAACAAACCCGCTTAATGTGAAAAAAAAACCTGTAATTTTACTGTACCGATCGAAAGGCTTAATCATATACATTTATTTCTTCTAAATAACATAGCATCTAAATTAAAAAGAAGCCACGTTTAACTGCAATTACAATCAATTTAATTTATTAAATGTTGACAATGTGTACCTTCCTGTTGTATACAAATTGGCTTAATAATTTCGCTTCCCGTTGATTTGTTTATATTATCATGATGGATGTTTAAAATAATATTTCTAAGTTCAGTTTTTAACTCCTGCACATTCTCATACTGGTTCCTGTATACTAAATCTTTTACATAATCTCATTTAAAATCTAAAGGTTAGAACTGGGGATCTCGGAGGCCATTTGATTTTTCTCTGAGTACCGATCCAGGAAGAAAATTGTTCATTAACATCATTAATCCTTTAGATGATCATTAATCCCTTGTCCTCCAACGGTTATGAGCCTGAGCCCCGTCTTGCTGGAGAATGAGATTTCGTCGGTTCAGACCGACAGGAATATTATTATTCTCGCTCCTTAAAATCTTAAGTATTTCTAAGTATATATCCGTGTTCAGATGCTAAATTAAATGTTTTTAATTTAGTCCTTCTTTTATTTTAGATGCTATGTTAGTTAGAAGAAATAAATGTATATCATTGAGCCTTTCGATCGGCACAGTAAAATTGCAGGGTTTTTTTTTTCAGCGGGTTCGATTCGTGGTTCAGACAGGCGATTACTTATAATTCTTTGAATGCAGTTCGTATTGTTTTTAAAATAAAAATGAAATCTTCATTCTGTAAATTCTTCTATCTGCAGTATTTAAGGTACTTTTCCTCCATGTGACAAAGTCGTGGTACTCCCTGTATATAAGGAACTCCTGCGCACAATTTCAAGTTTCTAGACCGATTTAGACCGAGCGCTGCCTGTCAGTGAATTTAAGAATTTTATTAAGTTGATAGACGTAAGGTTACTATAGCCCAATAATGAAGGTGATCGCAACCGGGCCCCCAAAGCATATAAGCTTTATATTGTAAATGTTATGTACGCCATTATTGTCACGTGCATCAGACCGCTATGAAGTATTTTTTATAATATTTTTAATGTTATATGTATGTGATGTAGCAGTGCTCTCCACAAATAAATAAAAGCTTTCTTAACGAAAAATTGGAAAAATAACACTTATCGCTAATTTACATAAAATATTATGATTCGAATGGCATTAGATGACTAATAAGTTAACCTAGAACTTCACGAACCATTTACAAAGTCAAAACCTGAAACAGTCCATTACAACAGTGCATTCACAGTTCCGCACCAAATCCTACGGACGATAAGAAAACATCAAGCTAAGGTAAAGGAAACAAACATAATTAGTGTAATATTTCCTCGTTCGGCTAAATTATGGCATCCGTTGATTCCGTTGTAGGATGCCAGCTATCTGACTATCTTGTTTCTGCTTCTAACTCATCGCTAATCGGTTTCAGATCGACCTTGCGGCATCCCTCGTTGTTAACACATGGAAGTGATGGGTAAATATTATGATGGATATCTTTCACGGTTTGGTGGTTTATTTAGATAATTATGTAAGGTAGGCTTTTGTTTTTATGTTAAGGAGTTATATGAGTTATATGGTTTTTTGTATGAGATTTGAATATAGGCACGACGAGGTAGGTAGGACAAAGAGCGCGTGGGTAAGTAATAACAGCCGCACGGGTCGATCTACCAGGTTAAACGCAAACGAATTGGGTGACCATCTTTACATACCAATACAACTCCGTACCTCAGAAAGCACGTTACACTGTTGGCCCCGTTATCATTCGTGGATCTTTGGCAGTCGTTACGGGTCGTCAGAAGCCCGAAAGTTTGACAACCAGTCTTACCAAGGCGTATCGTATTACCCAGTAACTGGGTTGTGGAGGTCAGATAGGCAATCACTCCATGTAAAATACTGGTATTCAGCTGCATCCGGTTAGACTGGAAGCCGACCCCAACATAATTGAGAAAGGCTAGGCAGATTGATTTAAACAGGTAGGTACTATAACAGTTAGAAGTCCACTGGCAATCTCACAAAACTATGGCATAGCAATATTAGTTATACCTATGACCTTCTTCTATAAGAACGTTTGACAATACTACACATTGGCAACTTTGGCAGCCCGTATAGCGCAGGCGATAATGGTCATTGCGGTGTAAGTGGACTTCTAGACGTTGACTGAACATAACTGTACAATGTTTTGCGCTTCAATGTTCATAATTCAAGAAGTTATCAGGCAATGCTCTATTGCCTGATAACTTCTTGAATTAAGTACTCTTACATTTAAGTAGTTTTATATGTTCTTTGCTTCTTTTTAACGTTTCGTCCCTACTACTTAAATGTGAGAGTACTTTATTGTAGGGACGAAACGTTAAAAAGAAGCAAAGAACATATAAGATTTTTATATCTTCTTTGCTTCTTTTTAACGTTTAGTCCCTAAAATAAAGGTATGCGTACCGCTCTCTCTCTCTGTCTTGGCTGCTTCATCTCAATTTGAACTCAGGTCCCTTTATTGGTTTTTATTGCTGAATGGTCCTGTTCTTGACTTTGATTACGCCTGATGAAAAACGACGGATGAGAACTATGAAAGATGGATCGTGCCCAGAAGATACCTCTTGTTTTGAAGGCAGACGGGTTATATGTAGTAGTGTTACACACTTTGGCCGTGCGTATAATAAATGTGGATGAGAAGCGCTGAGTACGACTGGTCGGGATATCAACCAAGTGCTAATGGTACCCTGCATCTGGTAGGTCGGTGGTAAGAGGGCGATGGTGTGATGAGGTCGTGGAGCTCTGTATTAACACTTAGATGCTCGATTGATTGTAAGCATACCGAAAAAATTTTAACCCCCTTCCTGATAGACTCTAAAGTGCCGTGCCTGATCGACCCGTGAACCCATTTTCCCAGAGGCAGTGAGATGAGTCGCTCTGCAGGTTGGTACGGAATAATCTTATTAATACGTCCACCATTACTGCTTAGCGTGCCCGCCTGCTGGGTGTAGGTGAGTGGGAGTCAGGTCTCTGGCTTCAGGCACTACCGTCACCCAACATAAGCACTTTACTGGGTGACACCACCTTCCGGCTCGCTACCCGTCTACGTCTGGGCGCTCCTTACGTGGCTCCGCATCGTTGCCAATGCGGTGAATATGTTGACTGCCTCGGACACCAGGGCTTGTTCTTGAGTAAAATCACAGGCCGGATAGCACGGCATGCCAGCATCAATGACTTTATCCGTTGTGCTCTTGTCACCGGGTGCCAGCTGTTTTAGAAGCCAATGGTTTGGCGCGCGCCAATGGAATGAGACCAGACGGGATGACCGTAATACCTTAGAAGGTAGGTAGGCCTTTTGTGTGGGATGCAACATGTGCTCTATCTAATCTTTCTAGCACGGCGGGCTGTGCTGCGTCGGCTGCTGCGGGTGCGGAAAACCTCAAACGGCGCAAATACCCCAATATTATTGGGACTCATATGTTCATGCCGTTTGCGGTTGAAACACTAGGGCCATGGGGTCCAAGTCCCTCTTAGTTTTTCGAGACATCGCCAAGCGGTTGGTTGACTCTACACGTGACCAGAGGGCTGGCTTATAAAACGCGGCAATGCTGCCAGCCTTTTGGGCACTTTTCCTGTTGACAGCGATGCGGACTTTTTTGATGTCCTTTGATTATTTTCCCTCCTTTTTATGTACTCGTATTTTATTATTTTAAGACTGTTAGCTTTTACATTATGTAAATATAGCAAAATGCTCGATAACCTTATTTATCCACCTGCAACGCAGTATATTTCTATTACATTTAACCCTAAAGTATTCTCTTCATGATATATGAATATACTCATATGACCATCATTCGCACGTTACATGTTTAAACTATGGACTCTTGTTTATTTGTTATTTTGCTTATTAGTAAATTGACACAACACTGAACATTATGTTTATTTGTTTTTATTTTTATTTTTTTTGTAATATTTTAATGTAATGATGTTTATTGTGATGACTTGTAAGAATCCCTTACTACTAAATGGCTATGAATATGGTAATAATCTTACCCTGTACAGCACCATCTAACTGCCTTCTCCTCGCGTCGATGGCATCCCTGGTATCTGGCGTGTAGTGCATCAGCGAGGACGCCAGCCGTGAGGTCCTGGTCCTCAGGCCTGAACCCTGGTCTACTCCCAGCAAGCCTACCAAACGCCATGCTATAGCCTCGCACTGCACGTCCGGGCGAGGAGTCACTTCCAAGGATATTAGTCTGTGGACAATATTAATGGTTAAATCTGATTTAAATAAACAATTTAAAATATACATTTAGACGCTGACCTTTCATGAAATTAGTAGTATCTTAGACGGGGCTGGAAGTCTCTACATTACAAGATTAAATATTAGATAGTGCTGTTATTGCTCATCTTAGCTTATCCTCATCATCATCAGCATCGTCTATAGCCTAGCGTCGGCCTGCAGTCTACATATATTAGAATACCATTATGTTACTGGTTGAGCTTATCCTGTTATAATTTGGGAAACATAGATGTGGAATGCAAGCTAGCTTGAGTGTCTGTACCAAAAAATCAATAACCTGACCTGACCTGAGTCACTAATAGAATTTTCATACACAAAATCAATATAAGCATTAATTTTTAATGCCAAAAGCGATACGATCGAAGCAGTGTGGAAATCTGACCGAGTTTTTACAAGACTTGCTACTAAAGATATAGAGGCATATAATAAAACAATATTAAAGGAAGCATTGCATAAAAAGCAATTACAAATTACTCTATATTAAGGGCATCCTTTAATTAAAAGATGGCGTATCGATACCAGTACAGCCATTGCGTCTGCTTTATTAACATTCTTCGTAATATCATTATAATGGCTGCTCCCATTCCTAGCATCTTAATTACTAAATATTTTCATTTAAATGTTTTAATATTGCATATTCCGTGTTGTTGCAAAGACAAACGCACTGCTGAGTTTAGTGGCCTCGAATTGTGTTTTGATATCCTTTCGAGCCTGTTTTTTGAGCCGTAGTTAACTCAACCAATGGTTGAACATAGTAATTAATGGTTGAATTTTGGCTAAATGTGGAAGGCTAAACATGAATGAGTTATGCCATTATTTACATTTTTTTAATATGAATGAGCTAACATGAATGCATTCATGTTTAGCCTTTCACATTTAGCCAAAATTCAACCATTAGTTACTATGTTTAACCATTGGTTGAGTTAACCATGGATCAAAAAACGGCCCTTAGTAAAGTTATTACCTAAGTTAGTAAAGTCATCGTCGTACTTAAAGTACATATTCTAGAAAAACAAACAAGCAATACAAGCAAAACCGTTTCTTTATCAGACATTGTAGACGAATTTTTGTTAAATGCAAGCGTATATTTTTCTAAAGCCACTCATGACAAATTATATCACTAAACGAATGTACTGGTTGGAGTAGGTTGAACATCAACCATCATCCTTGATTATTATTCTCAAGTAAAGTTTCAATTATCTACATCAGTTTTTTTTTTTTTTAATACTGAAATGCTTTTGTGCTAGGCCCATTAATATAACTATCCATTACTGAAGCATTTATCATTATTATAATACACCTCGCAACCAACATAACTAATATTATAAATGCGAAAGTAAGTTTGTTTGTTTGTTTGTTACCTATCACGCCTAAACCACTGAACCGATCATCCTGAAATTATGCATATACGTTGTCACGTGTACAGAAACGGACATAGGGTACCTTTCATCCCGACAAAAGTACTGTTCTCGAGGAAAACAACAATAACTTTCTTATGATAACAGATGGCGCCACGTGTCTTTCGAATCATGATTGAATTATATTTATTTATTTTTTTAAGGAAAAACAAACAGTAGCACAATAAGAAATACACATAATATCTTAATTATTTTTTTTTTTTTAAATTATGCTACCCACTACGTTCTCCACAGATTACAATTTAAAGTATTTAAAACTAGCTAAGAACACAGATACAATACCTATATAATAGTAATTGTCCTAGAACTCATATTCCGATTATTAAGTTTATACAAAATAATAATATTATTATAGAAACTTTAATAGTGTGTTAAGAGTATTATTTTTATTAAAGTTAAGTAAGTACCTAATACAAAATGCGAAAGTGAGTTTTTTTGTTTGTTACGCTTTCACGCTAAAACCGCTGAACGGATTTGGATGGGCACATGGGTAGAATTAGGACATAGGATACTTTTGATCCCGGTAGTGCGTTCCTGTATGATAATTTCCGACAACCACGCGGGCGAAGCCGCGAGCAAAAACTATTTTTATATAGCGCTCTAGATGTGTTAACATCTCCATGGGTGCTAACCCATGTCCACCCAACGTTTACATCTATAATAACCACATTTCCTCCAACAATACCATTATAAATCATGACACCCTATTGACCATACACACCATCAAATATGCCATCATAACTGCGCAGAGCATAACGGTTCGCGATCCAGATGCACCTCATTAATGTCGTTCCTATTCTCACATCATATATTCCATGAATTAACAATAAGTGTACTAGAGTCTTAGAAAGATGGCGACGAGGCTGTTTCAAGATAACCAACGTTTAGTGTTACTGAAACGGTTTTTATTTGCTTTTCTGATGATTGTTTGATTTAGTTCAATTTGATTCTATTGTTCGTTTGTGTTACCTTTCATGCGGTTCTTCTGTGGAACTTGTTTCTTAGATTCTGTTGTGAGATACTATGTGTGCTATGGGAGTCGGAAAAGGTCCACAGAGACTGTGCCAATTAATTAATTTATTATTAAACATTGTAATTTGCTTTGTGTAAAACTATGAATCATTTTAATCTTCAATGACTCGTTAATTCAACTGTTTTATCTCAAATTCCAACAATAAAGACACTCAACATTCAAGTACCAATTGTTGTTGTTAGTACCTATTGTTCTTTTAAATTAAAACCCTGCTGTAACAGTGCTGCAATACTCCATAAATTGTATTACCGTAACAACGGTCTTTCTCCTACGTGTGCTAAGATCCAATAGAGTAGCTTTAAGCATTATTATTGTTATATATATATGTACTCATTCTCATAGTTGAATTTCAACTCGCTTAAAAAGTTGATTTTAAAATTCCACTTCTCTTCAATTGAAACAAACAACTACAATCGTCTAATTTACGTTTACTTTTACTTTTTCAGTCTTCCATGCATACATCCGTGAACACCTTTCAGTTTTCAACAGTGAGTGAAACTGTTTATTTAGTCAACGACACACGATCACGTTTTACGTTATCGTCAATAATTTCTATTTCTGTTCAAACATTATATAAAATGTTTGTCTGTATGTTTACTTCGTTGTCTGTTGTGTCTGCTAATGGCATTACACCTTCACTTTGTAGGTATTTCATAAAAGACGAGTATATTATTATTTATTTTACCTGATGGTGTTTTCTATACAAAAGTAAAGTCCATTATCAGTTTTGTAAAAATATGTATTTCTTTTATGATAATTTATACTCGATACGAAGACTGTCAAAAAAAATAAGCATCTATTGAAAATATTTGACAATTTACCATTTAATCGATAGTGATGTTGACATTTATAAATGTCTATTGTTACATAACTTAACATCACATCTGTAATCCCCGAAGTTTAAGGCAGAGGTCTAAAACACACTCACATTCTGCCAGTTAGGTTTTGTTAATAACTCATTATTATTACATCATTCATTGGTATATGAATATAAATGTTGATGGATGGAGAGGGAGAGGAAGACCAAAGAAAAGATTCATATTCATATTCATATTTCGTATTCATTTATAAGATATATGGATTGTGTGAGGAATGATATGAAAGAGAATGATTCACTGCCGTGAATGATAGCGTGATGGTTGACAGGAGAGAATTGGAGAACAAAACGTGTTGCGTCGACCCCAAGTAACATGTGCCAAGGGTAAGAAGACGATGATGATTGATATATGAACTTGTAATGGAATCACAATAGGAAATAGTCAATTCGATTAGAATACTCGCAGCAACGTTAAAAATAATGTTCACCGAAAGTAAGATCTCATAAGTTTTAATTCAAAATTGCAGGTAAGTGGTAATCTTTTTACGCTTCAGGCAACATTAAACTCACGTCGGAGATATTGCGTGTTTGGATGTAATATGATGTGGAGTAACACATTACAATAAAATGTGAAAGTAGTTAAGAAATAAATAAATAACAACAAAATCACCAGACCTACTCGATAGACCTAGCCAAATGGTATTCGCTTCGAAGCGATTCTATTTCTACAATCGCTAGCAACACGCATCTCTATGGAAATGCTGATCTGTGATCACGTGACATTTCGATAGCTTATGTCAACCCCATACATTTTTGCCTTTTCTACTAGCGTCATCGCTAATCGAATGTTACTTTGGCTAGGTCTGCTGAGGCTTTATGATCAGCTGAGCTAGCAATTAATTCCTTTGCTTTTTCTTAGTTCTTGCAAAAATATAAAATAAGTATCTATATTTTAACTTCCGCCTTCAACCATGCACAGTATATTTGCCCCCTTATTAACAATAATGTTGCTTAAAATTAAGTAACGATTAGCGTCTAATTAACTATTATATTTTTTGACATTTTTAATTTTTTTTTATAATTAAGGGGTAGAAGTAGGAATTTTTTATAGCAAATATCGATATTACAATGCTGCATTGTACTCGTGTGTAAACATAAGTTAATAATTAATAAATTATTCAAACAGTAGTGTAGTAGGTTTCATGCAATGGGCAACCTTATATTTTACCGGCTGACATTCTATCGCTCAGGCATAGATGGAACAACCTTTTTACCCGACTTCAAAAAAAGGAGGAGGTTCTCAATTCGGTTGTATTTTCTCTTTAATGTTTGTTACCACAATACTCCATCATTTATAAACCGATTTGGAAAATTCTTTTTTTTTAATTTGAAAGAATATACTTTCAGATTGGTCCCATTTTTATCAAAAAATCCAGTTCTGATGATGGGATCTATGAGGAATTGAAGGAGCTCTTCAAATATTATAGGCATATATATAGCGATTTTAGTATTTTCATCAACAACTCAAGCATTTGCATTCAGAAAGTAGCATGTGGTGAAGTGGAACTGATGAAGAAGACCACAGGTGGCCACGGGAACTACTCAATGATAATAAGTATTTCACGGCTGGCGATAGGATATCTCGATTAAAAAAGTTAAGCGGCTTACATTACATTAACATTTTATCAGAACCATTTATGGTTCTGATGAAAATGGTACCATCGAAACGATCTGTTGATGAATCTGGAAGGTAGGCACCGGAACTCCGTAAGAAAATAATGTATCCTAGCCGTGTTTGGGTTTATTGGAATTGTCAACTTTGGCTATAAATAATTTTAATGGTCACATTGCGCTACTTGAGTCGTCTGTTAAGTGTGGCTTTGGTTGTCACGAGACAGATTTCGTAGCCTCGTTATTTCCGTTAATGTCGTTTATTCATGTTATGTCGTCGCTTTAATAATTTGTTGGCGTCCAAATGTAACAAAACTACATATGCCTTCCAAACTTCTGAGATGACTTAGCGCGACGTATATTTGCCCTTTTGCAAAGTTTTTTTTTTTTTACCAGGGTCGATCACAGTTCTTTCGAGGGTGGTACTCTGTAACTTATGGACTATGACCGCCCAGCTTAATGTTTTTGAGTTAGCTTTAATAATATGTCTTATTTCCACTTCGTGTATGTTGATGTTCTAACAGCTTCCTGTCACTGTGGTTTACTTAGTATATAGCAAGTAGTGGTATACGAATAGTTGTGGGGTAAGTACCACAACTAAAATGTAAAAACGTTTTGACAAAAAAAATAAATAAACGACTTCCAAAAAAACACTACAAAGTGAAAAATAACCTTAATATCGGAAGTCGGTGGCAAAAAACGAAAATACAAAACCAAAGACACCGACTTCCGAAATTAAAGTTATATTTCACTTTGTAGTGTTCTTTTTTTTCTTTTTTTGAAGTGAGTTTTTATTTTTTGTCAAAAAGTTTTTGAACAAAAAAGGTAGTCCCAATAGTTTTGCTTTTTGGGCTTGTCAGTCTAAAATAGACGCCAGGATAGGATCGTATCAAGCAGTGCGCGATTGTCCGAAGATTGTACTGAATTCTTATAATTATAAATCCTATATTGCTCCACCACCTGTTATCCACTAGCTAGCTTCCCCCCGTGGAGTCCAACTCTTCACAATAGTCACTAAACTTTATTTCTGGACACTATCGATTCCGTAGCACCATTTCCATCGTTTCTCTTATAACCACGCTTTTCCTACCCACAACAAAAACCGCAATCAAAACACTCCCACATTCTCAACAAGGAATAAAGCAACATATTACAAGAACCAATCAATACAGGTTCATAAATTTCACTATACCACCAAATTCGAGGGTCTGGGCAACAGGTCTGACCGGTGCACTTTCACCCAAGAAAGACCAGCCAACGTATAATTATACGATTATGAACATACAGACCATTCACGTAAGTATCGGCAGACTTAAAGGCGGCGTGGCTTGATTTTTTGTTTATAATGATTGGTATTTGCGGATGTTAGGTGTAATGTGGTATTTTATTGGGCATTAGTTGATTGTAAGGTATTGAACTAAGTATTGCCTTTGATTAGCAGTTTGAATGGTAATGGCAACGTGGGTCAGTAAGTTAAACTCGAACTTTTGGGTCGCTAAATGGTAAAGAATGTGATCAAAATTAAGGATATCAAAATTATTATTTCTTTTAGCAGAAGTTGAGTAGGTTAAACCATTAATAATTTCAAAAATCTTACGTAAAATTTCAAAACTTTAAGAAAAAACATCCGGTAATAAAAATCAAGCCTCGATACTTAGGTACGCCGATTAAATATTACATATCCATCAAACACATCATGCAGTACCGACGCATGCAATCAAGCATGACTGACAACAAACGAATCGTCTGCATTAGGGACCTTTCTCGAAAGTGAAACCTCATGAATTCGCCAAAAATCTAGGCAGTAAAAGTGAATGCCTTGATCAACAGACAGGAACAAGATGGCGGTTTTGGCGGGAGATGTAATAAATTGTTATTGGTAATCCAAAATCATCGGAGCGTGGCCATGTAATTAATCGTTGTCGCGAATATATTTGAGCTTTCCAATCCCATGTCTGAGTAATGTGGGTTATATTTTGGTACTCTATTATTACATATTAAATTAAATTATCTTTTGTATTTAGTGATACGGCAAAAGATACTCACATTGATTAATTAACATTTCAGAGCTTTTATTATTCCAATGAAGTGGTAGCATAACTACATCTTTCATAGACATCATACATAATTTAGCGTATCTCTCGTAGCCAGAATAAGTTACTGAAACGAAACTATTTTTTGAGATGATAATATGTCAGTATGATTTGCGTTGTCTAACAATATTTGACAATTTTAATCCAACTCCAAAATAACTGTAATTTGGTAAATGTTCTCTCAATTCTTATGAAAATTTAAAAGAAAAGGTTTGCCTGCTCTTATTTAGAAAGCTTCTAAGTCTTCACCACTTATTTTAAGGAGACGACACGGGGCACTCTTATTTTAAGGAGAGACACCGAAACACTTGCTCACATGACAAAGGACCAAATATTACTTTTCTAAGCAGTCTATGTGAAGTATCATAATTATTATAGGATCATGAAAAGAGAACGAAGATTTGCGGTAAATAGTTGTACAGCACATACAAAAGCCTATACAACTCAGACGTACATCATCATGTCTTTGTATGCAAGTCATTTGCTTCTAACCTTTGAACTGGTTGAATCGTTTCGTGTAACTAATATTATTCAATATCTGTAACAATCGACTGATTTAATGGAAGATGTTATGCCATAATATTCACTTATATAGTGTGAAGCAAGTGTTACTACAATCATGTTTATGTAACGTGTTATTTATCTTAATAAGAGCGATCGCAGAGTATACTTTTGTGTTTTGATGCGGTAATGTGACGTCGTAAGCATGGCAACAGTTACTCTTGCAGTTATTATGCCCCATGGTATTTGATCCCAGACATTTCAAACAATGGACTTCTTCTTTTTCAAAAATAAAAAGGACCATTTCGAAAATGGCAATTATGACAATTCCCATGTTTGTTAGTGACGTTAAACGGCCTGATAAAATCTATAATCAAATTATGGTTATCTCTTTGAATCAGATTGAAGACAAGGAAGTAACACGCAGAGGAGATGTTTCTCGTAACCACACCGTACGACTACATCGCACGTATTTAGTGCGCTAGCATAAGCAATTTTACCTAATCTAAATTGATATACTTATTACTATTAGTATTGAGTACACTTTTGACCGTTCTGTTGTAAACACGTTGTTGTTACATTTTTTTTTTTATTAGTTATCTTCCATCTCAACTTAACATATTAGCAAGCAAGTGCTCGGACACACATACTATCCTCAGTTTCTTGAACCAACTGAAAGGAGGAAAGAAAGTACCTACATTAACATTATTTAAATGAAGTGACTTTACACTGGCTTTACTTATATGGATTTTGGATTTCATGGAATACTTTATAGTGTTCAATGATATCAGTGCAGCCACTCCTGTGTTTTATTCCATTGCAGCTTTTGTAAACAACTTCAACAACATCGTTCACCAGTTGCCTACTATCTCAGCAATGGACTTCAAACCTGCTATAGAATTTCTCAACTTCAGGTTCCTTCAAGTCTCCGTTTTGAAGGTCATTATCGTTATAAATCATGAGAAAGTAGCCTGAACACTAAATACCAAGGAAACCGGTCGCCTGGCACTTTCGTTGAGAATCCCGTAAATTAATTTCTATGACATCATTGGGCCTTAACCACAAGGATCTAAGGACTGTTTTTGTCTGTTCAAGTTTTAATAATATTGTAATGAACACGTTAATTGGAAGAGGTTTTTTATTTTGGACTTTATTGTGTAGTATTAAGAGTTGACTATTGTTTGGAGGTTGTGTAGCATACGTTAGCATGCCTGTAATCTAAGATCGAAGATAGTAGGTGAGCTGTATTAGCAACATAGCGTATAATCTTACTGACATGAGGAATTTAGAAATTGTAGCGTTTTAGCGTTTTAGTTCATCGTGCAGAATTTGTAGTAATCCATTAGTATGACACGTTGACTCATAAATATTTATTTGGAGATTCATGAAGCCATTTAAAGTTGTTGAAGATTTAATTAGGTAAATTAAAATTATTAATTGCATCTCATTATGTATCTACTGCAAATGAATTTAACAAATACCTATATATATATCTCTGTAGGTAACTATATCACACCGTGACACATCTTATACTAATATACAGGGTTATTTGTAAAACAGCAGCAACCTCTTAAGGGGTCATTGTACTCATCATTATGAACAGCTTTTACTATGGGATCAAACCTGAAATCGCGAAAAAGAAATCGGCTGTTCAGTAAGTAGGTACATTTTGACGAATTATGCGAACATAAAAAAATGTACTGAACAGCTGATTTTTTCTCGCGATTTCAGGTTTGGTCCCATAGTAAAAGATGTTCATAATTATGAGTACAATGACCCCTTAAGAGGTTGCTGGTGTTTTATCAATAACCCTGTATAATAATCAACTCTACAATAAATTGCCTTCATTGAAAATTGATAACCATACAAAATTGAGACACTAAAAACAATTACTTTAAGATTTGATTGTGCAATCACAACAACAAATTTGTTTTAGTGTGGAATTAATTTTTGTTTTGTTTTAACCATATTAACAACAATTAAAACTATAGTAGGTGCTGTAAAAGCCTGAAGGACCTTTACTTATTTGGGAGCGCCACTAATTAAATAAGAAACTAATCTCGTAATACTCTAATTTATTTTATAAGACCTTTCAATATCATAACTAACTATAACTCGCCTGTTGGCCGGGGGCCGACGCTCTGACATATCCCTAGAACAAAAGCTAGAAAAGCCTTTATTTAAAAGTGACCGTTCGAATGTCAAAGATATTGTCAGCCTGGTCTAGATAGACTGGGGCTGAATGAAACCTTTACATGAGCTACAGCCGCTATAAATTCTCGAACTTCAACTTCATACGCCCTTTAAATGTACACTGCTGTCATAAATAACACAATACTTGAGATATTGGCGCAGATTCCCTTGTTCACAAACTAAACAAAATTTAAGTTCAGTGCATCTTTTTCTTTCTATTTCATTAAGAAAAGGACAGAAGATAAATATTAGTTTAGACCTGCCAAATTAGTCAGCCCCTGTCGTAAATTGACGTATTTTTAGTAGCTAATTTTTTAATCACGTCTAAACTTGTCTATGGAGTATATTAATTTGACAGGACTAAACTAATATTTATTGTCTGTTCTTTTCTTAATGAAATAGAAAGGAAAAGATGCACTGAACTTATATTTAGTTTCGCTTGTCAACAAGGGATACGGGGCCATTGCCATTTTCACCAACTTTTGCAGGTGAATATGAACCTTAGTAGTCCTTTCAAAACCTCTGCGGTTACTTATCACAATATTTGAAAAAAATCCGAATGCCCTCATCACACACCTCACTCGAACCCGTGTTCCAAAATCGAATCGAATCAAGGTACAAAAATCCGAACGATATAACAACCCTATACATTCGTGGCTGAGTGAGTAAGTGATAACAGCCACACGGGTCTATCGATTGGGTTAAGCTACGGTTGCCGAGTTTGACCTAGCGCCTCGGATAGCACGTTAATCCTTTGGTCTCGTCTGTCATTTAATATTGATTTTTGACAGTCGTTACGGGGAGTCTGACAACCAGTCTTACCTAGGGGTATCGTGTTACCCAGGAACTGGGTTGTGGAGGTTAGATAGGCAGTCGCTCTATGTAAAATATTGGTATTTAGCTGCATCCGAATAGACTGAAAGCCGATCCTAATATAGTTGGGAAAAGGCTCGGCAGGTGATGGTGACAACGCCATAATATGAATGGGATACAATATTTACTGTAATCCCGCCGCAGTCGACCGCTGTCGGCCGTCAACCGAAACCTCAGATCAAAGATAACGGACGCCGGAAACGTTACTTCACTGTAATGCAATAAATACTTTGCAATACTATATCTATAACACTAATAATAAAGCTGAAGAGTTTGTTTTTTGTTTGTTTGTATGATTGAACGCGCTAATCTCTGGAACTTCCAGTCGGACTTGAAAATTTCTTTTTGCATTTGATAGCCTAATTCATGAGGAAGGCTATAGGCTATTTAACATCACGCTAGGACTCTTAGGAGCCGAACAAAAAGAAAAAAGTGTGAAAGAACGTTAAGCGAAAACGAAGTGGGCAGGCGATGCGATGCGATGCGACGGTGGGTCGAGGGAACAAGAAATTTCAAAAATAGTAAAATATGTAGGTACAGAATGTCGGTTCCATACAACCAACGCATCCATGCACATAATAGGCGAGTTGCGTTACCGCCGTACTTGCTTCAGGCTAGGCCTACATGGCCCCCCAAAGAACGTGCTCATATTGATGGGAACCATATATATATATATATATATATATATATATATTCCGCGGGGCCTTAAAGGCCATGAGCCCATAATTTGCCTGACGCACCCCTGACGGGAACGCAACGACTACCCGTAGGCTTCAAAGCATAAAACTATCGAAAGCGCACGCACAAATAGACACGCTTCACTTACAGCGAGTGCAATAGCTTCACTTACAGCGAGTGCAATCACTTCACTTACAGCGAGTGCAATCGCTTCACTTACAGCGAGTGCAATCGCTTCACTTACAGCGAGTGCAATCGCTTCACTTACAGCAAGTGCAATCGCTTCACTCTATCTATCTACGAGTATGTGTGCATGCGACTATCTTGGCTCGTAGTATGGAGCGGAACTACTTAACCCTATCTGTCTATTTTGTGGCAATATTGTCTTTAACATATTCACACCACATTCCGGCTCGCTACATGTTTGCGTGTGGGTGCTCCTTGTGGGGCTCCACATCGCTGTCAATGCGGTGAAGGAGTCGACTGCCTCGGACACCATGGACTATCCTGCAGCAAGAGCGCTGGTCGGATGGCACGGCACGCTAGCATTAACGACATCATCCGTCGGGCTCTTGTGCCAGCAGTTTTAGAACCCAATGGCTTGGCAGGCGACGATGGGAAGAGTCCAGACGGAATGACCTTTATGCCTTGGAAGTTGGGTAGGCCTTTGGTGTGGGATGCAACCTGTGTCGACACCCTCGCGCCATCCCATCTTCTTAGCACGGCGGGTTGTGCTGGGGCGGCTGCTGCAGGAGCAGAAAACCTCAAACGGCGCAAATATAGCAACCTTATTGGGAGCTATATGTTTGTGCCGTTTGGGGTTGAAACTCTAGGGCCTTGGGGTCCGAGTGCTCATCGAGTATTTCGGGACATCGCCAAGCGGTTGGTCGACTCTTCACGGGACCAGAGGGCTGGCCTATTTTTAGCCCAAAGAATCAGCATTGCTATCCAACGTGGCAATGCTGCCAGCCTTTTGAGCACTTTTACCATTGACAGCGACGCGCTGACAAGCTTGTCACCTTTTTATTTTTATGATTTTTATATACTTGTACATAATGTACATATATATCTTTTAGTTTTAGCTTGTACATATAATCTAGTTTCTGTTTGAAATTTAACATATTGTTTTACAAATTGTTGAGAAATTCGTCTTGTGTCATATCGGTTGTAAATGCTACTTTCTAATGGTAAGAAAGCAAGACCTTCGCTAATCGAAGTACGAGTATGTGCTGTTAGTTTACTTAGTGTGCTGATGTTATGAAGATTTACTTTTATAGCAGTTGATTGTGTAATTGTTAAATGGTATGTAAGAAAGTGAAAAAAATCTAAACACTTTCTTACGTATCACAGAGAATCACGTTGGTAGTGTTCATCCTTTTGACCAAACTTCATCCATGAAAGCTTTTGACATTTAGTCGCGCGTAGAAAACATTTGTTCCATAGGTACCAAATCACACTGCACACATTATTTTGTTTATATAAGTTCTAGCCTATTTGAATATTGATACAGTAAAGACACAAATTATACTATACCCTGAACCCAATAAGTAAAAATGTCCGAAAGTGTTTGCCAGATGCAGGATGCAGAACTTAAGGAAAGACTAAGATTTCACGGTGCGATACTTCCCCGTGCCCGCATGCGGTTGCGTACCACGACCCCACAGGAAATTAACGTGCCGTGAGTTTGACCATCCAAACCCCATGTAAAAACACCATCACTCACCTGTTCAAAAGAGTTTCTATAAGATGCGCTGAGTGTGGCAGCGCCTCCACCAGCAGATCTATGGGCAAGTCCGCCGCTACGCTTTGCAGCACTCCAGGCCCTAGCCTGGACAAGATGGCTGCCGCCTCGCGGAACTGTCGGCCCTCAGCCAATAGCAGCACGCGACGCAGCGCGAGACGAGGTGAGGTGTATGTGTTCTTCTCCCTCTCTCGCTCACGACGAATCCGCTCTCGACTTTCGTTCATGTTTGCTTTGAGTTCCAGCGGTAGGACGAATTGCCCATTGTATTTCCTTTCAATTTTTTGAAGTTACGTCTCCATCTGTGAAAGAATGTAGGTATATTTATAATTACAATGTATGGTTACATCAATAGATGAAAGTTGATAAGAGATATAGAAGGGAGATAAGAATCTGATATAGGTAGCTGATACGTTTGGTTCGGAATTCGTTTCATACTGTTGACAACATAACGGAGATTACAACTAGCAATGCAATCAATCATCAAACTTTTTGTGCAATAGTATTCATCGAATTAAATTGCAATTTGCATTAAGTAAGTAAGTCGTTTATTTTGCAAATATAGGTACAGTATATGGTGATAAATTGATAACAGATAAGTTCAGCCCCATTTTACCATTGGCTTGCATAAATTATAGTTTCACGCTAAAACAATGACGCTAAGGCAATTCATTGATGAGTTTTAAATCACAACTTATACAGATCACTACCACACTATACACATATATACAAAATTCTTAACAAAAACACTACACAGTACTTATACAAACTCAGTAAGGAATTCGCTGACATTATAGTAAGCTTTATGCGTTAAAAAGCTTCGGAGCCTGTTTTTGAACAATGGTAGCGGCAATTCTTTCCATTGCTTAGGTAATTTATTATAAATGACCACAGCCATGCAGTAGACACTCTTGCGCATTAGTGCCGTTTTGGCGGGATGGGAACACACTTGGTTATTGTCGCGTCTATTACGTAAGGTTCGACTTCATAAACAGAGCTATACGTACCTATACCTCGATTATGTACAGACTAGGTAGCGTTAAAGTGTGCTGTTTAAAGTATGGCATGCAACTATCCGTGGATTTAAGCTTAAACATCTGTTCTGGGCTTTAAAAACTGTTTCTCTTTCGGTTGAGTTTCCACAGAATATTATACCGTAACATAATTAGGATTCTACTATGCCATAATAAACAGTAAGAAGTGCTTCCATGTATATTAGAGGATTTGATTTCTAAAACTAGGTAGGTACCTGCATTTCAAAATGACCTTTTGGTAACTACCCACTAGATTCCAAAATAACATATTGGTACCCACTGGATTTCCATCGAATTAAATTAACCTTCTTTCTACAATTGATATTTTCGCACATATAATGTCAGAGGGTGACAAAAGGCATTGCGACAAAGTTGATTTTCATACGCCTACTTTTCAATTATACATGTTATCAACACGCAATACATCGCAACTCTGCAATATTATCGTAGGCGATTGAGAATGAGCTTCAACCTGAGGCAATATGACATAGATGTAGGTAAGTAACAAATTCCAATATCTAAACAGCTCAATCTGTAGCCGATAGCTTTTACACAAAGTTTTTGCAAAATCACATTTTTTTGTTATAACAATAAAAGAAAACAAAACTCATTTACTCAAATTAGGCTGAGAATGAGCACTATTTGAACGTCAAAATTACATAAGACAGTCCCCCAAAACGCCCGGCCTTCATCACTTCCTAGTGCTTTAGTTGGGGAGAAGAAGTGGCGCAACAAACTCCCCAGCACAGCACAGCTGTCTGTTTTAGGTACATTACGCAACACAAACCATTACATTAAATTATTTGCTATCAGCAAATAATTTAATTTAATGGTTTAATTTAATTTAACGGTAATATATCAAAAAAAAATCGAAAACTATACTCAAGCAGAAATAAAAATCCAAAACAAAAAACTTAAGCAGAACTCTATACCTAAATAAAAGCCTCCAGTAATAAAGGATCTGCCTACTTACATATATCCGTATATGAAGCCGTAACTCGAAGTCACAAATGATAAACTAGGACCATCGAAGTAAAAAAACAACACTAATAACAAAACAAAACCAAGGTCAGCAAGACGAGCATAACGCAAAGATCAGCCATTACCCCCCTCGCCATATTTGAGGGAAGGAGGCAACCCGACCCGTATAATTTAGACAGATCTAGATAAGTACCCTCAAAAATGAAATAAAGAAAACATGCCTAGTAATGCGATGACCTACAGGCTACGGATCATGATACCAGTTTTTACTAACCTAACAGTCGACGGAAATTGCGTAAACTCGAAATACCGTTGATCAGATTAGAGTGAGCTTCACAAAAAATAGTTTGTTCGATTTGTGAGAAATTACAGAAATGTAGTGTTGAAGTGACTAAACGTAATAGATGACAACTGGAACATGCAGGCGCAAGCGACCGACGGCAGCGGGTGCATAGGGGGGAGGGTCTTTAGTGTATGGAAAGAATTGAAAGAAAGAAATAAAAAAAAACGGACAAGAGCGTGTCGGACCACGTTGTATAGGATTCCGTAGTTGGGATGAATTTATCCCAAAAAACTTAACATTGTAGTTGAAAAACATGTTTTCCCATACATTCCAACTACAAATGTCCATAGTTAAACGAAAAGGATCCAACCCACATTTCACCTAATGTGGGTTGGATCCTTTTTAGAACGAACTATGGACAAATGTAAGTTCATACGCACAATATTCAGAGATTTACCATGTTGTTTTAAGACCATCGACTTCTTATAGGTTTTCCTGTAATCTATAGGTATTGAACTATTTTTTTTTTTCAAAATTGTAGGCTCAGTACATTCGGAGATAAAGGGATGGTCAATTTTCGTCTATTTTCATAAATAACTTTAAAATCGTTTATTTTGAAATTATAAAAAAATACATTTGAGACTCTTACAGTAAGCCCTTTCATTTGATATGTCACATGGTACAGTTTGCAAAACTTTTTTGTTAATTTTCTTATTTGCCCCCCAAAGTTGACCCCCATACTCAAAACGTTTTACGTCACACGTCCGTGTTTGGGTCACAGAAATACATATGTGTACCTTCAACTTAATCGGTCCATTAGATTCGGAGCAAATTGGCTGTGACAGACGGACAGACAGACAGAGAGACGAGTGATCCTATAAGGGTTCCGTTTTTTCCTTTTGAGGTACGAAACCCTAAAAATGTTTGTTTGGCTCACTACCGTATGCAAGGAAAACAAATATGAACAAAATTAAAACTGACATAAATAAAAATATACGATGTCTGTGTTCAGCACGCTGCACAAAACTTATGTTAAGTAATATAAGAATCAACAATTAATTTTAAATGCAAGCGAAACTACGGAGCGGTTTCAGTTCTGTCAGTGCAATTAGTAGTTTATCTTGATTTTAATTATTACAATATGTCGATTTGAATAAATTACTTTTTAATCCTTTTTGCATTAGGTACTGTGCGGCTACTCGTATAACAGCTCAATGCACTGCACACTACGGAAAATGAAAGTATTACGTAACCAAAATTAATCTATCTCAGTATCTCAGTATCGTTACTATAATACACTACACAACAAAATGTAAAACTAATTAAATTGAAAAAAAAAGTTTAATTACAAATAAGCACTAGTTCCGCCTGCGCTGTGACACATAAGAAAGACCGTTACTAAAAGAAATTGTTCAAAAACCATAATTAACAATGTTCTTTTTTTGTGATGGGTTTGCTCTTGACTTTAGTCTAGGTCACTCATATTCTACGATGGAGTGAGCTTACCCATCGCGCCTGTTCCCTCTAACTTAGAAGAGATTCGAGTTGTATGCGTTCGGGAACACAGACGCAGGTAGTGAGTTTCACTCTATTGCCGTGCGCACTATGAAGGATGTTTGGAAGCGCTTAGTGCGAATTGGTGGAATGGCCACTAGGTATAGATGGTAACTTGCAGTGCGTCTAGATGTCCGACGGCAGAAGGGGCCGGTGGAATTAGGTTGTGTAGTTCCTGAGCACACTCACCGAAGTACAGTCTATAGAAGACCGACAAGCAGGCAACCTTGTGGCGATGAGCCAAGCTGTGAAGCTTGGCATCCACCAGTTTTACGTCGCCAATGAGACTCTTAGCTCTGCGTTCCACTGAGTCAAGCGCAGGAAGTTGGTATTTAGCTGATCCATCCCAAAGGTGGCTGCAATACTCCATGCAGGATCGGCATTGCGCTTTATAAAGGTTCAAAAGCTGCCCAGGCGTAAAGTATCACTTCACCTTGTGTAGGTTGCACAGTTTTTTGGCCGCAGTTAAAAAATAAATATCTACTTTTCTGAATTTTATGTTACAGTGTAAATAAATATCCACAATTATGAACTCAAAAGATGGTTCAAAGCAATGTGATCTATTGACATAGATGAAGGTAGGTAACAAATTCCAATTTCTAAACAGCTCAATCTGTAGCCGATAGCTTTTACACAAAGTTTTTGTAAAATCACATTTTTTTGTTATAAAAATCAAAAAAATAAATAAATCAAATGTCATTTATTCAAACTAGGCTGAGAATGAGCACTTTTGGAACGTCAAAATTACATAAGACAGTCCCCCGGCACACCCGCCCTTCACCACTTCCTAGTGCTTTAGCTGAGGAGAAGAAGTGGCGCAACAAACTCCCCAGCAGCACAGCTGTCTGTTCAGTTAAAAAAATTGAATCTATACAACACTGCGCATAATTATTTAGGTACATTACGCAACACAAAACATTAAGTTAAATTATTTGCTATAAGTAAGCTAACACACGATAATATACAAAAAAAAAAAATGCGCAGTGTCGTAATGAATACATATTCAGCTAATCTTGGATGGGTGTAGTAATACCTGTTTTACAAAACTTTTGTAGTTATGACGCAGTTTGACCTCAACATTGTAATTAAAGATATTTTGCGCTTAGTGCATTTATTAAACAGCTGCCGAAACATGGTTGAAAGCTGGTGTCAATTCCTGAATTGCACGACGTAATTCGCAACATCCCACCGAAGTGGGCTGTAGGATGCTTCAAACCCGCTGGGGTCGCGGGTTGTTTGAAAAAGATACCGTGGCCCTGGCATAGGCAACTGAAGGAACACGGGTGGGTTTTAGTCAGTAAAAGTCTGACACGCCCTTCCGCTCCACCCAGAGCGGGAGAAGTTATTTGATGATTTCCCATCCACAAAAAAAAAAAAAGGATGCTTCAAACTCTCGACTAGATTTTGATATTTATGTCAAAATCTTGTCGAGCAGAGTAGTGAATTAACAATTCCGGAACTGGTTCCGCAATAAGCGCATACGTTCGTAGTTATTAGTTATTAGTCCGTTTACTTACATCGAGAAAACAAACATTACCATTGCTATTAAATCTCTCCTTTCTACAACTTATACCACACAACAATGCCATAACTGTACCCCAATGACAGCTGACAATCGACCATCGTATCGGCACCTCACTATTCTACGACTGTCTTTTATTTCTGCGCCATTTTGTTAATTTTTAGGTCAACGTCTGTAATTAACTTCGATGAGATTAAAGTCTTCCTTATAGGGGTATACTTAGCTCTTTGGTATTGTAATAAGTATATTTAACTTTATTTCTGTAGGTTAGTTAAATATTGATATTTCTAGGCATTAGCCATAGTTAATGTATCCGCATTGGACCTAAAGAGATTCCTTATTACTTACTCGTAAGTATGTATAGGTATTAGGTTTTTCTTTGCCAAAATAACCCCAAAAAAAAACATACGTTCAGCTGTGGCGTGTTAGACGTAAGATCATTTTTTAATAATTATGCATAACACGATAATTACCAATGTTGTAATAAGTCATTAGTCACAATGAGTCAGTCACAAATTATAAACTCTTTGTGCAGCTTGACCCCTAACGACCCAGCAACGACAAAGCCTGACTTTATCCAAAAACAATGGAATAATGTAAAACATAATGACATAAGAGGAGTCGCGAAAGTGATTCTATCGAGGGAAAGAGGTCAGTATGCTCATAGATTATATAGTAACTTCTAGTTCTAAATTGAGCAGTATCTCTGGGCTTGACAAATTGATACTGTACAAGGCTTGATGCGATATCAAAGTATAACAAAACCGCTTTATCGACTCGTCCTAGAATACCTAGTGACTCTCTTTTTAACCGAGGAAAAAGGAGGAGGTTCTCAAATCGACGCGTATATTTCTTTTATATTTGGCATAACAGTCCGGTTTGAATGATTCTTGTTTTATTCGGGAAGTTATACTTTGATCTTGGTCCCATTTAAAATTAATAACTTTGCTTGAGTAGTTTTTAAGTTAACTTCAATAATACGTATTTTTTCCCCTTAGTCTATGTGGATGATGTTTTTTACAAAAAAAAAAAAACAAAAACAACTGACTCCAAAGAAAACTCTACAAAGGGAAAAATTATACAAAACCAAAGACATTGACTTCCGAAATTAAAGTTATTTTTCACTTTGTAGTAAGTATTTTTTAAAGGACAGGTTGTCAAGGTAAGAAGTAATGTATTTTAAAAAGGAATTCGTCGATTTTCTAGTTTTCTCGCAATCTTTAAAATATAAAAGACTTGGCTGTTACACATTGTGTTTTGATTCGGAATTTTCTGTTTATAGAAAAGCCGCATATCATCATTCTCCTGCCCTTGTCCCAATTTATTTGGGGTCGGCGCAACATGTCTTTTTCTTCCATACTTCTCTATTAGTCGTTATCTCGGTAGTCACTCCCTTTCTAGCCATATTAGAAAAGCCGCATAGACTTTTACAAATCGAAATACTTTTGTGCTGGTGACTATGAGTAGATGGTCATAACATCTGATTGAAGTCATTCGGGAACGCTGGATACAAGACGCTCAAGACCGAATGACATGAAAAATTGTGAAGACCTTTAAATCAGTAGACGGAAAAGGCATGTGCATGCGTTTCCATCCTCATTTTATGGATATTCTGGCAATCACGCCCCTCAGACCACATTCTTTTTGGTAACGCAGCCTCATTGTTGCCGTCCTTCAGAGAAAACCGGACCTCATAACATCTCCTCATATCTAGAACCGAATCATCAACCTCATATCTAGAACCGAAATCACATGAGTAAACAACCAACAGAGACCAAGCCAAACCAAACGCTGCAGTAGTCAGCGTGACGAGTGTTTTTCACCCACTAAACCGTGTGTGATTACTGCTGAAGTTAGCTCTCCATTCGCTATTTACTCAAGTAACGTAGGCTGACACACATACATAATATGTCAAAACTGGTCATAATAATAAAAAGTACCGTCTCATTGTTAGCCAAACGTTGCGGCGCGACATTTAACGACGACGGTGCGACAAAACGATGTGGTTCCGTTACTTGCTATGCGTTGCGATGGTAACGGGATGAGCTGACAATTCGTGATATCGAAAATTAAAAGTGTTGGTTTCATAATATTATATGTAGCTAGGCTACCAGATAGATGGATAAGAAGCACAAAATGCCAACTACAGCTTCTTACCGGCTAAAGAGTAATAATAATAATAATGACATAATAGCGAAGAGTCTCGACCAACACCTGAGGAGGCTCTCGTTAGGCAGCTGGATCAAGGGCTTGATCCAGAAAGCGGTATTTCTGGACACGGCACGTATTGTTAGGAGGTTCCTCTCTCTGGAGCCCTGACCGCCGGTAGCTTGGACCCTGTTCCCGATACCGGTGGCCTACTATTTTTTTATATTTTTAAATGTTTTTATTTATTTTAAGTTTTTATAAAAATATTTAAAAATGTAAATCATATGTATATAATAAAAAATAAAGGAATAATAATAATAATATCCTGGGACATTTCACACACGGTTATCAGAAGCAAAGCTTGTACTATGGAAACCAGATAACTGATATACTACATATACAACTTTTTTTTTTGTAAATACATACTTATATAGATAATTACACCCAGACTCAGGACAAACAGACATGTTCATGCACACAAATGTTTGTCCTGGGTGGGAATCGAACCCACGACCTGCGACCTGGTGGTACGAGTATCTTAACCAACCACGCCAGCTGGCCTGTCATAGTGCAGATAGTTCAGAGTGGAGGCGGGTGGAGGCTTGTAAATGGCTTATCGTTGATTGCCTCGCTATAACTTTTTGTATTGTTAGCTGTAAGCCACCCAAACACAATAAAATAAATCAAAATAAAAATACTTTTTCAATATATATTCATGTAGCTAGACGCACTGCCAGTTACCATCCCTACCTAGTTGCTATTCCACCAATTCGCACTAAGCGTTTCCAAATGACTTTTATAATGCGCACTGCAAAAGAGTGGAACTCACTACCTGCGTCTGTGTTTCTGATCGCATACAACCCCAATCTCTTCAAAGGCTTCTTCTGGGTAAGCTCACTCCATCGTCGACTCTGTCTCTGTCGCTTCCGACCTAGACTAGAGTCAAGAGCAAACCCATCTTAAATAAAATAAAAAACAAAAAGATTATTTCCTGGCACAATGCATAGTGAAATGTTTTATGATACACGTGCGTAGGATGATTTCCGACTGGTGTCGACTTATATGAAAAAATACTTACAAATACCACTCGCCGGAAATCACCTACTTACCGCACGTGTAGCATAAATAACTATGAGGTTTTTGTATCAAACTCTTTATACTCGAAATATTGCTAACAAGGTATTCAAAACCACCAGTTCTTATTCACGGTCACTTTGGGCGATCTAGTCGTTAAATTGCTTAGAATTTGAGCTAATAGATAATTTAGGAAGAGCAAATAGTATGTCAATATACCATCCAGTCTGTTTGCTGTTTCGTCTTACTAAGGAAAAACAAAATGTGAAAGTATTTTGACGGATTTCCGTTGTCGCCACCTAGGTTCCTACTACGTAATGTGCACAGAAATAACACTTATTTTTAACCAACTTCAAAAAAGGAGGTTCTCTATTCGACCCGTATACATGTATGTTTGTATATTCACGATTTTCTCAAAAACTGATGAACCAGTTTTGATGACTCTTTCACTAACGTGATCTACATACTTTCAGGAAGGTGTTAGTATATAATACACTAGATAATTATTCTTATGTACGAAGTTATATGTATAAATGTACTGTAATTCCGGCATTTCTAAACGGAATTTTGATGATTCCTCTTTTTTTCTTATCTAATTGTATATTCAACTAAAAATGTAAAAATAAATTTACTATAGAAAAGTAAAAACTGACTTCAAAAACCAAAATCAAATAAAATAACTTTCATAAAAACTTAACAGCTTCTGAAGTCGGTGTCTTCAATTCTTCAATGTCAATGTACCTTAGCTTGACACCTTGATATTAGATACAGTAAAATCCAAGTCCATAACCACCAGTCCTCCCTCACCCACCAATAAAAAAGTATCAATCTGCCGAGCCTTTTCCCAACTATGTTGGGGTCGGCTTCCAGTCTAACCGGATGCAGCTGAATACCAGTATTTAACATGGAGCGATTGCCTATCTGACCTCTACAACCCAGTTACTGGGTAATACGATACCCCTTGGTAAGACTGGTTGTCAGACTTTCGGGCTTCTAACGACCCGTAACGACGGTCAAAGATCCACGAATGACAGCTGGGACCAACGGCTTAACGTGCTTTCCGAGGCACGGAGGAGTCTCGGTACGTAAAGATGGTCACTCGTCCACAGACCAACCCCGGCAAGCGTAGCTTAACCTGATGGATCGACCCGTACGGCTGTTATTACTTAGCCACGATAAAAAAGTATCTCGTTTAAAATAAGATTGACGTGTGTTATAACAGAACAGATATAAAATTGTTTATCATTTATAGTATTAAATTGACGATTTTTTTTTTTCAACAAACATCTATTTAATTACACACAAAATATATAAGTACATACCAAGTTTATTCACTTTTAAAATACTTAATTTTTGTTCCTACTCGCAGCTACAGATAATAATTATAAAATCCTGGAACATTGTCCCGATTGCTCCCATAAGTTTCATTTGCTATTTGTAAAACTAGGTTTCTGTCAATCACGACGAACTCACGAGGCCACGACAAGTTTAACCTGTACTTTAATTATGTTTTCTCTAGTAAAAATTATAGTTTTGTAATTGGTTTAGAATAACTATCTTAATAGTTATTTTATGCAACTATTGTATAATAAGGGGTTTTAAAACACGAATATGGTTAGTGTTTAAATACCTAATTATGTACAGTTGCATACAAGTCTTTATCTACATCCATGATATGAATCCTCTATAAAAGATTTTGAAATCATAGGGTGTTGTACAGTGTTGTAAGAACTCTATGTAAACTTACGGAAAGTTTAATTGCTGAGTATCTAATACAAACAAACTATGTATAGGTAATAATAGAATTCTTTATTGTAATAATTATTTACGTTTTTAAATTACGGCGCTGTGGTAGTCAAACACGCGTGCATGATAATGTTCTTTTTTTGAAATTAATTAAGATACCACGAATTGAGTGAGAATGTGGCTGAAAAAGCAAAGGAGTTGCATAATGAAATTTATTACAACATTATAGCGCTCGTTTGGATGTTATTATGGTTACTATGACACTGGTTGTTTTAATGTTTGCAATAAGCTAACTGTTTCAGAAACTTGATAGAGGATTTATAGCATGGGTGTAGATAAAAGATATTATTATATTTGACAGGCAAGATGGCGCACCTACGAGTATCATGGGTCATGGGTTCGATTCCCATCCAGGACAAACATTTGTGTGCATGAACATGTCTGTTTGTCCTGAGTCTGGGTGTAATTATCTATATAAGTAGGTATTTACAAAAAAAAAAAGTAGTATATCAGTTATCTGGTTTCCATAGTACAAGCTCTGCTTAGTTTGGGATCAGATGACCGTGTGTGAATAATGTCCCAGAATATATTATTATTATCTCCTTTATTTATTTTTTAAACATATTTAATTACATTTTTAAATATTTTTATAAAAAACAAAAAAAAACGTTTAAAAATATAAAAAATAGTGATCCGCCGGTAGCGGGAGCAGGGTCCAAGTTACCGGTGGTTAGGGCCCCAGAGACAGGAACCTCCTCACAATACGCGCCGTATCAAGGGGACTGCCTTCTGAATCAGGCCCTTCACCCAGCCACCCAACGAGAGCCTCTTGAGATGTTGGTCGAGGCTCTTAGCGATAAGGCCATTGACCGTAATGACTATCGGCACAATGATTGCCGAGTCCACATTCCACATAGCGACAACCACGTGGGCTAAGTCGAGATACTTCAATTGTTTCTCCTTCTCAGCCTTCACGAGGTTCTCGTCATGCGGGATAGTGACATTGATTACCATTGTGCGGGGCACTGATCGATCTATTACCACTATATCAGGCTTATTGGCTACAATAGTCCTGTCAGTGATAATAGATCGATCCCAGTATAACGTGACATGGTCATTCTAGAGAACTGGGTCGGGCACATACCTGTAATAAGGTACCTCAGAGTCCACAATGCCGTATTTCAGAACAAGTTACTGAAGGATAATCCTGGCCACTTGGTTATGCCTGTGCAAATACTCGCCGTTAGCCAAACGAGAACACCTAGAAGTAATATGTCTGATAGACTCACCGGGACAATGGCATGCCCGACATATGTCGATCGTCCCGTCTTTCATTATATACCTCCGGTAGTTATTCGTTAGCATAACTTCATCCATAATCGCAAAGACTGAACCTTCGGTTTCCCCAAAGAGGTCACCGAAGCTACGTCGGGCCCATGAAGGGCCCGGCAAAAGCGCCCGTGGAGCTCCTTGGTTTGCCATACTTCCTTGCGGTCGTTGATACTAAGCACCACAGGTTTGCGCCAGTTCTCTTTAGCCAAGGACAACGGGGTGAGTTCTTTGTCCACTGTAACCACATCCCGGTGCATACCCACGTCAGCCTTGAGAAAATATTCTCTGAGACTGCAAACCTCGCGGTTGTGGAGGGTCTTAGCATTTAAAAAACCTCGACCCCCGCACTTCCGCGGAATGTACAACCTCATGACAGACGAACGTGGGTGATCGGACTCTCCTATCCAGGGCGTCTAGTTCCGTCTGGGTCCACTTGAGTATGCCAAAGGAGTACATCAGGACCGGCATGACCCAACCGTTAAAGGCGCGCACCTTGTTGCCGCCTGACAAAGAACTATTAAGTACCTTTTTCAGGCGACCGAAGAAGCGCTCCTGCAACGATTGTTTCATGTCAGGCCCGTTGATGCCTAATCCCTCTGACATACCCAGGTATTTGCAGGTATCAGTTGCGGAGAGTGATCTCAGGTTTATGGAATCTGAAAGTTGTAGTCCCTCAGATTCCACAATCCCGCCCCGCTTTACATGCATGACTGCACATTTATCTACACCAAATTCCATCCTGGTGGAATCACTAAAAGTTTTATTTACTTTTAGTGACTCCAGCAGTCGCAATTTGTTGGTGGCAAATAGTTTCAGATCATCCATATAAAGCATATATTACCTGACCCCCTCTCCGCAAAGGATAGCCCAGCCCCGTACCCTCCAGCAGAGTGCTAAGAGGGTTCAAGGCTAAACAAAACCACAGTGGACTCAGACTGTCGCCCTGGAATATTCCCCGCTTAATCCTAATAGGTTCGTCGCTCCCCCGTATTTGTCGACATAGCAAAGGACCGTCCTCCACTGCTCCATACACGTCGTCAGGAAGGTGCTCAGAGTTGTATCAATTTTGTACAACTCTAACACCCTCAAGAGCCATGTATGGGGCACCGAATCATAGGCCTTCATATAGTCTATCCAACATGTCGACAAATCATTTCGGGATCGACGAACCTGTTGGCTTATGGCCATGTCAATGAGGAGTAGCTCCTTGGTGCCACGGGACCCATTCCTACATCCATTTTGAGAGGCAGACATAATAGAATTCCTTTCTAAATGAGAATTAATTTTCACTCTCAAAATGGATGTAAGAAGTTTATAGACCGTCGGCAAACAAGTGATCGGCCTATATTTTTTGGGTTCCGCGGCATCACCTGACTTATGGAGCAGGTGGGTAACACCTGTTGTAAAGAACAGTGGCAGCGACCCAGACTCTACGGCCGACTGGAATTGCGATGCCAAGCACGCGTGTGAACTTTTCAGCCATTTAAGCCAAAAATTGTGCAGTCCGTCCGGTCCCGGCGATTTCCAGTTCGGTATCAGACGGGCTGCACTGGCTACATCGGAGGAACTAATTATTACTTCCTCCATCTCTGGCATGCCGTCACACACGCGCTCAATATCACGCATCCATCAGCCTCAGTATGGCAGACGGACACCGACCAGATGTTGCGCCAGAATATGCTAGTGGCATCATCATCCGGGCGGCATACGTCTGTCACATTTTGCTCAGGTCGCTCCCATGTTCTATACACCCACCTTTGATCACGCTGGAATATGCGATTCTGGGTATACCCTTCAACCCGTCGCTTATACCTACGGATACGGCTTGCCCATGCACAGACCTTCTGCTTCAGGAAGTCAATGGGCTCTGTGACACGGGGTATATATTCTTGAGGCCTGATTCCAGTCCCCGAGAACGCCCGCCTCACAAAGCGCATCACTCTAGGGCGAGTATTGCCCTCCCTGAAGCAGTATTGTTTGCCGATGAGCACCCTGGTCCCCTCGATACGCCGCTCGATCCTGCACTGCCAGGCTGGAATGGCGGGTTTTGGTCGTGTAGCTATGTCACAATTTGGAAATGTGACATTGGCTACACGACACGCCGCAATAGCCGCGCAATACAAGATCGAGTGCGTATCTACGAGGTTTTCGCTGCTTTCAAAATAAGAACCAAGCAGCGAATCCAAGGCACACACCAACGACTTATTCGTGCTGTGCATATGATAGGCAAGCGAGGTAAACGAGGTCTAAGTTGGACGGGGGCGGTTCTAAACTCTCGAATCGCATCCTCCAGCGCGCTCCTCAATCGGTCGTTACACTGGCTACTTACCGTAACAACCTCATCGCCCCCCTCCACATCATTAACGTAAGACCGCAGTTGGGTTTTATAACCATGCGCAATTTTATTTCATAATTACGCATGGTTAGGTAACTGTAGTTTATAATTGTCTTGCTCATTTACTTTTGTTATGCGAAACATCGTATTTGTTTTTGTGAATAGTGTAATTTAAATTATTTTATTTTTATTTTATTGTGTTTGGGTGGCTTACAGCTAACAATACAAAAATTTGTAGTGAGGCAATCAACGAAAAGCCATTTACAAGCCTCCATTATAAGTAGGAATACTGAATAAGATTTTGCATGATCAGCGTATAATGTTCCCACAGCTGGGACACCGGCCTCCACTCTGTGTGAGAGAGTGGGCTGTAATCCAGCACGCGCGCCCAGTGCAGGTAGATGTCACATGTGTTTGAATTATTGGTTTATTGGAACATGGCGGTTTCCTCACGATGTTTTCCTTCGCCGTTTTGAGAGCTGTGGTGTTGAAATTATTTACACAAAGTAAAGCGCCTGCCGAGGTACGAACGTAGGTTCGAACCCCGGCTGCTCACTGCTCTCATAACATTTTGATAACATACTAATTCATTCACACGTGATTTTTATTCACTAATAAGTTCAATCACAACACCCTGTCCTCCACCTTCGGCATCGAGTCCCAGCCATGTCCCACACCACGTTTGCCGATACGTGGTCTCCACCTCAGGACTCGTCTGCTCCACCGGCCATCGTTCCTTCGACAAACATATCCAGCCTACTGTCGCTTCAGGTTGCTCACTCTGCAAGCTTTGTCGGTAACTCCGGTTCTTTTCCGAAGTTCTTTGAATTAATTATTATAACCTGGTTAATAAAGATTTAATTGTATCGATATAAATTAGAATTATTTCCTTTTCCGGAGATATCGAATCGAAAATGTATCGAGAACGGAACAACTTAATGGATGCTCAATAAACTCGATCAATTGTTTATCGATTTGTGATACCCAGTAAGGTATGCGGTACAAGTCATCGTGGTCGATTATGTATAACGTTACTTATGAAGTTATAATGTTAGTTATATATAGTTATTTAACGTTATTAAACGCGGAATGATTTATCAACGTTTATGTGTTTTTGTTGGCTCGTGGCTAAATGATAACAGCCGCACGGGAAGGTTAAGCTATGCTTGCCGCGGTCGGATCGTGGATTGGTGACCATCCATTACATATCGACACTTCTCCGTGCCTCGGAAAGCCGTTGGTCCCGGCTGTCATTCGAATTTTTGACAGTCGTTACGGGTGGTCAGATGCCTAAAAGTCTGACAACCCAACCCAGATACTGGGTATCACAATACCCCTTGGTATTGTGATACCCAGTTGTGGGTTGTGGAGGTCAGATAGGCAGTCACTCCATGTAAAACACTGTTATTCAGGTGCATCCATATAGACTGGAAGCCGACCCCAACAGAATTGGGAAAAGGCTAGGCAGTTTGATTGATGTGTTTTTGTTAAATAAAGGTATAGGCAGTCTTTTGTCGTTTATATTTTTATCGTTTACCTATTTGCATTTGTGGGTGGGTTTATATTTCATGTGGGTTTTATAAGCATCTAGGGCCAAAAACATAACTAAGATGCAATAAAAATTAAACAAAAATAATACATTTAAATAAATAAATAAAATTCATTTATTTCAGCCAAGTTTTTACACATACACCCATAGTATTATAAAATTCAATTAAATATGAAATAGATATTAAATTAAATTATTATTATACATTCTTTTTTATTTTTATAACCTTTAGGAAAATAGGCGCCACTTAGCAACAGTCATAAATTTTCCAAAACTTTTGTTTTGCTCACTTCACACCGATAAAATAACTTTTTGTTCACCTTGACACGAAAACTCTAAAAGCTTATCGTCCTACACTCATTACGATTCCCCGCCATATCTGAACTATACAAATTAACATAATTCTCAAAATTCTCGCGACGTCAAACGGAACGTGTAACAATTTCCAGTGGTCGCACGCGTTTGATTCACTGTTCTCATTTCACTGTGATGTGTTGTGAACAGATTATGTAGATTAGGATAGTAACACACTTAACTATGCAAGTGGTACAAACAGACGATTTTCTTTTCCTTTGATACTAAATGGTTTTAAATCGAAGGACAGAAAGGTGCTTGCCAACGTGTATTCCGGAGAGTTCAGTGCGGGATACATTTGGCTATATAACCAGCCTATAAAGTTCCCACTGCTAGGAATACAGGCCTCCTCTCTTCGAGAGGGAGTGGGTAATCAACCAGGCAGGCCCAGTGCGGGTTGGTAGATGTCACATGTCTTTGAATTTTTCATTCTAAGACATGCCGGTTTCCTCACGATGTTTTCCTTCACTGTTTCTCGAAACAGGGAACAGCAGATGGCTACGCTAATGTTTATTTTGGTAAAAGTCCAATATACAGACTATCTGAAATACATACTCCACAAGAAATTAATGCGGAATCTGGCGTATGTGTGTAAACCATTTGGTTTTACTGATTTCAATATTGGAAAGTGCAAGCTGGTCGTTCGAGCAACATTTACATGTTGCTTATTTTTAATAGCTCTCCGCCCATAGACATTCAATAGACAGGCGAGCCAGTCACGTAACGATCTCCCATAAGTAGGTGACCACGCGAATCAGTTGCCGATATGTCGTGGTATTTAGGCGACAGATCTAGGTGTTAGTATAATGTTCTAGTCTGAGGCGGTGGCCATGCATAATGTATCAGCTCAGCATAATCTGTACTGTACTCATCAAATAGGACGAGAAATGGACGGAATACGTTTGAGGTAAGGACAGAATGGTACAAAAGAGATGGATGACAATAAACTCAGAAGGTAAAGTGGAAAGTGACTAACAAGGCTACACACGAAAGCTTCCCAGCTTACGAACTTCGTTCGTAATTCAGCTAAGTACTAATGGTATTGACAGTACACACATACTGATATCTGTCATTATTTATGCTCGATAGAATTAATCAAGCATAACACAATTTGAAGATATAGGTGACAGCAATAAAACCACAGTATAATAAATTTTGTGATGCAACGGTACTCACAATCAGTCTTACACCAAAGATCTCAAGTGATACAGCCCTTCCATTAAACCAATTAAATGGAGATTTGTAGAAACCGAAAAAATATGGGAAATTATAGGTCAGCCACTTTCCTTCCCGTCCAAGTAAGAGTTAATTGAGCTTTGAGAGAAATACGAGGGAAATATTAAGAAGATAATGATAGAGCGGGATGGAATAGATTATGATAGAAATAGCGTTAACAATAATGATAGAGGAGTAGAGGGCTATGGTTGCTAAACTCGTTCATAATAGAGACGTTGTAAAAATAGAACAGGAAAGCTAATTCAATATTGACTGCACATACGTATACTTAATAGCTAACGAGATTAAAATCACAGAAGCAAACGAGGATAAGGTAATCTTAAGTGCTACATGCAGAGTTTAGTTTAAAGCTTATAATCTCCAAGTAAATATCATCTGGCCTTGGTGTTGATAACATTACTTTGTATAGGGAAAGGCACTAGTAATAGTCCTCCTCAAATTCAAATTCAATCATCTATCTGTGCTTGCTTACTGGCTTACTGCATGTGCGATTGTGCGTGTTATTTTCAGTCTTGATATACTAACTACTAAACAGAAAATATACATAATTATATCTTATATGGATATACCGTAGATACAAAAAGAAGAACACTTGATATAACTTTGTGCACTTGCATTTGAAGATGCAGTTTTGTCAGTTGATTATGAAACAAGTCCCACGCCATTTTACATATGTTAACGACATAATTATATCTTCCCACATATCTCCCTTCCGATCTTGGCCACACATTCCACAACCCTGCAGCCCACAGTATCGCACAACTTTCTCAAAGCCTCCACCTGCTCGCGTCCCTCATCAAGTCGTATATATAGCGGTGAAATGTTACAACCTGCCTGACGGGACGGGCTTTCGTTTTGAGCCTCAAGTGTGGAACATTAATCGTTTCTAGTTAGCACATGGAAATCTAGATATGTGGGGTCTTGCTTTGACACTTACATATACGTGCAATATGTCTGATAATAAACTTGGATGCTGGAAAAGCAGGACCGGTCGTAATGGCGATTATTGAGCGAAGCCTATGTACAGAGGACATCTTTCGGCCGAGATGATGATGATAAATGAAATCGTTTACTGTAGTATTTAGCATAGTTCTTTAACTTAACCATCTATAATTGACCGAGCAAGCGAAGCGTCTCTGTTTCAAGTCTGACAAAATTTGCTTTCATCTGTCACTTTTTTGCTACTCTTCTACAGGTCGCATTTTACAACCGATCTGGACGAAACTTGGTATGCATATTATACGACTTTATAGATTTTTTTTTGCTGTCGGGAATTTTTTATTGAAGGAGTACTTCCTCCAAAAAGGGGACTACTGGATATCTCCGCCTTATGAAATCCGATTTCGATGGTTCTTTTTTTATTTGAAACTTGAAGTTGATGTTATAAAAATTTGGTGAAGATCTGATGAAAAAAAAAACATGGTAAATATCGTGTTTTAAATAACTTTAGTGGTATATTAATTGTTTCAAAAAGGTTTGTGCTCGCGAGCTCTGCTGTTCGCAGAAGTACTATTTATGCATATTCAGGTGCAATAATCCACTATTTCGATGATTCTAAGCATGAAAATTACCGGTATGTAATGCATGCTAAGGACTACATTATAGTCCGAGACAATCCTTTTATGTCAGATTGGATTGTTATAATCTCATGCATGATTGTGCTCAGAGGCAGATGTTCAGCATAAAATACCTCGGAATAGTGATCATCATCGTTCTTTCATCGTCATCATCAGCATCATCATTTGCCTAGCCTTTTCCCAGCTATGTTGGGGGTCAGCTTTCAGTCTTACTGTATGCAGCTAAATACCAGTACTTTACATGGAGTGACTCCCTATCTGACTTCCAAAACCCAGTTTCTGTGTAATACGACACTCCTTGATAAGACTGGTTCTGTCTTTCATCATCATTTTAGCCGAAAGACGTCCACTGCTGTCCACAGTCCTGGGTTTCAACAACGACCGGCCCTGCGCTGCCCATATCTGGCGTATTTCCGCCAGCTGCTCTTATCCTATTTTCTTTGACATCGCTGTAGAGTTTTTCTTTGATACATGTCTTTGACATCGCTGTAGCGTATTTTTCTTCGATGCATTTCTTTGACATCGCTGTAGCATGTTTTTCTTCGATACATGTCTTTGACATCGCTGTAGCGTGTTTTATTTCGATAGATTTCTTTGATATCGCTGTAGCGTCTTTTTCTTCGATACATTTCCTTGACATCGCTGTAGAGTGTTTTTCTTCGATACACTTCTTAGACATCACTGCACTGTAGAGTGTTTTTGATCGATACATTTCGTTTACCTGCTCTTCCTCTACTGTTTCGAGAAAATGATAAAATGTGCATGGAAACACTAGATTAAAGACCTAAACAAGAAAATCAACGCTCTATTTGAAACATAGACGGTAATTAAGTTTCATATCGATGCGCGATACGAGATGCGTACCGCCGGGAATCGAACCCGCGACCTTGATCTCTAGTGAGGCGAGACTCTACTCGATGGAGCGGCAATTGTTCTTATAACTAGGAAATATTAATGATGTTTTAAGTGTTAATTGATTGCCTACTTGTTTTGATGAGATGAAAGTTTTATGCTCGGTGTAGATTAACTGGAAATTGGCAGTGCTGGTAGATATGAAACCATGAAAGGTGTCTAGATATTAATTGTAACATCAAACAGGCTATATCTGGGATTTTAAAAGTAGACCCAAAAAGTATCTTTTACCCATAGCCGTTATACTGGGTGCATTGTTTGCAATATCATTTAATCGATAAATAATTATTTTCGATAGAAATTTCTCATATAAATCATATCTTATATACCTATAGACTTAAAAACTATTCATTTTCTATGTACCTGCAATTATTAAAAAAATATGACACCCATACTTACATCACGTAAACGAGACAAATCCAACAAAAATAAAATAGAAAATCCAATCACTAATATCCACAGAGCATGAGTCCAGTCCACAGTGCACAGTCAATTAACAAAAAATTAAAAATTAAAAATCAAACGATCGAACGCTGTCAATACGCGGTACTCAGATGAGCGTGCGGCGTGCGCGGGAGTTGATTCACGAGTAGCAACGAGCTTACGACTCACCCAAACGCAACGCGAGAAAGCTTTCGGACCGCTTCATGTGAGACTGAAGAATTTATTTTATTGTTGAATGACAATATTCAATATATTTATTATGGTATTATGCTTGTAGGTATTATGTTTGTTTCTGCAGATTTTTGGGATAACAGTACTGTGTTAACAGAATGTTCTCAAATTTGATTTGGTTTGTGTTGATTAGAATTTGGACAATTGGTGTATGACGTGAGTCACGAGTTTTTCTGAATGAATGTATTATATGAAACGCACCGACCCCAGCGTGGTTTGACCAGATTGCTGTTACCGGATTTCGAATTTTTCGGTTTCGTGGTGCAACAGAGACAATGCATACCAAGAAGTAAATCGGGGGACGCGATAATGATAAGGAAGATTTGCCTTAAGATACGGATGGATTTTTAGAGCAGTTTTGGATATACATCCTAAAGTAGGCAATAGAATTGTGGAGAGACGGGTGACATTTATCTATGGATAGGCATCTTTAAATGGATAATAAAATGGATCAAAGAGTAACGGTGGAGTGTTTTGCCCATTCCTCTCCATACGAAACTACCTTTTGGAACTGGGAACTAGAATCAAATCTATTTTCTTGTTATTTTTTTACGTTCAAAGTGCCTTTTATAAACTATTTGACTATGACTTTGGATAACCTAACTGTTTAGTACATAACGATGAACAATCCTGCAAATAAAATCTTATTGTTTTAATAATACGTTAACTATTAGAATTAAGTATGTGTGGTATTCGTGTAGGTAAATTAGACTACTACTATTTTGGAACTTTACATAATAATCAAAATGTGACTTTACGACAAAATGTTAAAACGAGAAGCATCGATTATAGTAAAAAACGAAGTAAACATGTTGAAAATCTATAAACAAATAAAGGAAGGTAAGATAGAGGAGGTGTCAAAATTTCAAACATACCATAGCGTAAGATAATAACTCCCTATAATGTTCCCACTGTTGGGAAACCACCTCTCAGTGACAGGGAGTGGCCCGTAAACCATCACGCCGGTACAGTATGGGTTTATACATGTCAAACATAAAAATAATATAAAAAGTCATTTACCATACAACATAACACCGTCCTCAAGCGACAGGTGGTGTTGTTTCCGCGGCGGGCTCCCATGCGCAAGCGGCTACAGAGTAGGCACGGACATGACGTATGATGCGATGCGCCGACCGTGGTGCTGTTCGATTACCGAGGCGGATCGCTGCTCAGGTGGTAGTATACTAATAAAACTCATTTGTCTATTAATTCGATGGCTAGTTACTGCAGTAATTGTGTTCAAATATCTGGAAGTCTGGACATTGACAGTAAAATTAAAAGGGCTTCGTTTGTTTCGGTATGGGCAATTGGGCTTGTAACAACGGCGATGGAACCACATATATAAGATATTATGTCAGGTAGAGGCTTATGAACAGCCACACAGGTCGATCGGTCAGGTTAGGCCGTGGATGGATGACCATACCAAAACACCTCCCTGCCTAGAAAATCGCGTTATTAAGCCGACGGTTCCGACTGTAATCTTTGACAGTCGTTACGGGTCATTAGAAGCCCGAAACTCTTACAACCAGGCTTACCAAGGCGTATCGTATTACCCACATGTACGACAGCGTGATTAATATGCAATGCTGACGGATGGAGATATCGACTTCAACGAAGGATAACATGACAGCTGGAAGGGGAGATTGGAAGAGAAACATATTTTGCGCCAAATCCATCAAGCTTACTTAACCCGCCGAGAAATACAGGCATAACTAGGTATGTTATGAAATCCCAATGGCTTAGCCATGGTGAGCCCTCTAAACCTCCGTGAAAGACTCATCTTTATCATCTACCTAGCCTTTCCCAACTACGTTGTATGTATACTCATACCGGTATTTTGAATGGAGCGACTGCCTATATCTGACGTTCACAATACGACTGGTTGTCAGATTTATTATATGTAATCAGTAAAAGCACCTGTTTCTACCTTACCCACTGCTAAATATAGCCCTTGACTGCCAAAAAAGAACATCCGTAATATTCAGGCTAAATCTTAAATTTGCATTTCGGTGAGTGTGCCCAAGAACTCCACGACCTGATTCCGCCGGCCCTCTTCTACCATCAGACATCTAGACGCACTGCCAGTTACCATCCCTACCTTGTTGATATTCCACCAATTCGCACTAAGCGCTTCCGAATGTGTTTTATAATGCGCCCAGCAAAAGAGTGGAACTCACTACCTGCGTCTGAGTTTCCGAGCGCATACAACCCTAATCTCTTCAAAGCGAGAGTGAACAGGCTTCTTCTGGGTAAGCTCACTCCATCGTCGACTTTGTCACCTCCGACCTAGACTAGAGCCAAGAGCAAACCCAACTCAAATAAAAAAAAATGTATGTATAACAACAACAAAAATAACAACCTCAATATGTTGCGTTAAACGAGGCATGAAATATTAACGTTATATAACAATAATCTGTACCAACCTCAGTGCAAGGTCACATCAACATTGCTGAGGAGAACATTGAAATTAATTACTAATTATTATTAATAATTACTACGTGCAAAGTGCTCGTATATCATCACGAAGCTTCCTTAATCCGGTGTTGAAAAATAAATAAATAAACTGTTTAGATTAGACTTTGGATTGACGTTTTCCCTTTCGTGTAGTACTCTACTGCAAATCAAAACATCTTGAAAAACGTTCATGCCATAGAACCAGAAATTGGAAGATATGACATCCATTGACTAAAGACTGATTAAAGTCTGTATCGTAATTAATGTCAGAATATTATATTATCCTGTGTAATTATAATATGTTTATGCTGCATTTTCCAAATAATTCTTAAGCAACATCACCCGCCTATACTTCATTTTGTATCCACATCCAGTCATACTAATTAAAGAAGTTAACACATCGCTCGACCATCATTAGACAGAGCTTTAGTACCAGTGTCTTCACAAAAGATGAATGCGAGAAGTTTGTAGTCTTCAACCATTTTAGCCTAGTATTAATGAACATTTATGGAACCACGTCATTATCTGTAAGGTTGCGTTAATCAACTTATTTTTATAAATTAGACAATATACTGCTTCCTATTGCATTTGTCTTTGAATACCATGTTGTACTGACCACCCAACCTGAATCTCTTTCATCTTTAAACTGTATATTAAGCAATGAATTTGCCTAGATTCATTAGCATCGGCAAAGTTCGCTGATGCTACTATCGATGACTTCTACGGAATAATCCGGAAAAGGAGTGCATCGCTTCTGCGTCGCTGTAGGAGTAGCTCGAACGGGATCCTGAGCGTGTTGTCCGAGCGGTGGGATTCTCCTTTCTTGCGGAGATGGCTGCAGCTGCATGCCAGTGCCTGCACATATATATATCTTTGACTTTGGTATTAATTTTATTTAAATTTCCTTGGACATATTGTGACATTTTATTTTATTTTTGACATTATGTGACATTTTTTTTTTCTCGATATTTTGTGTAATTATTTTAATTTGTATAATAGTGCAAGCATGGCAAGTGTAAAATTCTTTTTAATTTTTATGTTATGGGTTAAAGACCTGAAATAAATGAATTTAATTTAATTTAATTAGTGTTTGTTTCTATGAGGACGATCATTAGTCACCCCTTGTTATGTCAAACAGCACTGACACTCTTTCTTTATCATAATTATGAAAGCGGTAATTTTATTTAGTTTTCACATTAAAATCTTGGTGTCGAGTCTTTGGCTAAAATTAATGCTCCACGATCCCATTTCGGCAAAGAATTTTCTTTTTATGACATCACCTGGGACCAAAAACAACTTCAGATTGACAACTCAACCTCCTTTGACCTCACAGCATCACAATAACCACAACGCGAGTCTAATGTGAATATAAAAGCCGTATTAAACCGAGATTACATGCAGTGTGATAATGTTGCGTGAATTTACATTACTACTCTGTGGGAATTGTATGCGTACATATCTCTATGCTGGTAAACTTCTGGGTGGAATAATAAAACAATTAATACAGAATCGGGCCCTGGAAGTTGGACCAGAGAAGGACATTTACACAGGCATTTGTGCTGTTGAGCAGAATAAATATTTATGAGTGTACACTTTGACAGTTTTAGGTGCCGTGAAATTAAGGGCTTTAATAAAAACATATATATAATTTATAATATAAACTAATAAGAACTTTATCAGAAGTCCGTATAGGAATATTATAATATTCCTATACGGACTTCTGATAAAGTTCTTATTAGTTTATATTATAAATTGCTTGAAAATATTTTACTCATCATCTGTATATTTCATCTCTTTCTTGGTCATCCTCATCAAAAATTCACAGTAACTGTGTTATTTACTAGACTATCAATAAAATGCCTCGTCCATTTTATTTTATTTTACGAATAATTAATCATTAATCTGTGTCATCATAACGGTGATTCACAGTTTTAATTCTTTAACAAAAAATAATGTATTTTAAATCGACCAGAATATAATAGCATCCTAGCACAATGGGTCACTAAAGGTCATATTATATCACACCTAATATGCAAAGCATGTTCACCTTTTTGTTAAATAGCAATAAGGTGGGTAATGGGTTGAATGTTAATTTCGGGTGTGTATGAAATTGTGTAACTTTCGGAAGTGTGCTGGTAATGGCTAAACACAACACACTTGACCGTTGTCACATTTTCTTGTCACTTAGCGTAAACAATATCCGTTTTTCTATGAAATTGATTGTGTAATATTGACGTTTGATCTTGAGATTCGAAACTGTTGAATAAATATTGGGGATACGAAACAGGTTCACTTTCTATTACAGCTGGAGCAAACAGGAAATCAAGGTCAGAAGGTCCGATGGCCGCTGACACATTACTCATTATTTGTATCTGTGTATCTGCTATGTATTACCTGGTTATTAAACTATTGTCTATTGAGGTTATTACTCAAAAGCAGGAGACGGCTATACAAGTCACAAATTAAGGTCATTTAAGTCCAGTTCCCAAAGTTTCCGATCAATAATGTACGGGAAGCTGTCACCCCACCGAACCCCGTCCCTTCCTGATTGAAATGATTATTGTAAAACAAAATCGAATCGACACTATCCAATCAAGCGATACAACAAAATATTATCCTAAAAACGTAGCCAGGAAATGTCTTAACCCTTCTTATGATTCGACACAAAAAAGTGAAACATTAAACACGCGACATTTACTTTTACGTTTGGAAGTGATAGGGTTGAATATTGTAAGGGAGTTGCGGTTACCGCAGGAAGTGCATCGATCTGGTGACGGTGCTGGGAAAGTGAATATATTTTAGAAAAGCAATATTTTTATTACACTTTTAAAGACCGCCTTAGGAGGATATCCTATCCTTGTCGCATATAAATATGGAAAATTAATTAATAACCATACGTCTTCAATGAACTGTTATTATTTATTTTCAGTTCTATCATCTGCCGACCTCATTTAGTTTAAAAAATATGATTGACGTGTAAAAGTGTTTGTACAAACCTACTTACAGAAAAGAAATCATCTATAGAAAGAAAGAAAGAAAAAGAGAAAGACAATACGTTTATTTGCGATAAACATGACGCAAAGAAATAAAATAATAAAAGAACAAATGCATCTATTATTTACATGTGGGGATTAAAAGCCGATACTTTAGTATAAAGCATGGTTGGTAGCGAGGCCGTATCAACGCCGCCCGTCGTGAGTATTAATAATAATAATAACTCGTTGGGTGGCTGGGTGAAGGGCCTGATTCAGAAGGCAGTCCTCCTTGATACGGCGCGTATTGTGAGGAGGTTCCTGTCTCTGGGGCCCTAACCACCGGTAGCTTGGACCCTGCACCCGCTACCGGCGGATCACTATTTTTTATATTTTTAAATGTTTTTTTTTTAATGTTTTTATAAAAATATTTAAAAATGTAATAAAATAAGTTTAAAAAATAAATAAAGGAAATAATAATAATATCCTGGGACATTACACACACGGTCATCTGATCCCAAACTAAGCAGAGCTTGTAGGTACTATGGAAACCAGATAACTGATATACTACATACACTACTTTTTTTTTTGTAAATACATACTTATATAGATAATTACACCCAGACTCAGAACAAACAGACATGTTCATGCACACAAATGTTTGTCCTGGATGGGAATCGAACCCACGACCTGCGGCATGATAGGTGGTGTCTTAACCAACCACGCCAACTGGCCTGTCAAGTATTAATGCACCACTATGAACTCCATCAACTGCAATTACCGTACATACAATTACCATACATTATACAAACCAGACAAGCATTTTAAGTAAATATTTCGAAAGACACTATTTCATGTGGACAGACCACAAAGAGACGGTAGTGGAACCACAGGGGCCGGAAGTTCATCGACACTCGACACAACTCTATCGATCGACATCTTCTGATCCCGCGCCGCGCCTGCGCACTCTCTTGTTACATTCTACTTGTTCACGTTATCTCTTGCTGTGTAAATTAGCATGGTTTAAGTAGTAGCGTTTGATCGTCTCTTGTTTTTGTTAGAAATAGAACACGTCAATTGTTTTGAAAATAACTATCTAAATCACTTCCATCTACATATCGCACGAAGATACTCAAACATCATTACCCATCACTATGAAACCGCTGCTAGGAATATGTTTAGTCTAACCACAGCTCACAACTACTTTGACTGAAGCGTTTTGATTGTTGCGACAAAATTAATTATATAGGGGAAAACCGGGAGACTTGCCCAGGTGGGAGAGTTGAGCCACCTTTCAAAATTGTATTTAAATTTAGCGCGAACGAAACGTCAAAGCGTTCATTGGTCGCACGCAAGAGGCCAATAACAAGTATGCAGCGATTTTGCATCTTAGCAGTGTTGTTTGTCAATGACAATGTAAAACGTGTTTTTGTTGCTGCGGAGTATATTTTTCTGTTTTAAGTAGTTTTGTGATTGCTGTCGTATTTATTGAGGTACGTATTGTGTGTTGCTATTATTATATTGCCAGACAAATGTAGTTTGACGTGTGCTAAGTGTTTTTTCTCTACGATCGGAGGTTTGTCTTTGTCATAACCTTAATGGGGAATTAGTGTGAGCGGGAGAGTTGCACCAGGGTGGTTGCGGGAGACTTGCTCAGTGGTTCATGTCTCCCTGTCCCGGGAAATTATACTTAATTTTGTTTAATTGTTTTTTTTTCGGTCTTAATATTATTTATTGTATTTGCAGTGCCAACTTGTATGATGCCTTTTAAATACAAGCCTCCTGAAAATGCACGCAAACGAAAAAAACACACAAAAGTGGAGTTGCAAAATGCCATAGATGAAATTAAGGGAGGCGCTTCTATTAGACAAACTTCAAATAAATATGGCATAGATAGAAGTACTTTGAGACGGTATAAATTAAATGAAGATAAAATTCATAAATTTGAAGAAAAAAACAGTCAATACAAAGCATCACAGGTATTTACAACAGCCGAGGAAAAGCTTCTTGTCAATTATTTGTTGACATGCAGTAAAATGCATTATGGTTTGACAAGAAAACAAGCAATGCAGTTGGCATTTGAATATGCGACAGTAAATTCAAAGAAATTTCCTGATAGCTGGACGAGGAATAACTCCGCTGGGAAAGATTGGTTTCGAGGTTTCCTTTGCCTTTTCCTTTTCCTTTATTAAGACTGGTAAATTATACCAAATGTTATAATAAAAAGTTAATATTAAAAAACATTGCTAAAGTTTAATTATTTTTAATAGTTTATATAAAAAGTTATTATTGTGATTTAGTTTATTTTGGAACAATTTTACAAAAAATGTTATGTTAATTACATTTTCTTTGATGGCAGTATTAAAAACAAGTTAATTATTGTATAAGATAAGATATATAAAACTATGATTGAAGCTGAAAATGATTTTTATTTTCCACATAAATAATATGGTCAACTCTCCCCATACCCCGGTTCAAGTGTCCCTGCAGGTGGGGAGACTTGACTCATTTCTCATTTTTTAGTAAAATGCCAATAAAATTTTACCTGCGCATTTATTAGCAATACAATTAAGCACAAATGTACTTACTAAAGTAAGGCATCGCATAAGTGTATAATCGATTCTCTAAACCCAATAAACAAGTAATTATGATATTTTATATTAAAAGTGGTTCAACTCTCCCGGACTTCCCCTAGTCTTTACACCCGGGGGCACACGGGCCACAATAAGCTATACATATACTGTACATATATATAAAAGACAGCTCAAAGGCCCATAGCCATCACTGGGACAAATAAATAGCAAACCGCGAGTCTCATAAATATAATTTAACAAAAATCAATTACATAAAACGTCCACATATTTTTATTTCAAATTGTTATTAAGTTTTAAATAACTCCAAAACATTAGGTAACAAGTAACTGACACCGGCGGAGCAATCACCAGGATAGCATAGATGTGTGTTAGTTGTTTATTACCTAACCGACAACTTTCGTTCAACCAAAACTGTAGTCGAGTTACCGCGCGTTACGTCAGACAAGCACGGATTAACAAAATAAATTCATTGGTTTTGTTAAGATTCCATAATATATGCAGATGACTAGATCGTACGACTTTTTATTTAGTTGGCCAATAGTTTACTTACTGATAGTGTCCAGGAATCTCGGGTAATACAAGAAGGGTAGGGTAGTATGAAAAATCAAGGGCAAAGTTTAAAGAGTCCAAAATTATTATTTTTAAACCGTCCACAGTTGTAGTCGCACACGTGATGAAGTTGAAAACCTGCCGCTTCAAAGAAAAGAATATTGAAGTTGTCCATTTTCTACAAGTTCTCGTAAAATCCATTACTAAGTTAGACTGTGTTAGTTGTTCCCCCTAAGGGAGAATGGCTGTAATTTCTAGGGTATATTTATTTAACTAGCTAGATTTATTTATATAACTAGGTATATTTATTTAACTAGAGATTTTTTTTAATGCTGGTTACATTAAAAAAATTTGAAAAATCTTTCACCTTAATAGCAAAAAAAAACGTTGAAAAAAAAAAAGTATCTTCGGCACCCTGAGCGCGTACCTATACTACTTGTGTATGGGCTCTTAAGTCGTACTACTTATAGTTTTTGCCCGCTGCTTCGCCCGCGTGGTTGTCGGAAATTATCCCACGGGAACGCACTACCGGGATCAAAAGTATCCTATGTCCTAATCCAGGTCATAGTCTATCCATGTGCCAAATTTCATCCAAATCCGTTAAGCAGTTTTAGCGTGAAAGCGTATTAATTCAATCATGATTCGAAAGACACGTGGCGTCATCTATTATAATAAGAACGTTAATGTTGTTTTCCTCGGGAACAGTACTTTTTTCGGGATGAAAAAAAACTTTTATGTCCGTTTCTGTACACCTGACAACGTATATGCAAAATTTCAGGATGATCGGTTCAGTGGTTTAGGCGTGAAAAGGTAACAAACAAACTTACTTTCGCATTTACAATATTAGTTACGAAGTCGTGCTTTGATAATGACGTCAGCAACGCCTTTATATATTTTTAATAAAACTCACACATAATAAAAAATAGAAACTAAACACATACTTATTTTACTACTACTTTGAGATCTACTTTCTTCTTATTGGTATCATTAGAGTCTTCAAAATTAAACATATTTTTTGTAAATTACATAAACAAACCAAAACAAAAAATTAAATTCTGAAGAAATACAATTGTTTGGCATAATCATAGGTTTGGACACAAATATCACAGATATATTTGTTCAGTTTGGTTTCCACGCCAGCACACAGGTCATGTGCCTGGCATGCCAGCTATTATGCAATTAAATGGAAATATGTTTAAAACAAAAATAAAGTTAATTGATTGTATGTATTAAATGTGCATGAGTTTTTTGAGAAAACATTATTTTTTCTATTGTTATTAAAAGGAATCTTTACAAATTGTACAATTACTACTGAGCATATAAAATTACCTAGAAATATCACTCTAGCTGATCCTAACTATTTTTCTCCGGCTGAGGTCGACATCCTTTTAGGAGCTGATGTGTACTGGGATATAGTTGGCTCTAATTTTATAAAGTTGGGCAGTAATAAACCAGTTCTACAGGAGTCTATGCTCAGATGGCTCATAAGTGGCCCTCTTACAAGGTAGCCAGTCCGCTTCAAAGGTTTAAATCAGAGCGAACTTAAAAAATAAAGTCCGGTAGTATGTGTGCTATTACCATCCAGTAAAAGTAAAATTTGTTTGTGATCCCTTTTTATGGTTCCGTACCCGTAGACTACCAAACAGAACCAATTATGACTAAGCCACCGCTGTCCGTCAGTCCATCCGTCTGTCTCTCAGCGGGTTGTATCTCATGAACCGTAATAGGTAGACCGTTGAAATTGACGTCACAGATTGTGTATTTCTATTACCGTGATTACATACAATAATAAAAACATATCATACAATAATAAAGTTAAAAATTAATGGGGGTCCAGATACAATAAACTTGATTTAAATTTTTTTTTTTCTTACTCTGGAATGTAGGATATCATAGAACTCATCGAGTAGAGTACAATTATATACAGATGTAGCGTATTTAATGGATAACCCTGTATGTGCGGGTGGGGGACCCCAAGCCCTATAATATAAAAAATTATCAAACTCCGGAGTCGATGTGTCTGCGCAATTTTTTTTAAATTGCCACCTTTGGTCACGTCCTCGGCCACCGTGTTCACAAATGAAGGAATTTTCACTATCTGATTTCTGCATAATATTCTTAAATAAACGTGCTATAAGATGTGTATTACAGTTTTAGAGTAACTCATGTTGTTTTACCAGACTAACTCAAACTTAGGAAAAAAATTAAATGCAGTGGGCATAGATGGATCTATTCAAGGTTCTGGACTGAAAAGGGGTTGGCATCAACATCAATGGCGAGTATATCACTCACCTTCGCTATGCCGACGATATAGCAGTCATGGCTGAGACTATGGAGAACCTCAGTACAATGCTCGATGACCTCAGTAGAGCTTCCGAGAGAGTGGGTCTTAAAAATTAACAGGGACAAAACGAAGGTCATGTCAAATGCCCATGTAACACCCTCATAAAGATCCCAGACTTTATATTCGAAGTTGTGGATAATTATATTTACCTAGGACAAACTGTCAAGTTAGGTATGTCCAACTTCAAGAAAGAGGTCAATCGTCGAATCCGACTCGGCTGGGCAGCGTTCGGGAAGCAACGTCATATCTTCTCGTCTTATATAGCACAGCGTCTCAAGAAGAAAGTCTTTGACCAGTGCGTGTTGCCAGTAATTACTTATGGTACTGAAACGTGGCCGCTCACAATGGGCCTCATTAGAAGGCTGAAGGTCACCCAAAGGGCAATGGAGAGGGCTATGCTTGGAGTGTTTCTACGTGTCTGAATCAGAAATGAAGAGATCCGCAGGAGAACCAAGTTAACCAACATAGCCCGAATCTAAGTGGCAGCGGACGGGGCACATTTGCTCGCAGAACTGATGGCCGGTGGGGCCGAAAAGTTCTGGAGTGGAGACCACGTATTTGAAGACGTAGCGTTGGAAGGCCTCCCAGACGGCTCCTTATAGCGCTAGAAGCACAAAAGCAGTCGAAGTGGCGGTGCTTGGAAGAGGCTTTAGCAGTGGTCGTCTTTCAGTTGAAATGATGAAAGATGATGATTATGTAACTTCAAAATACTTATCTCATGAGGCACTTGAATCTACATCTCCGTCTATGTCAGTGCCCACTGAACCCTACGAGCAGCGGTCAGCCTCCTCAGTCACGCACGCTCGCGCCCAACGATGCGCGAGTGCAACCTCTCGACGCGGACTCTCAAGATGAGCACTATTACAGCACCATCGCGCACAATTCTAATGCTTTATTTACACCCTCATTATGGACAAGGATGTACCGCAGATTTACGCGGATGTGTTATTATTTCAAACGATGCATAGTATGATTATATCTACGTGTTGATAGCCGAAAAAACGATAAGTTTTTTGTTCATTTAAAATATTTTTTAGGGCTGTCCGGTTCTATAGGTACACAAACTTATCATCATCTGCCTAGTCTTTTCCCGACTACGTTGGGGTCGGCTTATAGTCTAACCGGATGCAGCTGAATACCAGTATTTTACATGGAGCGACTGCGTATCTGACCTCCACAACCCAGTTACAGGGTAATACGATACCCCTTGGTAAGACTGGTTGTCAGACTTTCGGGCTTCTGACGACCCGTAACGACTGTCAAATATCCACGAATGACAGCCGGGACCAACGGTTTAACCAGCTTTCCGAGGCACGGAAGGGTCTTGGAATGTAAAGATGGTCACCCATCTACGGAGCAACCGCGGCAAGCGTAGCTTAACCTGATCGAATGACCCGTGCGGCTGTTGTTACTTAGCGGCATCGTCACCTTAAAATTATGCACTGCTGGAGATGTGACATAAGCTTTCCGTGCACATAGGATTTCTCAGTATTTTTAAAGAACCTTCGCTTCACCCTTAGTGATTCTAATTCCAGATTCTAAAACCCTGTCTAAGAATGTGATCAGTTATACTGAAAAAGTTTTGATTGACTGTTGAGATCTTATTTCCAAATTATAACAATCTGTATATGTATGTATATGCCTAATGGCAATATTAAAAGCAAAATTTAAAAAAAATAGTTATTGTAAATTGTTGTAAATGTCTTTCAGTAATCTCAAAGACATTTCATTTCTCCACCTGTATATTATTTTCTGGCCACAGATAGTCGTACCAGCCCTACAACACCTTATCATCGGTCATAGCATGAATGAAGGCACGTCCACTTTACGTAACGAATGTACTCGAGTGAATGGTGGCCGAGTCAATGAACGTGCAGATCTATCGCAGACCAAGCTTGCACTAATCGCTTGTGACAAATTGTATACGATTATGTATCTGTGCTTAACTGCAAACTTGATTAATGAAGATCAGATTGTGAGGATATTGTGGTTAATTAATTTCATATACAATATAAAGCGGATATGAGTCGACGGAAAACCAATTCAGGTTATTAGATAGAGTTACATAAGAACTGTATCAAGAAATGGCTTTTTAAAAGCAGACAATCAACCTGCCTAGCCTTTTCCCAACTATGTTGGAGTCGGCTTCCAATCTAAACGGATGGAGATGAATACCAATATTTTACATGCAGTGATTGCCTATCTGATTTCCACAACCCAGTTACTGGGTAATACTATGGTATTATTATGGTATGGTGGAAAGTTTGATAATCAGTCTTACCAAGGGGTATGCCCCTTGGTAAGACTGATTATCAAACTTTCGGGCTTCTGGCGACCCGTAACGACTGTCAAAGATCCAAAAATGATCGAAGAAGCCGGGACCAATGGCTTAACCTGCTTTTCGAGGTACGTAGGAGTCTCGGTATGTAAAGATGGTCACCAATCTCGGCAAGCGTAGCTTAACCTGATGGATCGACTCGTGCGGCCGTTATTACTTAGCCACGAGGCTTTTTTTAAAGCAGAAGGTTCTTACCTAAGTAGGTACGGCTATGCAGAGCACCCTAGATACAGCCCTGGAAACAACCTTATAATCCTCTCAAGACGGCATTAGCCTTTCTCATTTTCTCATATAGCTCTTGCCGCTGCCTGAAGAAATAGCTAAGTTTTGACCAGTCCCGATCCCAACATACAGCACCCATTCACAAGCATGAATAACATTACTAATCTCAACTATATTTGCTCCTATCTGCCAATAATAAAGAAAGTCAATTAGTAGGTTCAGAGCACCACCAGATAGTCTGCTTTTGACTTTACCGACTGGGTAACCTTTTTGCCATCATAACATTGATCGTACTGATACGTGAGTATCGCATCGGAAATCTGTACAGTCAGAGTGCACTTAATTCAGGGAAGTTTCACCTTTATGCATTCTAGGCCTTACATAAGGCTGCGAATACATTAATTTCATAATTTAACTACTCCAAGATCACTTCAAGATTATCATTCGTTAATCATTCGCCGACAGACGTTACAGCAGCACTTCTATTCCTTTCCTCAAATTGACAGCGTCTAACAGATAAGGATCAGTAGTCGTACATTAGATTGTATCTATATGTTACGTAACCAAACCTAGCCGGTGAGCTGTCGAAGCACCTATTCGGCTAACGATCGATATGTTGGTTTATGAAGCTTTAGATAAAATATTACGTATAAGTAATAGTGGGTGAAGAAAGTGGCTGAAACGAGACAAGATCTTGAACCACTAAACATAGATGACGGAACCTCTAGAGATGCCAATAAATTAAAGACAGATGATGCAGAACTGATTGGTGAAAAGCAATGAGAGTACATAGCGCTCCTATTTATGTTTATGTGTTCAGTGTATTGCATGCCATTGGATTCTAGAATACTATTGCACAAAGAGAGTAGAATAATCAATCTTAGAACAGTAAATTTACCGGTCTATTCTTTAAAAATCTCACCGAGCACACTTAGGTGAAGTGGGCTGCCATTCCACCTGATGCTAGGGATTGACACTATATTAACAGCTCACTGCACCTAAGTTTTTACCACAACTAACATGAAATTTGACAGATTTGCTACTCATATCTGACTCATCATTTTCATTTCAATGTCACCATATCATTAGAATGTTGGGTCTTCAAGTCTATATTCCCTTTTTGGTATTTCGTTTACGTAAACTCTATTCCCATCACGCGCCATAAGCTGCCCGTTGTCATCACAAAAAGCCTCACATTCCGTCAGCCGTCACCGTCGCAGGCGCCGAGTTTATCGCGAATCAATCACCTTTCACCGCGCACCAACATTTATTATTATAATTAATTGTCGCGTCTGTGTGTGTGTCAACTTTCACTACCACGCTTGTTTTGTCTTCGATTGGCTTAACGAGGAAAATTGCAAGTTCATGAGATACTTTTCTTTTCAGACCAAAAGACTTCGGGCAGCACCTGCGCGGTATCATACTGCGCAGTATGACACTGCTGCAGTTTCCTCTATATCGGCTCCCTCTTCAACTCAAATTCAAAGCATTTATGTCAATTAAACCTTTTCCAGGCACTTTTATCATAGGAGTCGATCATTCAGAAAAATCTAGTTACTTGCACATTCCAAAGCTAATTCTATGTTTATTACAGCAAAATTCTTAAATAACAGAGATTAAGTTATCTGTCTGTCTCTGTCTAGCAACTTACTAAAACTCTAGTGTAACTTCAAATTAAATTCGTTTAAAATATCTAGTTGTTGGTTCTGAGTCATCTTCAGAACGGCCAGAAAGTGCTCAGAAACACCCTTCGTTTTTCAAACAGATTGGTTACTCCAGCATGCTAGGCTATCCATGCAGATAAAAGAGTCTGTATGTGAAGTGCGTGCTATGATGAAGTAACATCCAGCAACATAAGTAATTATAATCAGCGAATAAATCACCAATTCGTTACGCATTTATAGCAGATATCTAGATAAAAGAAATATTAAACTCGTCGTTTATATCTCCTTACACAACTATCACCATTATAATTAAATATTGCCAAACCAAATTGTTATTTATAACTTTTAAGGATTCTTTGGAAATCTTTGGAGCAATTCATTTATTGAAATTCGTTGACGCAAAAAAGGGTGTTGTCAACAGTGCTGTCTATGGCTTTGAAGGGGTGTTGTTTGTTGCTCAATGTGTAGGGGTGATTTATATTTGTTTGAAAGGCAGTTTTTGTGTTGTAGTGTTGAATTAGTTTCAAAGCTATCCAAAATATTTTGAAACAGTTCCTTGTGTTTCTTTCAAAAGGGACTTTCGCAGAAGATCTAGAATATACATTTCGGTAGGCTTTTCACTTCTTGTCTCACATTATAAACAGCTTTTTACTCAAAACATACCTTATCAGCATCGTAGCAGGTGGCGTTCTGTAGTTTCTGCCCACCCCATGGTAAGAAGGCGTGAGTTTAGTAAGTATACCTTACTATTATACTTTTGTGTGCCTACTTATAGAACCACTTTAACACGTTAACTGCCATGTCAGGCACCGGTGCTTGACAGACATAGCACCTGTTAAGGCCATGTCAGTCCCGGGTGACTGACGCCACAGTATATAATTTAGATGATCTCAGGGAGCTGTCCGGCGGTAAATTGGCGGCCGGCGGACGGTGCCTGACAAAATACCTGACATGGCCCAATAGCTATGTTTTGTTTCGTTTGGGCCTCGTCAGGCACATATGCCAGACATTTTATTTTTTTTTGCTTTATTTTACATTATAATCACCGGAAACAAATTAAAATAGTCATATAATGTGATTTACTTGAATATACAACCAAAAAACAAAAATAAAAAAAAAACGTCATCAAAATTTTACTATGGCAGTTAACGTGTTAACAAAGCCTCGTTTAGATTTCTTTTACTTTCTTGTCTGTCCTCTTTCTTCCCTTCCTTATTAACTTTAACAAACATCTTCAAAGACAGATTACATTACAAATTATTCCACTTTTTATTCGTAAGTACTTGCCTCTGTGGGATCCATCAGAAACCTTTCACATAGCTGTGTAATTACATATAAACGACTGCTCTGTACACCTGTCAGGGTCGTCACATGGTTATGTTTCGTACTGACAGTTATTAGAGTCGTGAAGATGGGTCAGTAGTTAGTAAATGATTTACCAAGGCTGACAGAGCATTTAGAGATTTCTACTAAAAACGTTTGAATGTTGTATAAGTATAGGAAACTGCATTTGAATATTTTTAATTTAACTGACACACTTCATCATTGAATACTTCAATAAAGTGGACCTTTTTTTTATAAAGATAATATCTAGAGGGGAGATGTGCTCTCCAACGTAGGTAAGATGGTGAGACTACACATTGCCACTAAAATAATTGTAGTTTTAGTCTGTTTATTTTTAAATCCACCATCGTACTTAGGTAATGAGCCTCTAACCGACACTAAAGTAATCACTTCTAAATTAGGTACCACTAACACATGATTCTCATCACCACTACCTCAATGTCAAACAACAGATGCTGCATGTCCAATTACAAGCGATGCCCAGCAATTATGTTGTCAAGCACATTCGTCACTGTCATCGTGCGGCTTCTATTGTATGTCGTCGATTTTAATGGCTGTTGTAATTGGCTGGTGATGATACGTTGTTGAGTGAAGGAGAGAGAGTGTTTGTCATCTCACATTAGTGGTGCAGCTGGTTATTTTATTGTCATCATCGTTATACAGCAGATGAGCTGATAAATTGACCACTGTTTGCTTCTATTCTTTGTTTTATAGCTTTCCGGACTTGCAACTCAGAATATGCAAGATGAAAAATCATCAGGTTCTTTGCAGAGCAACATCTTCATCTTCTTAATCATCTTTATCAAAATGAATAAGAAGATCTGAATAATTCTTAAGTTCAGAGTAGGTTATGATCACACCAATATAATTCTGCATATCACCCTTAGAACCATATTATTTCCACTTTTTACTAGATACATTGAAAAGTAGATAGTTTTCACACCTAATGACTCACGAAGTCAACGAACCCATACCAATGAGAGGCGTAAATACAGCGAATTGTAAATTGATAAACTAAAAAGTTAAAACTAGCACTATTCCGATTATTTATTTTTTTTTTTTTTTTGATTAAGGTAATCCATTAGAACGATTATTATCTACGATAATCGATTTCTATTCCACAGTTTACACATTTGTTCGGTTATTCGCGTGTTTGAAGTGCAACGCACTAGTTAGACTAAACTTTGACTTTTTTAGACGTGGAGTTCTCCAGCCACGTTTTAGGACCTATCCTAATACATGTTATAAATGATGATGTCATAACACAAATATCTTCCTTCCGAATACATCTATATTTTATTACGTTGGCCCTCTTGAATAGAAACCACGACTTTCGTAAAAGCTCTTGAAGACAAACCACAAATTAAAGTTGAAGGACTTCACGACCACTTCGGCTTTGTTATTCTACTTACAACTTAACAATTTTACCGAACCATTCCGCAAAATATGTGCTTTAAAAGATTTTATGTAAGAATATTAAAGAACATTTACTTGATTAATAACTCTAATAAGACTACTTGTTAATAACTTTATAAAATCAGGAGGAATTGTTTGATTATTTGCATTCAGCGAGCGAAATAGATGCAGCCTAATCTTTACACTGGATATAGAGTACATCGTCGCCCCCGTCGTGGACTCGTGTCCTTAAAGGTTATTGACACTATCCGACACACATGCTGAAATACTAGTTCTATAGCTGTGGCTGCAGCATGTATAAACGCTTTCATCTTCTTCTTTACGTGTTATGTTATATTGACACATCTACCAACATTGAATATGAATAGAATATTAAAAAAAAAAAATTTCATCTTCGGTATTACAATACTATCCCAATGCATTGCTACTATCTAACCACCCAGTGCGTACATTCAACTAAATGGCGTGTACCGCTAATATAGCGTGAGCGCACCGCTGATCGGAATGACGCCCATCTGCATAACGTCGTGATTAGCAGATAATAACGTGATGGCGAGTGACACATTACTAGTACACGGAATGTAGCCACTAGCTACTAGTCACCGTGGTTGAGAAGGTCTGGGACACACTGAGAATGAAGATTTTGTATTTGGACGCGGAGAATCGGTCATTGCAAAATATTATTTAAAAATTAATTTGTAGTATCAGTATTATCTTCTACATTAAAATGCTCTTCATGGCTTACAGTTTACAGCCGGAATAATCCGGGAGGATAATTAATAATAATTTGATAATAATATGATAATTATAATTTTACATAATTTTATCAGAGAATTAGACTTAGAAAATGTTGTCAATCAAAAAGCTTCTACTGAGTAAGAAGACAATCCCCGACCATCCGTCCGGATTTATCCGGACATATCTGGCTTTTTGGCCCCTCGTCCAGAGTTTGTCCGGCCTTGTCATTTGTCATGTCTTTTCGACGTTTTTAAAAAATAAAAAAACGTTAAAAATGAAAAACGTATCTGTAAAAAGAAAGCTTAAAAAGTGAAATGTCCGACTTTTTGTCAGGACTAGTAAATGGTAAATTCAAGTTATTATTGTACGAAATCATATTGTATGATGTCCCATGGCTCTCAGTCCAGCTACATCAAAGCTAAGGTTTTCCCGCCCACACCCCCCATTCTCGCCCACACCAGCTTTCCAATCAGTAGTATATCTTACTTATTGACAAAAGCAGGTAAAAGTCACGCCTATTGACGTTATTACATAAGGCTCTTTGCTTATTACATGGTATTTATACTAGAAGTATTTGGAGGATACCTACACATTGAGAGTGTGCTGTTTGCCTTGCAATTTGTATTAGCAATAGGCGAATCGTAAAACTGTTTATCTTGTTTAATCAAGACATCTGTCTTAAACAAGTTAAACAGTTGTACAGTTTTGTCTATGATCATAGTGGTCATAGACTAAAGTTGGAGTTCAAGACTCGGCATTGTATCACTATTTATTTACCCTAACACTACCTACTAACTCACGGAGAAATATAACTTCGTGAGCTAACCTAAACTGTATGGTCTGCGATCTCTTGTTAACAGACTAGTGTCAGTTTCGATATTGTACATTGGGAATCGTGTCCTTGAATTAATCAATAATTGCAATGAAAGCCCCTAAAAAGTCCACCCTTCACCCTTTATTTGTCTACCCCAGTATATTCTCACCCTAACATCCAACAGTCCCGCTAGACGCAAGTGATCGTTTAGCATTGCGCTTACGTTCGCATCACTCATCTTTTATCGTGACAAGATCGGTTACCGATTGATCATAAGACACTAAATGGGCGGTGGAGCTTGCTGTCACTATTGAATATGGTTACCAACTTTAAACAAGCGGTATGGACATTATTATTTAGTGATTCATCCACAACTCACAAGATATCAATATTCCCGGTTTCTTAGAGCAGTCGATCTGAGTGCTTCGAGAGGTGGCAGCCATCAAGAAGACGTGCAGCAGTTTGATCTTTCAGTGTGATACCAAGAAGCTGCAATCAAGTTGTGCTGAATGCGAATACAGCTATTTATCCTTTTAAATATTGTAACTAGCCTATTGCTTTCGGACCATGTTTAGCGGAGTTCGTTGAACCAATTATAAGGAATATCAATCTCTTTAAGTCCATAAGTTAAATTACCATAGACCTTATTATTAGAAACAGAATTACATACATTTGTACTAATAACATAATCATTAACAAGATAATGTCCTATTGCCAGCTAACAGAGAGATCGAACGAGTATTGACCACGCTTGCTGACTGACGTGTTGACTATCTTAGACCAGGATACTTCTGATGACCTGGTAGCGTTTATTGAGAGTATATTGTGCCAGTACGCATCCATACTGTACCAGCGTACTATACTTTCAAGGGCGAAAATAAAATGTATGTCTTGAAAGTATACTCGATTTACGCGCGTTATCAAGTTCAGAAACTATACTAGGCTAGTATCCAATAACAAAATCAATTTGACTAATAAGTAATAATCTTAGACTTTTGAACATTTGAATGAGATATTGTAAGCATGCTTTCAAATTAGTTTTAGTTGTATATCGCTATAAAAATGGGAAGATGGTTTTAATCTTAGTTGTTATATTACACCACAAATACTAGCGTATTATCGTGACATGAATATAGTTCCTACATACTTATCACGGGCAAACTGGTAAACCCTGTATTTGATTGCACAAATTAAACAAGACATTTTGAAGTGACAAGCATCTTTTTGTAAATAATAATGTAAACAGTGAGTTTCACTTGTTTACTAAAACACTGGCACGTGTCGAATGGTGATGCAATAAAAAAACAGGATAGGTAACTACTCTTCTGTTCAAAAGAAAGGGATACCAATCTACCAAAATGGTGGACATGCCACTTATTGAGTATAGTTTCGGGCAAAAAACTTACTCAGCTATTGCGCAGTGTTACTAACGAAGTATGTTTTCCAGTTATTATTTTTGTACGTGGTGCTTGAAAATATACTTAATTTTTGCGTACTAGCAAGGCATCAGCAACTGATGCGTGCAATCGTAGTATTGCGCACTGCGCACTAGCTTAGTATACTTTCAATAAACGTGACCTGTGGCGAGTAGTTATTAGTTGCTAGGGGCCCTGAATAGATCCCTGTAGAAGTCCATGTAAGTATGAGTATTTTGTCCAGTAAAGGTGTTCCCGCTGATGTGACAAATTCAGTGATTTGGTAAGAAAGTGTATACCCATTACAAAGTCTCCTGCCCTTGAAGACTAAAATTTCTTTGGCACAAACACTTATTCAGCCGATTATAGATTATGCCGACGCATGCTACCTGGATGCTACTGAGGAGCTATTAAACAAGCTTGAGCGCTTGCAAAACTTGTGCATTTGCTTTGTTTTTAGTCTTCGAAAGTATGATCATGGTTCTCACCTTCGCAAGGAACTCAAGTGACTCCCAATCCATTTTCGCAGGACCACTCGGATTTTATGTCTCCTCTTCAACATCTTACATAACCCGTCTTATCCTTCCTACCTGCGTGAGTGTTTTTCCTTTGCTCGCCCTAGCGACGCACCGTGTAGATCACACCTTAGATCCCTCCTTAAATCTCATCCTCATAAAACTAGGTAGACTGTGAAACTCACATCCGCCTAGCATTCGCGATTTAAAAACTGTCTCTTTTCAAATATCGAGTAAAAGAGCATTACCTTTCCTCTCAACTATGAGTATTTATATAAGTATAGTATATGTATGTATATTTTAGCTTTATGTATTTGTTTATGTTATACGTGTAGATATAGTCAATATTTTAGTTTAAGTCTTCGCATATTCATATTTTTCTCTTCTTGTTCTCACACTACGAGTATTGTCCACATTTCTGTTTCATTTTTCCTTTCGCAGGTCTGCTGAATGAAATTTCTTAAGAAATAAGCAGTACCTTTGTACTCCTAATTATAATTATGTATTTTATTATGTATTTTTCTCTGTATATAAATGATAAAATAAAATAAATAAAAAGTCGATGTCCAAGTAGAGGATTATTAAAATGATGAAATTGTGTGCATTACAATCCAAGCCAGTGACAGGCCAGTTGGCGTGGTTGGTTAAGATACCACCTGTCACGCCGCAGGTCGTGGGTTCGATTCCCATCCAGGACAAACATTTGTGTGCATGAATATGTCTGTTTGTCCTGAGTCTGGGTGTAATTGTCTATATAAGTATGTATTTACAAAAAAAAGTAGTTATCTGGTTTCCATAGTACAAGCTCTGCTTAGTTTGGGATCAGATGACCGTGTGTGAAAATGTCCCAGGATATTATGTTTATGTTTATGTTTAAGCCTTCGACAGTATCGATGGATTGGTTTATCAAATATATGTTATATCACACAAAACAGGTTTCTCTGTAACTACTAAAGCTTGTTGATTAAGTGACAAATAGTGAGCACTTTCTAAACATAAGTACCTACCTACGTATCTACAAAACCAATCATTGTGTAGTAATTTGTCAAATATGGCCAGAGCTCCGGTGACCATGTAATGTATTTTGAGTTACCTTCAGACAAGCGATTCAAATTGATCATGCTTTTCTTGATCTGTAATCTATATTGATTAGGAATTTTGAAATCAGAATAATTAAGACTTCCACCTGGACACGTGTCACCGTGGCCGACTTGTAAATCCCTAAATAGACTATAAACCCAAGTCAGCCTTACCAAAGAGAATTTCCACAGATGAGGGGTTTATGAACTACTTAGACCTCAAGTGTCTATGCGGCGTCTCTCCGCAGACAATGGCCCACCTTCCATCTTGCGCCACATGCGCTGTGCTCTTGAGGATCTTATGACTGCGTCAGTGAACAGAGTTCGCGTGACAGCATTTTGGAATAAACAAAATATTTGAATTTTTACATCCTTACTTGCCATCGATACGCTAACAGTATACGCTTATCTCAAAGAGACTTTTTGTGTGTATTTTTGTTATTTTTTTGTGTTTTAATCCCATCATTTACCAATCCATTTACAGTTTATGTTGCACAAAGTTAATGGTTTTGCCAAAAACATAACAAGCTATTGCCACAGATCCACAATACGTTTCTATCATTATGTATACCACTTATGAAGTCATCTTGTCTCATTTCGCATGCACATTACGATTTCATGCACGAGCTTGCACTTTTATCTGATGTCATCTCACGACCCCCCCACAAATCCGCGAAAGTGGATGCAAACAAACATAAATATAAGATGTTCACGAGCGATTATGCACTTCTATCTTATCCTTACCGGCATGACATTATTTGTCTTTAAAAAAAACGTAGCTACTGGCTTGGATGTCTCCTGCATCATCGATCCGTTTAACATATACGTACAAGGTGTTATTTCATAACTGGAAACCTCCAAAGGGGTCATTAAACTCATCATTATGACAATACTGAAATCGTGAGAAAAAACCAACTGCTCCATATAATATGTTCGCAAAACTCGACAAAACGTACGTTTTTCTCGATCCGATGTTTTCCCATCATATCTGACGTATCTATATTCTTGTCCTATAAAATATCTACTTGTTCAACCACTCGGTCAACAAAGTCGGCTTCATCGATCGTAGGCGGAATTAACTATTCTGTCTATTTCGAGAAGTTTAATTTAGATCTTCGTCGATAGGTGAAATGAAAATCTTTTGTTTTTTATGATGCATTGGGGAATCCAAATTCTGGCAACCCAGGGTGTAGTTTCTGTGAGTACCTACTTTGTTACCAAACAGCAGGGCCTCAAGTCTGCTATTACAATAGTGTCAGAATGGTTTGTCATTGATTTCATAGTTGTTGATTTTGACAAGTTTTGTAATCTACTAATATAATGACGTCATTATGACTTTCCAATGGTCAACCACTGACACTCCATTGAAAGAAATGGCTTAAAATGGTAATCTCTTACATAATGTTAAAAACAATGTTACTAACCATTTATGAGTTGGCTTGAAATAAAGTTTATTCTATTCTATTCTATAATGACAAATGAAAGACTGACGTATGCGGTAATCTGCTAAAATTTTGACAGTTCCTTTGATCAGTACCACGATTCTATTACGAGACCACTGACCTACCAATGATCGACCATTATGAATTTAGCAGATTACGAACTTTTAGCAAAATGACAATGGGATCGTGTTGGAATGACGAATTAATAAAAAACAGCAGACTGGGGGCCCAGGTCAGCAGCAGCCAGTACTAGTAGTATAAGCGCTTCTGGTATTCATAGAAATACTTCCGGAAAAGAAACACAGTAAATATGCGAAAGAATCGAACATCGAAAACAAAAGTAGATCTAAAATCTATCTGAAACAAAGTTGTAACATCGATTATCTGAAGATAACAGTCAGTAGGTCGCCGATACCACAAGTGTGCCGCAGCTATTTAAATAAAATTTCAAATAATCGGTGCTATCCCCCCCGCACCACCGGTCAATAGCTACCTCACCCCCGCGCTCGTCCTCACACTAATAAGTGAAAGTTTATCACTGTTATGGAAATATTCGTTTGATGTGTTGTGCAAACCGGTGAGAGAAGCGAGTTTAAGATCTACATTTAGAATTCTCAAAAATATGTATAAATAAAAACATTTATTTCGTTGGCGTACAAAATATGACAAATCTTGGTCGCTTTTCATTATGATTTCGTTAGCCTCAATCACAGGCCCCAACTGAAGACAATCGTCCTGACGCAGATTGAACCAAACCAAGTAATACAACTTTTTGCAAAATCAAATCTACATTATGACGAATTTGCTTCCTGTCCATTGTTTTAAAAGTAAACATTTCTTGTTATTCAAAGCTTTTTTATCTCCTTCTCATCCGCTACAGCTTATAACTTGCCAAATTCAATCAAATACATTAACCAATTATAAGGAATATCAACCTCTTTAAGTCCATAAGCTAAATTACCACAGACCATATTATTAGAAACAGAATTACATACACTTGTACTAATACCATAATTATTAGCAAGATAATGTCCCATTGCCAGCTAACAGAGAGATAGAACGAGTACTGACCACGCTTGCTGACTGACGACGTGTTGGCACTCTTAGACCATTTGCTCCAGGATACTTCGGATGACCTGGTACAGGTGGCGAGTAGTTATAAGTTGCTAGGGGCCCAGAATAGATCCCTGTAGAAGTCCATGTAAGTATGAGTATTTTGTCCAGTAAAGGTGTTCCCGCTAATGTGACGAATTCAGTGCTGTTATAGATTTGCTACAAAAGTGTTTAAGTACCCATTACAATGAGAAAGTCGATGTCCAAGCAGATCAAGCTGGTAAGCTATTTACAAATTCCGCTCGTAGTGGAGTATACTCAAGCTTTTATGAGTTTAAGGCGACATAACCGACTTTTAATTATTTTAAACTGAAGATCACGTCTAAACGAGCAGTGTTAATGATTTGGAAAAAAATATATCTTAAATTAGAGCATTTTTTATATGTGAATATTTTAGGTTGTGTTTATATTACATAGTGTAAATTACGTGTAAAGTTACGTCGCGCGGAACGGTGGTTTTTAACGCGGATAAAAAAATGAGAATCACGCAAAAACTATCAAGCGTATTTTTGTAGAACCTTCATCATTTTAAAGATAATTTAATTATTTATATTTTAGTATACGTGTGTTAATATAATACCTTTTCTTTTATGTATAATAAATTAATAATGCGTCTAGTTTGGGACAGCGCTCCTTGATGGGCGAGTCCTATCACTGGGTGGTTGCGTGAGCTCAGCACAGAACACGCAAGCTATGCACTCAAGGCCGTTGGCGGCTTAAAGAGAAAAAAATACGCCGTACCTAAATTGGATACTATGTCGCGTTTCATAATATGTAAAGGCGGCAGCTGCACCTGGCAGCTTATAAACCCACAATCTAGTAGTAAGAGACGGGCTCATAAATACCGCAGACCACCACGACATGCACATCGTCTCTCCTAAGAACAATACATTTTCCATCTATCAGTATTTTATGTTTTCCAATAAACGTTAATATTTGCCCCTTTTGCGAGGGAAAGCAATGCCCGGCACACGCTGGAGCAGCATGACTCGTGGTTCACCATCGTGGGCCATACATCATACATTGAAACAACTTTCGCTTTTGTCTCGCGTGATGACTTCTATGGACTATGGCTTTTTATTGCATTGTCAGTTAATGTATAGGTTTTTATTACTGATGGGTAGTTTACAACCTGTACTCATGTGTGAGTAAAGTATAATGTTTTCCTGATAAGAACGGGCTGGTGACAGAGTCAGAGATAAAGAAAGAAAGAAATAAAAATAAAATGTGTTATTGCCATAGAAAGGTGTGCTTGTAAAAAAGACATATTAGCTCGAATAAAAATTGATGATGGTAAACATTCGTTGTACCGCAGGTGGAGTAGTTATGCGTATCCTTCTTCCTGTGTCGTCGGAGGGCTGTCATTTCCTGCTGGATAAAACCTCGTTGCTTCTTCTTCCAGCTTTTTGGGAACCGTATCCCTTGGATCGGGACTATTATCACACATGGTATGAAAAGTCTGTTTTAAGCTACTTCACGTGAGGTCATCTGTAGAGTCGTGCGGTAATTGTCATGCCAATGATGGCTGTGTACAAACTCCAATTTCATTGACAGAAGTAGCAATGTCTAACTAGATACGATCCTTAAGACATCCCCGGAGCATGCGTAGTTCATACAAATGAAATACTAAAATAATTTGTAAATCAAACATATTCTTAAGGTAGTGTGTATTTATTCCGTTTGGATTACAGAATATCTAGGTTCCCAAATATATATTAAATAAGAACATTGATGTAAACAGAAAATATGAGAAAAATAAGTTTTCTATAGAAATTTTAAATTCCTCATATCTCGTCTTTAAATCAGTGTCCTTTCAAAATACATGTTTGGGAATCTATACGTAGGTATTCTGCAATCCAATCAGAATAAATACACACTACCTTAAGAATATGTTTGATTTACAAATTATTTTGGTATTTCGTTTGTATGAACTAAGCATGCTTCGTGGGCCTCTTAAGAGGGCCCTTCCCGGCCCGTCGAAAAGCTTGTTGTTTCATCCAACGCAACGCCAGTTGACTAACGAGCAAGTGAGAACGCGATAACATTGAACGATAAATTGTGTGCGGAAATTTTATGAAACGTGTTCCAGGAAATACGTCTTTTAGCAAGCCTTACAAGTTGGTGAAATAAATGTTTGTCATTTAGAATCTCCATTACATGTGCGAAGTTTCTATCGATATGTTTTCTTTACTTTTACAATTTATGAGTACATTATGAACGGCAAAAATTCAGGTAATAATTGTGCAAAAAAGAAGATTTTTGGAGGCTTATACTGAATTTGTTTCTCCAAATTTTATTTTTCGCTTTAATAGAAACCTAGATACAGTGCACAAAATACTTATTAGTTCAAAAATTTCTTAGAAAGATATGTTAAAACGCTATAATCACGTACGAGCATTTGTATAAAAAGTATGATGGGTTGGCCGCTCTTAAGAGTGGATTTATTAACGTTTCTTAAAGTTTAATAAATGCAAGTTTAAGCAGCATCAGTCAATAAATCCCGTAGTGTCCTTAGTTGCCATGGACAACGTATTTATTACTAACAGACACACCATCTCCATTTAAACCTTATCACGCAGCCGCCTTCACAATAAACATATTTCTCCCTTATAAGATCTCACAAACACACATGTGACAAGTTCCCTACTTCTAGGAATGTCCACAACAAATGCGATGCTATATTTATTGGTAACACACTTAAGACCTGTCTGGCGAGGATTACTGAGCTCGCGGTAGAAAGTGTCTTATTTACTAATATCGATAACTTGACGAGACAACTAAATGTTACATGATTTAGGAAACGTCTCGTCAGCAATAGGCAGATGCATAATCAACATTTGGCCTGGTTCTGTACAGTGTTCACACTTATTTATTATTTTATTTATTTATTTAACCATTTATGTACACACAAATAAACAGACAAGAATAAAGGAACAGAAAATTACGTAGAAAGGTAATGCTTATTTCTAAAGAAATCTCTTCCAGCATACCTGCGATAGGACAAAGGATAAAAAGAGATGTAGACACCGTGTGTGAGAATAAAAGAGAAAATAAAAATACATAAAATCTAAAAAAAAAACAATTCACTAAGCTAATAAAACATATAATAAATACTTAAATACATACATATTATACTTCTAGAATAAATATTACTAAAATAACTATGACGAATGGAAAGATAGTGTTCTTTCACTCTTCTTTTAAATACTGCAACACTTTACAAATCCTAGGCGCGTTCTTTATATATTTATGCCATGGTTGCCCATTTATAGTTCCACACTCAACCAGAGTCCATAACTATCTATGACCTAGACACAGTAGTCACACCACTTCACGCAGGGTCGTGAACCTTATAATAAATCAATTACATTTCCAATGGAGATGCAAATTTATTTATTCATTGACAAGGCAACAGCTAACAATCACAATACATCACTAGGTTCACATTATAGGTTTCGACCTGATTCTCACCCAAAGCGTGATCGCACAACATGACTAGCAATGACAATAATAATGATGACATTGGCAACTATAGTAAAAAGCTTAGTTCACAAAATTTCAGCTACAAGGGATGTGCACGAGACCAAACACCCCAGCTAATGTACATAATAGAAACAAAGTTAAGTTATTAAAAGGAAACAGTAATTAAAGCGTTACTAGATTAAAAAGAATGTGTCTTTTGAAATTTCATCGTAAAGTCGACACATTCTAACGAAAAGCAAAAAAATACCTATGACGCTCATTTTGGTTAGCAACAAGAGCCCAAAAAACCGACAGCAGACCTATTCTCCAGGATAATAAACCTGTTAACTGTATGGAGTTGCAAGTTGAAAATGTTGGTTTGCAATCAAAAATATTCACCTGCATCTGGTTTTAATCATTTGCAGACCTCAAAATTGTTTGGAAAATATTTTGATATAAATACTCGTGGCTAAGTTATAACAACCGCACGGTTCGATCAATCAGGTTAAGCTACACTTGCCGGGGTTGGTCCGTGGATGGGTGACCAGCTTTACATACCGAGACTCCTATGTGCCTCGGAAAGCACGTTAAGCCGTTGGTCCCAGCTTCTTCGGTCGTTTTTGGATTTTGACAGTCGTTACGGGTCGTCAGAATCCCGAAAGTTTGACAACCAGTCTTACCAACGGGCAACGGGGTATTGTATTACCCAGTACCTGGCTTGTGGAGGTCAGACAGGCAGTCGCTCCATGTAAAATACTGATATTCAGCTGCATCTGGTTAGACTGGAAGCTGAGCCCATCATAGTTGGGGAAAGGCTAGGCAGTTGATGAGATGACGAGAAATCCTTTTTGAGCGTTATTAAGAGACCCACGAAGCATGCGTAGTTCATACAAACGAAATACCAAAATAATTTGTAACTAAAACATATTATTAAGGTAGTGTGTATCTATTCCGATTGGATTACAGAATATCTAGGTTCCCAAACATATATTTTGAAAGGACACTGGTATGAAAACGAGATAATATGAGGAATTTAAAATTTCTATAGAAAACTTATTTTTCTCATATTTCCTGCTTAAATAAATGTACTTATTTGATATATATTTGGGAACCTAGATATTCAGTAATGCAATCGGAATAAACACACACTACCTTTAGAATATGTTTGATTTACAAATTATTTTGGCATTTCGTTTGTATGAACTACGCATGCTCCGGGGGCGCCTTAAGTAGGTTTAACTGAAATACAGAAGTTCATTGATACAAGGTTCAGCATCAAACTGAATTTTAAACACGTACCTTTCTATAAATATTGTGATTTCGTTTTTGGCAATTTTATGACCATAACATCATAAAATAACCAGTGTCAATGTCACCTACAGTTCTACTTACCCCTAAAAGGAAAGAACGTGAATGCTTCACATTGAATGACGCCAAAATATGGATGTTGAGGTGAGGCAGTGTGGAATTATGCGAGAAATTGGAGCAATGGCCGAGCGACTTATAGGCGAATTCATTCATTTATAATTAATTATCACTCATTATGTTAATGTTGATATGAATGAACATACTTTAAATAATTTAATGATTGTAGCATTTAAAGGAGAGGTGTCGAAAGGGAGCATGTATTCCCGAGTCGGGGCAAGCGGTTTTGAGAAAAAATCTGCGAGAAAATTTCAGTAGCAGCCATGTTTTCCTGAATGTTCCAATGGCGTACGTACATCCCTCGGCAGATAACCGGCGTTCCATTCCTTGTGTCAAGGACTGGACAAGGCCCACCCTGCTGTTTTATTGTTTCCAGTAATGTATGTACAAAGCAGTGGTGGCCCAGTGATAGCGGCCCCGTCTTGTGAGTTGCAGGTCGTGGGTTCGAACCCGGCAGGTGCTTTACTTTGTGTAAATCATATCATCCCCACTGCTCACAAAACGGTGAAGAAAAACGTCGTGAGGAAACCGGTATGACCTAGTACCAAAAATTCGAAGACATACAATGACATCTACCAACCCGCAATGGGCCCGCGTGGTGGAGTACGACCCACTCCCTCTCACTGAGAGGAGGCCTCTGTCCCAGCTGTAGGAACATTATACGCTGATATGCTAGGTGCAGGTGCGCAGATACTGATGAAGTATTGGTATAAAGCACTCTACTCGTATGATTTTGCTGTTTTAAAAATAAATACCAATAATACATACTTTTATTATAAATGCAAAAGTAACACTATATGTCTAACATGTTAGCTTTTCACGCCTCAACGATTGATTTGCTATGACGACCTCCACGCAAATAAAGCCGCGGGCATAAGTTACTTAACTTCGGATCACGAGGTCGATCTCACAACGGTAAGTCTCTCTGATAAAGAACAAGTCGCTGCACATCTCAGATATGCAGCTGTTCCGGCAACTATGAATATTATCAGTGTATCACGCCGAGTAGGTCAGCAGAGTCGGAGGTCGCTTATCACACTTGTAATTATGCATACCGCTGGACGGAGATTTAGCGCTGATTGTTAACGGTGTTAGTAAGAGGAGAATAGTGGCTGCTGGAATGCTAATAGTAAGCTCTTTGGAAGGGGATGAGAGGATAAAATACATATCCTTAAATCCTAGGTTGTAAATGGAGATAACTAGTACAGAAAAATTGTGTTTAAATACTTTTTAGGCCACACAAGTTACATCTACAAATGCAGGGAAATATCACGGTCTAGTGTAACTTAAATTCCACAGTACTGACTGTGCGTATGTCATGTCATACATAGTCTCGTGGAACGTGGCATATTGCACGTTTGTATTATATTTTATCTACACTCATATCGTAAAGTTCGAATTATGAATTATAGTACCATAAGTTATAAGTTATAGTACCATTTAATTGACACTAACAATTATGTTGGTAATCATTTATATTTGACAAAAGATAGATTTTTTATGGATAGGTACTATCTTTCAAAGTATTGCAAAAGACAGTTAGCTGTGTCGCTATCATATTATTTTTCTATTACAGCCAAAAATTTGGCTAAACAAGTTGCTTCTATTGAGCAATGCCATGACATTTTATATCATTCAGCCAATAACTTGGTATCCAAAATTGACATTGGTAGTAATTTAAATTAGAAATTAAGACAATAGAGGCATCCTCTAGCAATAATGTACAGAAATGCAAGAATAAATCAAATAAAATTTCAAAATTAGTAAATAGTATTAACCTGGTGCATCAAAATATTCAAGGTTTTCTCAACAAAGATTTAGAAGTAGAATTATTTATGAATTTTAACAGTATTGATATTCTTTGTATAACAGAACATTGGCTTAAAAGCCACCAGTTTATGTTCAATTTTAATAATCACCAGGTTGGTAGTTCGTTCAGCAGAGTAAATGCTATACATGGTGGCTCATTAATTTTAGTAAGTAACCAGCTGAAATTTAAAGACCGTAAGGATATTGTGAGCCTATCTGTTGAGCGGACAGTTGAAATAGCTTGTATAGAATTGGAGCAATTTATTGTATTAAGTGTGTACAGGCCCCCTTCAGGATTGTATGACTGCTTTGAAAAGGTAATGGATGAAGTGTTACACAAGATATGTAACTCAAATAAATCTATTATCATTTGTGGTGATTTTAATGTTAATTTATTAGAAAAGTCAGGTTCTTGTAGTAAAATAATAAGTCTTTTTCAGTCATACAATCTTGTAAACCTATTTTTGGAGCCCACAAGAATAACCCCTACTAGTGCCACATGCCTAGATAATATTTATACAGATGTTATTCCAACCCATAAAGAAATTATAAATTTACTAGATTCTGATCATTGCGGGCAAAGGATTACTATCCAAAACCAAAACAAAAAAGTGGCTAAAAAGGATATCATTGTTAACCCCAAAACTACAAGTCGCTTGGAAGCTTTTAAAGTTAAACTCATTAATAAATTAACAGTTTTGGCTAATCATACTGATCCTAATGATCTGTATGATGATTTTTTTAATATGTACTGCCAACAATTTAATCTCATCTTTATTCCCAAGACTATCTCGGTTAATAGTAACGCGTCTTTCAGTGATTGGGCTACCATTGGTATTCATAAAAGTAGAACACGGCTTTATGAACTATACAATGACAGGTCTTTTGTAAACACCGCTGAATATAATTTATATGTTAGAAACTATTCAAAATTATTTAAAAAAGTTTGTTGTATGGCCAAGTCGCGTTATTTGAGTTCGAAGATTAAAAACAGTAGTAATGTAATTAAAACGACTTGGAATATTATTAATAGTGAAACGGGAAGGTCTAATAACCGAAGTGCTGACTACAGCCTGTCTATTAATGACAACATAATAAAATCAGACTCACAAGTCGCCGCGGCCTTTGAAAATTTCTTTTCAGATATTCCCGTTTCAACTACTAAATCCCTAAACTCATCAACTTCTGTTGCTGAGTCTTTGCTTAAGGAAAATGTTAATGCTTGCGATTCGGAATTTAATTTTGAACAAATTACCTGTAGAGACATAATTAAAACCTTTCACACTTTAAATGTAAAAAAGACAGCAGATCTGTGGAGTAATTCTGTAGAAGTTGCTAAGTCTATTATTGACATTGTAGCACCTACTTTAGCTCTTATCTTTAATAACTGTATCGACTGTGGGGAGTTTCCTGACCTCATGAAATATAGTAAAATAATACCTTTGTTTAAATCAGGTAGTACATCAGACCCCACAAATTATAGACCTATTTCAGTACTACCTACGTTTAGTAAAATTTTTGAGAAATTAATTTTAGACCAATTGCAAAGATTTTTTAATAAACATAAATTATTACATAACAAGCAGTTCGGTTTTACAAAGGGTCGTTCAACTACTGATGCCGGTGTTGAACTTTTAGGACATATTTATAATGCATGGGAAGACAAATGCGATGCCTTGGGCATCTTTTGTGATTTGTCCAAGGCATTCGATTGCGTTCTTCATGAAACGTTAATCAGGAAACTCCGCCATTACGGGATCCGGAACACCGCTCTGGATCTTCTTACTTCATACTTGAGTAATAGGATTCAGAGCGTTGACGTTAATGGAAAAAGATCGCCCGGATCTATAGTAACAATGGGGGTCCCACAGGGCTCGATTCTTGGTCCTTTCTTGTTTCTTATTTATATTAACGATTTGCCCTACCTCATTAAGGATAATCATGATATAGTTTTGTTTGCGGATGATACTTCACTTTTGTTTAAACTTAAACGTCAGCAGCTGGTTACTGACGATGTAAACAGAGCGATCTCAAAAGTAGTTCACTGGTTCAGTGTTAATAATTTACTCCTTAATGAAAAAAAAACCAAATGCATTAAGTTTACACTACCTCACGTTAGGCAGGTGAAAACTAACGTGTTGATAAAGGGCGAAGAGTTGAATCCTGAAGATAGCACAGTATTCTTGGGCTTAACTTTGGATGCTAAGCTTCAGTGGGGCCCACATATAAATAAATTGTCAAAAAAGCTAAGCTCCGCAGCATACGCTGTTAGGAAAATTCGTAAATTAACCAACATAGAGACAGCCCGTTTAGTGTACTTTAGCTATTTTCATAGTATAATGTCGTATGGTATTCTGTTGTGGGGAAATGCTGCCGACATTCAGACTATCTTTGTTTTGCAGAAAAGAGCTGTTCGATGCATTTATAAATTAAGTCCGAGACAATCTCTCAGAGAGAAATTTAAGGAGATTAATATACTGACTTTGCCTTCTCAGTACATTTTTGAAAATCTTTTATATGCCCATAAAAACATTAAATTGTTTAAAAAATACAGTGATGTCCACAATATAAATACTAGGAACAAACACACATTTGTTGTACCTCCAACAAGGCTCAAGAAAATAGGTGGGTCATTCAGGTGTCAATGTATACGCTTTTATAACAAACTTCCAAGCCACGTTCAAGATCTGAGCCTTAATAAATTCAAATCATTCATTAAACGCAAGTTGTGTCAGAAAGCTTTTTATACCGTTAAAGATTATATTGAGGACAAAAAGGCTTGGGATTGAACTGCTCCAATTTTATTTTATATTATTTTTATTTTTGCATACTGAATGTTGACATTAATATTTACTTTGTAAGTATTATATTATTTTACTTTATTGTGAATGTGAAGACTGTGTAGGTCTTTGCTTTTTTTTTGTTTGTTTTATTTTTTCTCTCAGTTATTTTTAATCATGGTCTGGCAGTTTGAGTAATCTATGCGGCCTACCCCAATGTCCTTTCTTTGGTATTGTTCGTCGAATCGTTGAGTTCCTTAAGTTCTGAGTTGAGCTGCGCGATTACTGACAAATGCGTGCACTGACTGGACAGGTCCTCTCAATCTGTGTGGTTCTTTCCTCAAAAGACCATTTCAGACACCAATCTACATGGTCTTCACATGAAGTGACCAAGATTATGTCTGGACTTTATAAGAGACTGTGACCTCTGAGTTTGTTTCGGCCTTTCTTCTCAGAGTAGTCAGATAGGAAACGCCGACCTCATCTAGTTTAAAAAAAATATATATTGACTTGTAAAAGTGTTTGTACAAACCTACTTACAGAAATAAAAATCATTTATCATCATTTATCATTTATCATAATGATAGACTTTATGCATATACAACCAAGGAGACGGAAGTATGGCTAAGGAGTTTTTAATTTCATTTTTATCATTGTATAATACGTATATATGGGGACCACGCTGGGACCACGCCGCATGTGCGGTTGACTGATGATAGCTCCGTAACCAAAGTAACGCAATCCACGTTACTATGGTTTCGGAGCCATTATTGTGTTTGTTTTTTTTTTTTAAGAAATAAAAAATATTTATTCTTCACAAACAAAACGCACATTACAGAAAAACAAGACATAAAGTACAC